>CAJQZJ010004953.1:5214397-5268421 GCA_907164525.1 Lophiomys imhausi | reverse complement strand
ACACACACACACACACACACACACACACACACACACACACACACACATATATATATATAGCTTTGAAAGAAAAACAGCTGGGGCACAAACAACAGGGTGGAGGAAGAAACCAGTCACTCAGTCCCTTCCTGTCTTACTTCTGCAGGCCCTGCAGCTGAAGGTTCAGGCTGCTTGTCATGAGTACTCATTGTCTCTGAACACGCTCTGGCATTTTCCATTTCCTTTCCCAAGACTTCCAAGAGAGAATTATTCTGTAAGGGCAGGTCACATATGGATATTCAAGTGACAATCCTTGGTGTACAGAGGTCACCACTAAGATGTTCTGGGATACTCAAGAGGTCACTTCATCTCCCTGGCAAGGAGCCCTGGTTATTTATTTGTACCTTGAGGGTAGGATCATAGAAACTGAAAATGACCCTGGAAGCCATTCAACTAGGTCCAAAGAGTTCTAGTAAAAGAAAGATGGGGAATTTGAGACCCTGTGGGTAGGGAAAGGTGGAGAACAGATCAAGAAAACATCTGGAGCTCAAGGTCTGGGAGGGGCTCTGTACAGTGGCTTTTGCTTTTACTTGTTTTGGATATGAGAGTCCAGGAGCTGAAGAGGTGGCTGAGTCAGAAAAGTGCTTGCTACAGAGGAAGCAGGAAGATTGGGGGCCTGACTCAATCTTTATCACTCACATGAAAGGCTAGGCATAGCCATGGGGGCTCCGTAGTCCCAGCTCTGCGGAGGTAGAGACAGGTGCATCTTTGAGGCTCACTGGCCCACCAGCCTAGCCTACTTGGCAAGTCTGAGGTCAGTGAGAAAGCTTCTGTCAATAACAAGGTAGATGGAACCTGAGGAATGGCATGTGTGGTTGTCTCAGGCTTCCACATGTACACACATATATGTACACCTTCATATATATGAGTACACACTGAGTTCTAGGATCCAAGGGGAGAATTTTTCTGAACAAACCCAGAGGATTTTAATAAGCATACGCTGACATCTTAGCAACATAGAACTAACTTTCCAGTGCACAAAGGGTTAAAACCTAAACTTGCCGAGAGCTCCCCTTGGGTAAGTAAGAGTCACCCTGGTTGTGAGTGTGGCTCTTCCCAGTTCCCATTACTCTTGCACAAACATGGGATGCACGTACTGGTGACAGTGGACAGTCTGCCCTCTCATCCACTGAGAATTTGGGAAATATGGGGCTCGAAGAAGTGATGTGGGTCACTGAGCAGCACACAGCAAGAGGCAGGAGCTGCTGGACATGAAGTCAGGTGGTCTTAACCACTCTGTCCTCCAGCTGTCTGGGTTCTCACACTCCAAACTTCTCAGAGGACTGTTGCTATCTGGTGATTCTATCTGGCCTGAGCATCTACTGTGTTAAGGGCGCAGCAGCACTAAATGCAGCCAGCCACCTCTCCTCTCCTGCACAATCTATTTCTACACAGTGATGTCATTATCTGCATGACCTTCATAAGGATAATAACCCTGTGTATAGGACGGTCAATCTTCATTATTTTCTTCCTAATTAGTTAAAGACTAGTGTCATTTAGAGAGAGACTAAATTATAGAATGCATTTTAGTTTATTACTTTCAAATATACCTTAGCCCTCCCCTGCCAAATTATGTAAGGACATTCCTTTCTGAGACTCACTTTGATGACTTGTTATTAACATTAATATTCCTTAACATGTAAATGAAATTTTAATATGAGCACCTGCCTTGTTCCTCTCTGTTCTCATACATCCTGCCCAATAACCTACTGAGTATCTTCATTATCTCTTACCAGGTTTTCCATTATGGCCTCCAAAGTTCATTGGCCTATGCCTTGCCCATCTAGGAAACTTTTTGGTATAGCTGCTGTTCAGATACACAAAACTACCACCTACACTTTGAGATACTTAGTTAACTGCTCCCTCTCCCCTTTTCTATCATGTTCCTTGAGCCCTAGCTAAGAGGACAGCTTTCTTTCCTTTGTCTTCATGGTGGTTTGCATAGCCAGCTGATCCAAGTTCACCTATGCTTCAGGGTATCTCTTTGGGGTTCACCTCTCACCATGTCAGTGTTCCATTTATAGTCCCCTAGGGTTTTTGCCAGTTATGACTTTCAGGTTCATGTGGGTCAGGTATCTACTTGTCTCCTTTGTAAGATTATGAACCTCTCTAGGGTTCCCTTCCCCACAGGCTTGAGCATATTTAAAATTCAAAATTCATATACAAAATGCTTTGTAAACACTTTTCTAGTGATGTGTGTGTGTGTGTGTGTGTGTGTGTGTGTGTGTGTGTGTGTGTGTGTGTGTGTTAAGAGATGTTTTGCAAGAAAAGGGAGTCTCCACATAGACTCGTGACTGTAGAGCACTGCATATCAGTTAGGGGCGCCTACATAAGCCACCTAAGAATCTTGCAGATTACAATAAACACACATATTTTGCAACCTATTCAAGACCTAGCTAAAGGGCTTTCTGCATGTGAGGTCCAAGTATCTGTGTTTTAAACACAGTCTTTGTATCAGTGTCTAAGGGGCAGTGTCTTCAGAACCAGGATGCACATTGAGTCTGGTCTGAAGTCACCACATGTGTCCTGGAGTTATGAGAGACGAAGAAGGGATTGTGTGTCTCTTTCCTAGGACTCTACCCTCAAGCATGGTTGAGGGATCTTCCTCCATGACTCCTCTGTCAGTACCCTGTGAGACATGTCTGGAAGGTAGAATACAACATAGAGTCTGGTGTCTCCACTTAGCAGGGCTTTGAAGAGATGATTGGATTACTGTTCATTAAGTCTTTGGTGTAAACAGTACGCTCTTAAGAACATCTCTATTAAACAGCCAACAAAGCCAAGAGCCACCAAACAAACTAACTGGTAGGGATTTTAAATATGAGAATCCCGGTCCAGAGTTCACCATTGATTCTCTGACCTTGGGGAAACGCCTTAGTCTTTCCAAGGCTTCTGTAACTGAAGTGTGGAAAATGGTGCCCCTTGGGTAGGGTAGGGGTACAATGGGATTGGGTCAGGTGTGTGAAGTGCTCTGTGGAGGGTTTGGGCAGCATAAACACTCACTGATATGCTGCCCATGGTGACTAGTTTTTCCACATCAGTATTCCAATCATGCCGTATTTATTGTGTGATTAGCATCCTCTTTTCCACATCCATTCCAAGGCATAGAGCCCAGAATTTAGAAGGACCAGGCTGTGTCAATAAATGTACCATTCAATAAAAAACAGACAACCCACAGGGTGCACAGGATGGAGACCTGGTAAAGGGCACACTTCTCTAGCATCTAGATTGTGACTCTCTTGAGTCAGGCTCTTTATTCACTGCCATCTGACTAACTGATTGGCATAGGAGGTAGAGACCCTGCTTGCACCTCCTGGCCCTACCTGTTGACTCAAGGAAGAGTTGGGTCCCAGATCATCATATGAAGAACCTGAATATCCTCCACCCACAGACAATGAACATATAGAAGGGACATTTCCATCACGTGTTTCTCTGGAAAGGGCTTTCGATGGGAGGAGCCTGGGCTGATTCAAATGGGCTTGGTATGCCCATCACTCGAATTACCCTGCCACAGTGAGTCCCTTCAGAAATCTGTACAGACGACTAATGATGTTAAAACTACCAGGAAACCTCCCACCCTCCCCCCAGTACCCACTCTTCCTGCCAAATGGTTGAGATTCCAGGCCAGCTGGGTGTCTGCTTATTTACATAATTAATCTAGTATGAAGTCTTTATTTGTCCCTCCTCAGCTTTCTCTTTTCCAGGATAAATAATCCCCAATTCCTCCATCCATAAGCCTAAATTTTACAACCTTTTAATCATTTTGGTGGTTCCCTCCTGGATTTTCTTTTGGCCCCTTTTAAGCCTTATCTGAATTTAACAGACGTGCTACAAACCACAATTATGAGAGGCAAATCCATCAGAACCCAGGACTGTCTCTCATTTGGATCCACGTCATCTCCTCGCTGTCTATGAATTTGACATGGAGGATTCTGAACACTCTTTTTACTGCTGGCTACCCACCCTGGTGCCGAAAGTATGTCTTCAAGGTCCCAAGAATGTGAAACCAAAGACCACCTGACACCAAGAGGGAAATCTTTATCCACTGAGTTTAGGGGTCCCTTCAGTGAATGGGGATACCAAGGGAGAGTTGCAGAGAGAAGTTATTGGCAGTTCTTACTGCGTGATCTTGAGGGTCTAGATAGAACAAGTGTTCACTAAAAGCTCCCCGAGATATTTCCAGCATCTATAAGGCCCTATTATTTTTCTTCTATGTTATTAGAATCTATCTAACTATTTGTTTTTGTGTCCAGGCTCAGAGCCAAAGGCTCAGGAGTCCAGGCTGTGCTCAACCTATGTCCTGCAGAACGTCAGAACGTGAATTCCAGGTGTCCCAGGGGAGCTAAGGGATACGATACCATTGACTCTCTGGGAGTGACAGTTTTGTAATCTCCCGAAGTCCGGTTGGTCTGAAGTCTTATCTGGCTGTCGCTGGAAGGCCATGTTCTTATCTGACACCAGGCCAAGCCAAAGAGCCAAGTCAGGCAGATTGCACGGCAGCCAACTGACTCTTGAGTTCTCTGCTCTCATGGCAGTCAACCATAGTTTAGCAACCACCAAAGAGTCCATAAAAGGCAGCGGGGACAGTTATGGCACAGCCAAGGAAAGGAGGGCACTGCTGAAGTTCTCACATTGAGTATTTGCTAGGCAGGGGTATTTTGAGAATGGACAAAAAGAGAAAGGTGTTGGGGCTGAGCTGAGACCACGAGCTGCCATTCGAATGACACAACCCACCACTTTGTGTACTTTGTTTTGCTCATACTTATATTCTTCTGGGTCTAATCTGTCCTGTACTGCTTTGATTTTTTCCCCCTTCTCTTCCACGGTGTGGCTTGCGATTTCCCAGGGACTCACTTGACAGGGTGTAAACAGTGGAGTGTGTATTTAAGGAAGGATTAGCAACATAGACATTCCTATTTGGTTACCCTGTCAACAGTTTCATGGTGAAACTCCCACCCACCAACTCAGCAGCAAACTTAGTGAAGGGGATTATTGTTCAGTGCAGAAATCAAATACAATTCTTTGGGGTTTTTCTTAGGCAGCCTCTCACGTTGTTGCTCTGGTTTGGAGATCAATAATGCAGAGCCCACTCCTCATTACACATTAGTAATGAGTGAACTGAAGCCAGAACAGGGAAAGGGACCTTGTACTTTGCACCAGAAGGATGGCCTGACTTTGTTGTAGACAGTGCAGGGTTGGTACTGAGAACTGCCAAACTGCTCTCCTGTGGTCACAATTGACTTAACCTGTGGGGTACGAAAAGAAGTGTCTTCAGCCACAGGAGAGACTTTCTGGAGAAGGCCAGACATCTTCAGAAAAAGCCATATCTTGGTTAAAGTGTTTCATCATGCTGGCTGACCAAGCATTCACTGAGTGAACTAATGGCGATTGGGAACAGATAATACCTCTTATCCCAGGAACGAATAGATCTAGGAGCTGCCATGGATCTTAAGTATCCCGCAAAGACCAGGAGGTTAAAGGCTTGCTTCCCAGACTGGTGTGATTTCAGGGGTAGCACCTTAAGAGGCGGGGCTTAGTAGGAAGTCTCCAGGTGATTGAAGGCAGATTATTGATGGGCATAATGAGTCCCACCCACTCTCTGTTTCACGTCCTGGCCAAGGAGTAAATGGTTTTCTTGCCTGAAGAGTTTTACCTCATGTTGCCTTGTTCTTACATCCAAAACACAGGGCCGTCTAATCAGAGATAGAAACCCTTGAAATTGTTAGCCAAAGTAGACATCCCCCTCCCTAAAATCTAATTGGCCTGTCTTTATTGTATGAATGCTGGGTTTCATTATGACTTTTTTGCACATAGATCCTCTGCCAATATTCATCTCTCACTCTCCTCTCATGTCTCCCTAGCAGTTTCTCTCTCCTAAGTTAATCAACGCAGGTATGTGTTACTGACAGGAACCCGATTCCTACACTAAGGTTCTTACTCCCGGGGCTTCCTGAAGCCAGGCATCTGGATGACTTTTGATCCAGAAATAGAGAGGACCTTGGGAATGATGACCACTGGGACAAAATATCCCCAACTGGGTGGCTTTAAACACAAGAACTGTAGTCTCAGAGTTCTACAAGTTAAACACTTGAAACCAAATGTTAGCAAGGTTTTGTTTTGTTTTCCTGGAAGTTATGGGTTAGAATGTATCTCATGCCTTTCTCTCAACTTCTGCTGGTGGCCAGTGGTCTTTGGTGTTCTCTGGCTCATGGCTATGTCACCTGACATCTGCCTTTATCATCAGACTTTCCCATGTCCTTATAAGAACACCAGCCATACTGGGCTAACAACATCTCCCTACACCCACCGTACTCCATGTGATAACCCACAAATGCCCCATTTGGTTCTGAGGCTTAAGATGTTGACAAGTGTTTTTAGTGGACAGGATTTAGGCCTTGATTGATTTGGAAGCTGACTTGGGTTGGTTCAGACTTAGGTAAGGGGTCTCAGGAAAGGAATGAGGCACCATGCCAAAACAGAGGCCACCTTCAAGGGTGTATGAGTTTTCTGTGGACTTCCATAGCAAGGAACCACAAACTGAGTGGCTAAAACAATATTGTATTCTCTTCTAATTCTGGAAGCCCAAAAGAGTGTCAATGAATGTTGTATGGTTACTGTTCTCTGAGCAAAACAGCTGCCATCTTCATGAGGTCAGCAGTGCCATGAAAACAAGCTGGTACCAGCCCAGTCAGTTGTCTGTGGCAACTGAAGATGAATCCCGTTGGTGGACTCTGGAAGATAGCAACAAGATGTCTCTCAGTGACTTCCACTGGCATCCCCTCGCAAGCTGGGATGTTTACTGACTGCCCCCTATCTGTCATTAATTGAAGGATATTTCTGGAGTAGTTGCAGGTACTTCCTGTAGACAGCACCTGTGTGTGTGTGTCTGTGTGTGTGCGTGCGTGTCCATGAACAGCTATGCTACAGGTGTCTCTGCAGGGACTTTCTGGAGGGTAACCTGGTGGTGAAGGGTGTATATATAGTTCCTCAGAAGAGAGAAAAGGAAGACAACACCCCGAGGTGGAGCAGCCACACCCCATTTTTGAGTGTGAAATTAGTTCGTGGGGTAAGGGCTCACTGAGACCCTGGAGCTGACAGGTATGCCGTGTCCGATATGGCCCTGTCACCTGTGTTTGCTGTTTGCATGCATTGCTTAGTTCCAGCTGTGAGGATTGTCAAATATTTTGAATAGCTTTGGTGCTGAGGTCAACACTGGCTACAGCTGTTTGCAAGTTCCTGTTTTGTTGCTGGGTGGTTTGTAGGGCTCTATGCAACAGAGTAAAAAGAGTCCAGTCTTGGGGCCCATGCCCAGGGATCTGCAAAAACAGGACACTCCTAAGTTGCTGTCATTTTGGTCTGAAGTTTTCTGGAGCAGAAGTATAAAGAGATCTGCTTAGGGACAGTGTGAAGATGAAAATTAGAATTCCATCCAACCTCTGCAACTCAGTGGTCCTCGGTTCCAGTTCAGATCAAGTCTCACCATCACCACTGACTATCTTGGTTGAGTCTCTGAGCCTCACTTTCTAGAGTGGTGTACCCCTCTCTAGAAAATGATTAGTTGGTAAAAGCTGGTGCAAGAAGCTGGGCTCAGAGTCAGCTTCTCATCTAGCATTTCCATCAATGTCAGGTAGTGCAAGGCCATGCTTACTTGACCAAGCAAATCTCCATGCTTGTCAGTGACAAACCAGAGCCACATCACAGAGTCACAACCCCAGAGCCAAGGTAAAACTAAAACCCAAAACCAAGAAAATACTTTCTCAGCCTTTGATAAGTCCCCGGTCTCATGGAGACTTCAGATGTATTAAAAATGCTTGCATTACATTAGGTCATGACCTAATACCAGCACACTTGCTATGCAGAAGGATTGCAAGAGGAGAGAGTTCATTCTGCCTCAGGACCAGTGGACAGACAGGAGAGTTATATTTAGAAATATGGGGGATAGGGAGGTCAGGAGACTCTCAGCAGCAATAGAAGGCTTAGAAAGAGCATAGACATGTGGAATATCATGGAACTGGATTTATTGCCTCACAAGGTAACCAAAGCCGTGAGGAAATGCAAGCAGGTGATATTTGGGGGTTACTTTTTTGGGTCGGCCTTTTTATTATGCTGTGGCCAAGAGCTGTCTAGGGAGGAAAACCTTCAGAAGGGCAGAGGATACAGTCCATGGAGGCTGGCTTCAGCTGAGGGCTGTGGAGATGGAAGGGCACATTTGCATATGGTGTCACCTGCCTTGGTTCTGTATCTACCCTCCTCCTCAACTGAGCACACCTATAGTTGGGCCATCAGGAGGCAGAAACCTGGGTCAAGGCTGACTTCTTGGTTTAGATGAAAACACAATGAGGTTTTCATTGAATCCCAATCTTCTGAGCGTAATTTCAGCTCAGCTCAATAGGCATTTTAAGACATATTTTCACAATCTTCTCAATTTCAGGGGATGAGCTTTCAACTCAAAATGAGAACTATGCAGTTTGCTTGCCTGTAAAGGTCCCAAGAGTCCTGCTTTAAGGACAACTGAAGCATGGATATAGTCATAAGAATGCTCTCTTGACTGGCAGGGGCTGTTTTCTGATGGGCTGTCCACACTCTCAGGGAGAATCCTACATAAGGATCCAGTTGTTGACAGTCCTGGATCATAGCCACATTCCTTCCCAACCCCGGCAGATAGAAAAGTCCTCTCCATGCAGTGATGGATCCAGCTTGGGTCCTGTGGGCATTTCCCACCCAGGCTCTGTAACAGGTAAACTGCTGCAAAAGGCTGAGCTAGGGTCACATGACCATCTCTACAACTCCTAATGGAGTCACCCTTAATATGGAGAGCGGGGTGGTTGCCGAAAGGCAAGCTGGGTCACTAGGGTGTGGAGGTGTTGGGAGTGTAGGTAGTTGGACCAGAAGGAGAGGTGTTTCTATGTGCATCTACCCATGCATGAAAGCCCTCTCCAGCTTTTCCTGATGGGTAATTCACACATGCAGCAGGCTTGCAGAGGCACACAGAAGAGTCTCCTCAGCAGACATCAGCTGCTGTGTGTGATATGTGTCAACTGTGATGTGTCCTGACTTAATACCTCCTGCACTGTAAAGCTCTGTTTATTCCGTCATGACCTGGGCCTTCGCCCATGCTTTCTCATGTTTCTGTTTCAAAAGTCAACAACTTGTCTCTGGCACCTTAACTAGACACTAAATCTGGGTGGGTGGTTTTCGTATCTCTTAGTGACAACGGAAAGATCTAAAGTTGGCCCTCAGAAATAGCACCGGGTCAGGGTAGCCCAATATCTGAGAAGCCACTAGTACTGTTGGAAAGCAGAACCGGCAGGCCCAAGGAATAGTGTAATCCAGGGAAGATGGGCATTTGCATGGGAGTTACCCACAAAGAGTAGTGGGCCTATAGTCCAACAATGGTCACCATGCTGCCTTCAACCCAGGTGTTTCATGTGAGCTTTCCATGTGCCCTGTGGAAACTCAAGCTATTTGAAAGACCCTGTTAAATGTGGAGCAAAGGACAGCAAAGTGACTTGGACCCTAGGCTGAGCCAAAGGCATCTGTGAGCCTATATCCTTCTCCAACCCATATCCACATTGTCCCTAAGGCCCCAGGTTTGCTATCCTGGATATTATACATGCCTGTGCTGTCTGTGCATGGGAAAGGGAGGTCATGGGCCCTAGAGCTACAGCTGCCTTCATATACATACACATTTGGCTACTTATCAGCTGTGTGCCTCTGGACAAGTAATCTAACCTCTCAGGACCCAGTTTCCCAAACTGAGAATGAAACCAGAACTGCCCTACTGAAGGGCTCTAAGAATCTTTGAGGTTAGCCACACAAAGTTCCAAGCCTAGTCCCCAGACTAGGTATCAGTTCAATGAATGCTGTGTGTTCCCACTAGACTGTAAGACACCCTTTCGGCTTTGCTTGACACTTGAAGATATATTAATTATGTGCACGCATGTGTGTTGTGTGTGGGCATAGGCATATGAGTGAAGTTATTCTCGGAGGCCAGAAGAGGGCATCAGATCTCCTGGAACTGGAGTTACGGATACTTATAACCCACCATGTGGATGCTGGGAAATGGACTTGGGTCCTGTGCAAGAACAGGAGGTTCCAAAACTAAGAAATGACATACCAGTGGCTGCCTGGACAGTTCCCATTTTCTCTCCATACATTACAGCATCAATCTTCAGCCATTCCTATATAATCAGATATATTTATCCCTCTCAGGTCTCTGAGGTGGTTGAAGAATAGATAGCTAGCGTCTCATAGTTAAATTTTGAGTTGTTTAGGAATCAAGAGGGTGTTCTGGATCTAAGAAGATATTTTTAAAATTATGAGGCAAGTTAGTATGAAAGCTGAGTTAGATATAGAACTTTAAACTCATGGAGATGGTTAGATAGTAGAATGTTAAAGTCAGTTGCCAAATACATATGGACTGGACATTGGGAATGTATGCTAAGCCATATAACTCTTATAATCGTGGCCTATTTATTTCTGTTGTTTTGTATTGTATTTATAGTTATAAGAAAAAGAACCATTATTTGGACTGAAAGGGAGAGCTGTTGGGGGGAAAAATAAATACCTTAAACTAAAAAAAAAAAAAAAAAAGAAGGGAAGAGGATGGTGGGGCTGAGGGGGAGGAGGGTGGAAGGGTGGGACTGGAGGGGGGAGTAGGGAGGGGATTGTGATTGAGATGTAACTTGACGAAATAAAAAATAAATTATTAAAAAAAAATTAAAAAAAAATAAAAAAAAAAAAAAGAAGAAGAAGAAGAAGTCTTTTACCTATGTTTTCACTTGGGCAAATGCTATTTGCCGCCTACCGCCCACCCCCACTGTATTGCATTCTTGATTTAGAAACTAATTTGACACCATCTCCATTGCAGTGAGCTCCCTGAGAAAGGCTTGTCTTTAGTGAATATGGTGGCAGGGCTCACCCATTAACTGGGTTATTTTAGGCAAGAGTAGTTTTTAACTCATTACCAAGATAATTATTGTGGATCTCTAGTTGTCTCTCAGTGAACAGACTTAATAAGCCCTGAACATGAGTGGTGGAGTTTTTCTGGCTGAGATGGGGAAACTGTGGAAACTCTCACGTGAAGATGTGACATCTTTGATGTACCGAAGAGGGGATACACTGGACATGCCCTTACAGCATGAGATACTCACTGTCATGGACTGGGGCAGGATTTCATCAATTGTATGACATTTCTACAGCTGCTGGGAGATGTCACACTTTTAGTAGAGATGTTAGGAAATAAAAGTGAGTGTGTGCGCATATGCAGGCATATAGTAAGTTCCACACAAATGGAGGTCTGGGACCTTACCAATTTACCTTCAGCTCCGAAACCACCCGATGGCCAAGGAGACTAGTTAGCTAATGGCCAAGGAGACTAGTTAGCTGATGGCCAAGGAGACTAGTTAGCTGGATCTTAGAGAGAGTGAGAGCAGGGTCTTCCAACTTTCTAGAAATTAATTTCACCTTTGTGGCTCATAAGGTCCACTTACATTTGGTCAGGTCTGGAGACAGCATGAAAGCAGCTAAGGACAACACAGAAATCAATGGGTGCGGCCACATACATTCCAGATGGTTGACCTGTGAATGTGGGAAATTGAATTTCATATAATTTTTATGGCCCACGAAGTATTATTTTATTATTATTTATTTTATTATTATTTTCCTTTTGTGTTTGTTATAGCTGTCACCTTCTTATAAGCTATGAAAGGACAGGCAATGGCTGAGGTCTTGCTGGTGGGCCCAAGTGTCAACCCTTGGGGAAGGTGCACATTCCTAGATCTCAACCCTTAGGACATAGCCTACTTATTTCTTTTGCAATTTAGCACGTGACTCAGGATCTGCTCCTTGCTTCCTCCATTCCTTCATCTCACATACAAAGTAGACTACATGCTTGCCTTACAGATAAAGAAACCGAGGCATAGAAATGTTAAGTCATTTGTCTGAAGCCAGAGTTAGACTAACACCAGTTGACAAAAACCATAAAGACCCAACTTAGTTGAGTGACACCCTAATTGCTTTAAAAATCTGTGTGTGTGTGATGTATTATGTGTGTAGGCTGTGTGTGTGTGTTTGAGTTTGAGCATATGAATATGTATGTGCATGTGCCACAGCATGGGTGTAGTGGTCTGAGGCCAACATTAGGTGTCCATATTTTGCCTCCTACCTTGTTTGAGACAGAGTATTATTTTGATACAGCAGGCTAGCTGGCCCAAACCTTCTTGCTGGTGTTCTTATCTCCATACCCTATATTACCTCAAGACTTCTGGGAATATAGACATGTGCTACTGTGTCTGCTTTCTGTGTAGGTGCTGGGGATCTGAACTCAGGGCCTCATGCTTGTGTGGCAAGTGCTTTGCCCACTGAACTGTCTCCTTGTAATGATGCCCAAGGATCTCCCATGCACTAGGCTCAGACCACGGCTGTTAGAAGCTGCAATAGTGGAGATAAAGGTTGTGGAGAGGGGTGCCATGGCCAGCAGGTGGTCCTGAGGAGAAAGCAGCCAATGAGAGGACAGCAACCAAGCAGCAGGGGCTGAGATTTTTTGCATTCAGTCCTGTTGCTCTTTCTGGTCACACTCTGGAATTTGCACAGGGCATACCTGTGGAGTTTGCAAATCACTGCAGATGACACGTGTGAGATATGCACTTATCCTCCTCCCTGTCACATTTTTCTTCTTCCCTAATGCACCAAATTAGAAGATTGTCTGATTTTCATTCTCGCTAAAAAAGTAGCATTTCATCTTAAATCACAAATGTCTGCAATGCACTTAGCAGCCATGACAGCCCCTAACAGGCATTCATTCCTCCTTATTCCTCCTCTCCCCAAGAGGGTAATCAGATCTGTGATGGAGGGATGCATTAGCTACACTTAGAGCTAAGGGACCAACTTCAGCTTCTGAAGAAGTTACCCAGTCCATCACATTTAGAACATTGGCATCTCTTTCCTTTCCCTCTTTGTGCCTGTCACTTATGGAAGTACCAGAATAGATTGTCAAGGGATTCACCTGTTAGAATAAAGAAAGAACAAGTAGCTTGTTCATTCTGTCTACTCCTGTGTGGTCTAAAGCCTTCCTCTTGTTTTAAGGCAGGATCTCTCACTGCCCTAAACACACCAAATAGGCCAGCCTGGACATCCTCCTCCTCTGCTGCTCAGTGCTGGGATTATAAGCAGGCAAGACCAGGTCCTGTTTTTTTTCTTTTTCTCTTATTCTTTGAAATGGGTTCTGCTGACTGAACCTGAGGTCCTAGAGCTCTCAAGACAAGCACTTTACCAACTAACTGAACATCACCCAGGCACTAGGGCACACAAGTTCGCAGGCCTGTTTGTGGACTGTCCCGCTTCTCTGCAGATTCCGATTCTCTTGAATGAGAGAAAAGCAAAATCTTCCCTGCATATCCAAGCTATTGCTCACAAAGCAAACCTTTGGGTGAGCTGTTTAATTGCTTATTCTACTGTTACTCTTCTCCCACGGGACAGGGTAATAGTGAGACCTTCTCTTGCAGGCTTGTCATGAGTAGCAGTGTTTGCGGCATGTCTGTGGTGGTACCCAACATATAAAAACTACTTTCTGTAGCTCCTGTGAGTTTACAACCTCAGCTATCTGGATCTGGGAGCTCTCATGCTGTTGTTCATCCAGAAGACTTCCTGGTACCCTGCTTCTTAGAGGATGAGGTCTCATCTCTTCAGCCTTGTGCAGTCTGTGCCTGACTCCTGTATCAGTTACTTGTCTGTTGATAGGACAGACTGCTCAGACAAAAGATAGCTCAGAGGAGAAAAAGCCTTAGAGGAGGCATGGCAGCAGGAGTGTGAGGCTGGCCTGGCAGTCCATCGCATTACATCCCCACAGAGGAAGCAGAGAGAGAAAGAACAGCAAGTAAGTCCAGGTTAGAAAATCTCAAAGCCCATCCCCAGAAGACTTACTTCCTCAAGCAAGGCTCCATCTCCTAAAGCTTCCCGAACAGTTCCCCAAACTAGGGACTGTATGTTCAAATACATGAGTCTATTGGGGATATTTCTCATTCAGATCACAATTCCCCTGTCCGTCCATCCATCCATCCATCCATCCATCCATCCATCCATCCATCCATCCATCCGTCTCTGCACCCACCCCCACTCCCCCTACAAAGCATGGACAATGTATCCCATTGGTTTAAGGGAAGATGTACCATCTTGTTACATTTGCCAGAACCTTTTAAATGGATGGTCACAAACAGCTGATTCAAGTCATATTCAAATGAAATTATATAAACGTCCAATGAATTAAGCTATAGTATAAGCAAGAGTAATACACATTTCACAGGCATCACCACTGAAATATGTCACTGCAGCTTTGCTCTTGGTCCTCTGTAAGTCTGTTTCTGCATGATGAAATTGAATGGGGACCCCCCGCTCCCCCGCCACCGTCTTCTCAACACTTCACCCAGTGACCTAGTAGCTTAAAGTTAGTCAGGAAGTATTTATACCACAGCCATTGGCAGACACTGTAGGTCAGGGTGTGATTTCTTGTTTTGTTGATGATTCTTGCTGGTGGCCAGCCAGCATTCTTTTCTACAAAGCTCTACAAAGCTCGATTGTAAATATCTCAGGCTTGGCGGATGTTGGACTCTTTGCTCCAATTACTCCTCCACAGTTACAGTGTGAGAGAAGGATAGAGAGAGAGAGAGGTTTTGACTCAATAAAACTTTATTTACTGAAACAGCAGAGACATGGGATCTGCAGTATCTTGTCTAGAACTGTAAAATTGATGGGGAAAATGTTAATAATATGAATCTAGGAATCCGAATCAGTAGTCAGGTGCCTACCTAGCATGTGTGAGGCCCTAGGTTCAGTCCCCCTTTTCAAAAATGCTAATGATGTGTGTGATCTCAAATTGAAAATGTGCAGTGTGTAGTAGATGCTCCATTTTATATACCCTCTCCGTCAAAAATCAACCAAAAACATGTTTTCCCAGCTATCAAAATTGTATAACTCAGCAGAGATGCTGCTACAATATTGGCAAACAAGGGAAGTAACATCATAGCTGTACTTTTATTATGGGTGTTCACCTAAAAGAACCAGTCTCAGGGATGGAGAGGTGGCTTAGGGGTTACAGGCAACTGCTGTCCTTGCAGAGGACCTGAGTTCATTCCCAGGTCCCACATCGGGTGGCTCACAACCCCCTGTAACTCTAGCTCCAGGGGATCTGACATTCTCTTCTGTCCTCAGTGGACACTGAACTCACATAAACAGACACATGTCCACACACACACACACACACACACACACTCCTCTTTAATAAAAAGATGAATCCACTGATACAGAGCTATGTTTGCTCACCAGTGGGGACTATTAGATGTTTCTCTGTTGTTTTCAAATTATATGGTATTTCTCTTAGATACTGGAAATGTGTATAATACATTTGTATGTGTCTAACAACAAACCTGATGCTTTTTTGCCAAATGTCAGTTTTTTTAATGTACATTTACTAACACACCATTGCGCCCCAGTCTCTAGACATGGGTCTTCTTGAAATGAGCCTTCTTCATTCCTTCTTCTCCCATCCCACAATCCTTTTGACTTACAGCTTCAATATGACTTCCTTAAAGAAAGACTGATTTGACTTCCCTCAACACCATGCCAGTTCCCTCCATGATCCACACTTTTCCTTGCAACACTTGCCTTACTTATAGTTAAATGATGAATTTAGTGCTAGCTTTTTATCAAAAGAATGCCAGCATCATAAGGCATGGACAGTCCATCTTCTTTACCACTGTGTCCACTGAACCTCACACAGTTTCTTGAAAGTAATTCTCACTCGATATATTTGCAGCTGAGTTAAACTGTGACTACTACTATTTTTTTTTTAAAGAAGAGGTCTACATTTTAAAGGTCTAGCCTCAGTTTGATGCAGCAAAAGTTAAGTGTGAATTCATCAAGTTAAGCAATCAGCGCCTTAAAATCACACTGTACCAGTGTGTGCTTGAAATCCAGTTTTGAGACCCTGGTAGCTGCCGAAATCAATGCCCACTTTCTCCACATATAGTAATTATTTCTCATATTGTTATTGACTGCCTCTTTAAAGATCAGCCAGGACAAATCTATTTCTCAAGCTATTGTAAATGATGTCAGGCAGGAAGAAGAATGGAATGGAACAAGGGCTGTTGAAGAGAGATTTATCCCTCTTCACCCCAGCTAGAGAAATGAGTGGCTGGCTTGCTAGCAATCCCTCCCAGGTGGATGCCAGGACTAGCTAGTTTTCTAATCCACGTGCTGTTGACCACAGTGATGTCACTTCTCAGTTGCTGATGTTGGTTGCAATTCTGACACAGAGCCCACAATTTCAGATCCCCTGGGGATCGGTTCCATCATAAAGACAGAATGTCAGAGGCTAGGAGATAAGTCAGCAACACATTTGCCAGGCCTGCAAGAAGACCTAAGTTCAGGGCATGAGCAGGGTAGCTGTATGGGAACAATGAATTGGTAGAGGATAAAGTTATATCACAGCATCTAAAGGGTGGATGCTCCTGACTCAGGCAAGTATGGACAAAACTATACTTAAACTATAGTATGGACTGTGTCTTACAGCATAAATAGAGTTCCCTTTTAACTCATCTCAGTCCACTCTGTTCCATATCGTCTGTGACTGTTTCATGTTAAAATGACTAAATCAGAAGCCAGAGAGATGGTTCAGCAGTTAAGAGCAGTGGCTGCTCTTGCACGGGACCTGGGTTTGGTTCCTAGCCTGTACCTGGTGGCTCACAACTACCTGTAACTCCAGTTCTAGGGGATTTGATAACTTCTCCTGTGGGTACCGGGCAGACATATGGTGCACATACCTTCATGCAGGCAAAACATACACATAATTAAATTTTAAAAATTTAAATAATCACATTCAATCTGTCATGATAGATATTTGGTGCCCCTTCTGCCCTGCCAAAGTCTGAAATATTCTTGAGAGTTTTCTGGACAGAGGGAAGAACCAATGTGGTAGAGTTGTGATGAAAAGTGACCTGTGTTTGAAGCACACATGCAGGATTAGGGTAAGCCAGGGGCTTGAGGGATGGGGTGGGGGGGTCTGTAAGTTGGAGGCTGGGGATGAGGACTGCCTTGAGACTTTAAAAGACAGGAGGGTTGCAGATGATGCCTAGAGATTGCTGCAGACTGTGGCAGCAACTCTGAGTGGGACTGTAGGGGTCATCAGGAGCTTTGAAAAGTAGGGACAGCTATTACAAATAAGGCTGCTATGAACATAGATGAGGAAATGTCCTTGTGGTTTGGTGAGGAATCATTTGGATGTGTACCCAGAAATGGTATGGCTGGGTCATGAGGTAGAGCTATTCCAAGTTTTCTAAGATATCGCCAGACTGATTTCCATAGTGGTGGTACAAGCTTGCACTCCCACCAGCAATGGAGGAGGGTTCCCCTTTCTCTAACCTTGCCAGCATGTGCTGTCATTTGAGTTTTTGACCTTAGCCATTCTGACAGGTGTGAGATGGAATCTCAGAGTCATCTTGAGTTGCATTTCTCTGATGATTAAAGATGCTGAGCATTTCTTCAAGTGTCTCTCAGCTATTAGGGATTCCTCCTTTCTGAATTCTCTGTTTAGCTCTGTTCCCCATTATTTGTAATAGCTAGAAACTGGAAACAACCCAGAAGTCCCTCAACCAAGGAATGGATTTAAAAAAAAAACAAAACTGTGGTACATCTACACAATGGAATACTACTCTGACATCAGAAACAACGAAATCATGCAATTTGCAGCCAAATGGATGGAACTAGAGAAGCTCTTACTGAGTGAGCCAACCCAGACTCAGAAGGATGCACATGGCATCTATTCAGTTATAATCAGATTTTAGCCATATAGTACAGGATAACTATACTACAACCATTGCACCAAAGGGGACAGGAATATAGACTTTGTTGCCTGTCAATGAGACACTTTTCCCTAGTGGTGCTGCTTTGTAGGCCCACAGTGTATGAGGAGGCTCTTGGCCCTCATATGACTGCTGAAGTGGGGCGGGGGACTGATACATAGGGACATTCCACTCCAAAGGAGTGAGATGGAAGGGATAGGGGGTAGAGGGTGGGAGAACGGGACTGGGAGGGGTGGAAAGAGGGCACTGTGATGGAGATGTAACCTAAAGTAATAAATAAACATAAAAAATTAAAAAGGAAAGAAAAGTAGGGACAGAAAGAAGAATGGATAGAGGGAGACATTGATCTAAAACATAGCCAATTGGCTACCTTCACTGCTTCTTAGGATCCTAGACCTGTTCTGTCTGATGTGATCTGAAGTGATCAGGCCTTCCCATTCCAGTATAATCCACCACTGTATGCATGTCTCTCAGTGCTAATAATTATAATGTAGAGGAATCACTGTCCAGGTGGCACCAACAGGAGGGCCACAAAGATCTGCCTGTGTCTATGTTCCCAGCAGCTGGAGCCCTGGGTCTTTCACTGAAGTGGGATCATGGTGGTATAATCAGTTGCCCATCACATAGAGTACCCATTACATAGAGGAGAAGGGCAGATGGAGCAAGGCTCAACAGGGGCTACCCCCACAAGCTGAGAGGAGGCTGGATCAGACCACTAAGTGGTGTAAAGCAGTCTAATCCCAAATCTGCATGCATGTGTGCATGCATACACATGGACACATGTTCATGTGAGCAGATATTTATGTGGCACATGTGTATACACAGATTTATGGAAACCAAGGGTTGATCTTGGGTGTCACTCAGCAGGAGCTATCCACTTTATTTTTTGAGCACCTGGGACTTGCCAAGGTTAGGTTGGCTGGCTCCTGAGTCCCTGTGTGCCTCCTCAGTATGCAGTCATATGTCAACATGTTTGGCTTTTTTTCCATGGGTTCTAGAGGTGGGAATCTAATCCTCATGTTTGCCCAGAAAAGCACTTTATCATCTAATCTCTCTCCCAAGCCCCCTGAATATAAGATGTTTCAAATATTATCGATGACCTAAGATTGCTTCAGAGAGTCACCTTGAGAAGGAAGCAGGAAGAATAAGAAAATTTCCAAGGATTCGATCTATGTAGCAAAATCGAATCCAACACCCGTGATCTGTAGATGGCCATGGTTCATTTTAACTCTACCTCATCCTTTTGCATGCTGCCAAGACAAAATGCGATATTATCACAAATACTCCAGTCACAGATGCTTTAGTGACAGAGACAGGCTCTGTCACAGGAGACAGGGCATGAAAGTCCTTGTCATATGGTGGCTCTGTCCCAACAATGACTATGCTATTCATAGACTGGCTAGGGAGACTGCAGTGTTGCTAAACTTGGCATGCAACAGTGTAGTTATTTATGCATTGTGATGGCATCGAGTCTTGCTGTGAATCTGGACTCTGTTACAGCTACCAGAGTGGCCAGATCAAGAAACCATTCTTCCTTATTTACCTCCAATCTGACTGGGTTGCGTGTAATGGGGGGGGTGGGGAGCATGCACATTTTAGGAGATTGACTCCCCTGAGACGTAGTTTGACACAGTGCCTATGGTTGTCTGTGGGGTGAAATGGAAGGTGCAAATGAATTACGGTTCCATTATCCCACCGCCATCTGACTAAAGCTGAGTCCACAATGTTTCCACCCACTAAAGCACTTCATCAAATTTTCTCCTGGGCTGAACAGCTCTGTACTGACAAAGAGAGCTATTTGCCTGGGGGCCGGTGTGTGAGTGTTTTAGGGGGGTAACCCTTCAGCAAGTTGCATTTTTAGCTTGGGTTCCCAGCAGCCAGTGAAATCTTACAGGCTCCACTTACAACGGGCTTGACTTGGCCATTTACATGAGATTGACAGGATGAGAAAAGTCAGACTGTGTGCTCCCCAACCTGATTTAGAGGCTCCTCTGCTCATTTGAATGCTCCCCAACCTGATTTAGAGGCTCCTCTGCTCACTTGAATTCAGCGGAGCTGGTCAGTCTGGCCCTGGGAAAACCCGCGGGAGGAAATCGAGAACCAATGGGAGTCACTCAGGAAAAACCTGAAGTGCATAGGAAATGAATCCTGCTGAGTTTTGGCACTGGGGAAGCCATGCTGTGGTTCTGCTCTCTGCCTTTCTCCTGGTCTCAGAGGTGGGTGAGAATCTAGAAACCGGCTTGTCGTTTTCTTTCTCTTTCTTTGATGGAGGTGTACCCCAGGACGTGATGAACCCTGGAGGCAGACACCTCATTTAATCAAAGGAAGTCGCATTTAGGATTAGATCCTAAGCCAGACCTATAATACCAGCACACAGGAGGCTGAGGCAGGGGGATTGCAGGTTTGAGCCAAGCCTGAACAACTTAGTGAGGCCCCACCTCAAAATAACAAGCAGAAAGTGATTTGGGTTGTAACTCAGTAGCAGAGTACCTGGCTACATATTCAAGGCTCTAGGTTCAATTTCCAATATTGGGGGAAAAGAAAGGAAAGGAAGGGAAAAAATACTGGATCTTATAGACCTTAAAAATAAAGGGTCATTCACTCTCCAAAGACTGAAGATTTCAGAAAGCTGAAAGTAGGCATCACAGTGTACTGCCATGTGGACCAGTTACCCACTCCAGTAAGAGTAATGACTTGGTCATCAGTAAGCCCACAAAAGCAGTGTCTGACTTGTGACAGTCTATTTGAAAACTGGGAGACTTCCACGAACACTAACTATTTCAGCTTCATGAGGCCAGGGATTCTGAGACCTCAAGCAGGCTTCTCTCTGCTTAGCATTGCTTTGTTTGTATGGAATTGTGGGGGATGGAACGAGAAATGTCCCTCATGGGCTCACATATTTGAACACTTGGCCCGCAGCTGGTGGAGCTGTTCAGGGGAGATTATGGGGCCTTTAGGACTTGGATCTTTGCTGGAGGAAGTGTGTGACTGGGTGGGAGCTTTGAGGGTTTAAAGCCTAGCTTAAGTTTCCTGCTCTCTTTCTGTTTCCGTGTATGGATGAAAATACGATCAACCAGCTCCCTGCTCCCCCGCTATCTCTTTCCCACTGCCATGGACACCATCTCTGTGGAACTAAGAGGCAAAAAAACTTTTTCTCTTCTAAGTTGCTTTTGGCTGTGGCATTTTATTACAGCAATATATAAAAACAAAATCACTGATAAACAGTCTTCCTGTGAGTTTCAAACTTCCACATGAGTTTGAAACTGGAGTCTCAGGCATGCTATGAAAGGGTTCTACCTCTGAGCTGCCAGCCTCCTTTTCCCAGTCTTTCCTGGAATCACCCTTCCTCTCTCACACACAGCTAAACATTCTGCTCCCTGATGTAATGGTACACAGTCCAAAATGCTCTCTTCTTCTCTTCCTGCGACCGCAAGCCCACTCGTCGAAGTGTATGCATTTTCAGTCTCCTTCTGTGGGAATCAGAAATCTGTGCAGATATTTCATGGCTTAGGCAGTGCCTTCCACTGACACTCCCATACACTTGTCACCAGTGACTCTAAGTGACATCATCCAGGAACACATGTTATTTCCTTGCTCTCTCTTGAGCTCTGTGGAGGCGTGGCTAGCTCAGTTAATTTCTGTTTCCCACATGCCACCCATGTCCCAGATCTTTCAAAACTCTCTAATGGACCAGTTCATTGTGGAAATGAATTGAAAAGCAGTTAGCATAACATAGTTATAATCAATTTTTCCCTTTGGAAACAGACTTGTATCAGTCCTTTTTCCAAGGAACTGTGAACTACATTGGCTACTGTTTTTGAAATGGTAGCCAGTCTTCTCTCATTCTTTAGTATGGTCTGAATTATATGGCATTTTACTCCTTTAAATAAAGACAATTCATTCATAGCCTAGCCCAGTGGGATTTACCTTATATTGGGGGATGATTTTGTAAACTCTTTTTCAGGCGACGTACCATCATGGTTCATTTTGAGGTGCTAGTTCCAGATCTAGAGACCGTTTCTGACAAGATGCTGTAGATGACCCATCCCAAGGGCCGAGACCCAGCTGAAGGGGGCAACACATTCCTTACCTTTTAAATTCAAACTCAGGCATTTTTAATTCCTGAATCTTGCCGTGTCTTCTGTATTGGACATTTGCAAGTTTTCATCATGAAACCTTCTTTTTAACTGTCTCTAAAAATTGAAAGCTGGAGAGGAAACAAAGTGTCCATCACAGAGGTAGGAAGTCCCAGAAGAGCCTGTCAACAAAGATTCATTCTCTCTCTCTCTCTCTCTCTCTCTCTCTCTCTCTCTCTCTCTCTCTCATAGAAGCACCAAATTGGTCCCTCATTATTGGAAATGTTTACATCCCAGCTCAATCGTGTCTCCAACAACACACGTCTCCACAGAAAGAAAAGGAAACTCAGACTTCTGTCAGCTCTTTCAAAATATTAACAAGTTGAAAAAAAACTGAGCTAAATTTATGCTGCCATGGTATTTACCTGCATAGCGTGTTTTCAGAACAGAATATTGTTGAAACTGCTCTAACTATCAAAGAACCTTTCTTTTCCCTGAAAAGATACTTGAACTTTCGGTGTTGACTACATATGAAAATATGTCAAACACACAGATTCTACATCTCCTGATAGTCAAACTAATTATCCCTTAATTTGCATGTGAAAGAAAATTACCACCTAATAGACTATTTTCCTGACAAACCTTTCTTTATTTAATGAGCAGAATGAGGGGGCCTGTAGCAACCAGATTAAAATCCTACCCGCCACTCAGTAGGTAACTGCCTGCCCACAACATACTGGGAGGAGGCAACTGGGATGAAAATGTTCTTGTTTTAACAGAGATTAGTTCACATCTATTTAACATTTTATTAAAATTTGAGTCAGCCCTGTTGACTCATTAGCTGACTGATTTCTTATTTTTTTTAAAGATTTATTTATTTTTGTCTTATATGTATGTATATACATGTACCACATGTGTGTCTGGTGCCCGTGGAGGCCAGAAGAGGGTGTTAGATCCTTGGAATTGGAGTTAAAGATAGTTGTGAGCCACCCACTTGGATGGTGGCAACTGAACCCAGGTCCTCTGCTAGAGCAACCAGTGCTCTTAACTGCTCTTAACTACCCAGCTTAGCTGACTGATTCCTTCTTGTGTCGATTGTGAACATGTAATACTGATTGGAAATCCATCTATAAGTTAAGCTGATGAGAGGACACTGCAATTAGAAGTCCTGGATTTCACATTGTCATCACATATTTTAGTTTTAGGACCCCACTTTCTAGACAGTAAACAGGGTATGGGTCTAACCAAATTTCTTTTGAAGTGCATTTAAACAGTCCTGACTGTATCTAGGAAAGGGATGGAGTGTATTGGTATATCCATTAGCATTTACATGATAATGTTATGTAACAAACATACCCTATCTCAGTGGCTGAGGAGTTGATTGATTTAAGCTGGGCTCAGTCCAGAACTGTGTCTATCTCTTACTTCTGGAGACACAAAACTTCTGGAAGAGGCTACAATTTTTTCCAACTGGTACATATGGAAACACAAAATACTTTTTGGACTTTTGAGAAGGGGCCCTATGCACAATCCTATCTAACCATTGGCCCATTGACCATTGACCATTGACTTGTAGTCAAGCCGTCATTGTTCTGGATGCGTTCTGATTGGAAGAACTGGTAAGTCACATGACAAAGGGCTTGGTATAGGGAGTACCAAAAACTGGGGGAAATGGTGTGTCTCATAACAACATGGTTTTAGGACTCTTTACAGAACAGTTCCTCAAATGGGTTATCTTCTCCTGTGCTTTTATAAGTAAATATTTCACTTTCCATGAAATAAACTACGCTCAGTGTCTTGAAGCTGCCCTTGGCCTGATACATGTTTGTCCTTGTGTGTTCACACCCGCCTTCTTTTACTCTTGCTCCCCAAAATGACTCTAAATATTGCTTCCCTTCCCTTCGACTTGAGAAAAATTTCCTGTGCCTCTACTCACCACAGAAATAGCCTACTGGCTCTCTAACAGCCACTGGTCTAGCCCAGGCCCTTGGGTGGTTTTATAAAGTCCTTCAGGATGCATCATCTTCTCCTTCAGCTGTCCCTGAGTTCGCAGCTCTGTCCTCTCAGGAGCAGTTTTTTACTGAGCCTTGGGAAGTTTTCTGATGCTTCTTGCCTGTGTGGTCTTTGGGAAGATATACAGACATTTACAGAACACTTAAAGAATCGATTGGGATTAGACATTCGTGTGTGTGTGTGTGTATGTGTGTTTCTGAACTGTGAAGGAAGATGGGTGCAGTCTCATTGCTTTGCTGCTCTTAGCCTGGTCTCTGTGCCTGTAGTGTGTGTCAGCTGTTGAACAGGGTGGCCGAATTCAGTTGGAGATGTTTAAAGCAAATGCTTTAAGATAATTAAGAGTGTTGAGACAGGAGAATTGCTTTAAGTTTAAAGTGAGCCTGGGCTATATAGTTAGTTCTAAACAACTTTGATCTATGTTGAGACCATGTCCCAATTCAGACACACACACACAGACACACAGACACAGAGAGAGAGAGAGACGGAGAGAGAGAGAGAGACAGAGAGAGAGAGAGACAGAGAGACAGAGGGACAGAGAGACAGAGACAGAGAGACAGAGAGGGGGGAGGGGGGTAGAAAAATAATAACTAATATGGAAAACAGCCATAGCACAGGCAGATATATTTGATTTCATGAATAAAAAAAACACAATTTATAGGAGATGCCATTTGTACTACTAAGATCACAAATTGTGTATTTCTTCTAACCAGATGAAATTAGGGCTGAGGCTATAGCTCAGTGACTGGTGTTTATCTAACATGCATAAGGCCCTGAATGTAATCCACATATCATGACCCTTTCCCTATATATACACACATACACACACAGAGAGAGAGAGAGAGAGAGAGAGAGAAACAGAGAGAACGAATGAATGAATGAATGAACAGCACTCCATGAATCTGGGCCATTGGCATGTGGATGGGAATCTAAAGGACAACATTTAGACATTCCTATCATGTTTTTCACAAATACTTCAGAAAATTCATGTGTGCTGGCCCAGAAATTTGATTTTAAATGACTCATCAAGCAAAATAAAGATGTGAAAAAAAAGTTCTCATAGGTTTATTGATTGTAACTTCATTTGTAATTGGGAAAATGGAAACATTCTACATTTCTTACAGCCCATGATGAGTGAGATAAATCACAGGGTAGGTACGACATTTATTTGGCAAGGAATCTGTAGTTAATAAAATGGCAGAAGGTTGACTGTACATTTTCCAATGAAAAAATTAGGTCATAAACCAGAAGGTCTGGGGGCTGGAGAGAGGGCTCAGTGGTTAAGAGCACTCGGTGCTCTCCCAGAGGACTTGAGTTTGGTTCCCAACACTGCTGTCAGGTGGCTCACAATTGCCCGTAACTACAGGCATCTCCAAGGCATCTGATTCCTTCTTCTGGCCTCTGTGGGCACCTACACTCACTTGCACATATCAACACACACATACACATGCATGCACACACACCCACTAATATAGAAATAAATATATGAATCAGAGAGTTTCAGAACCTACAGTACAATGCTAATTTTATAAAATTGAATAAACTGTTGTTATTTATACCCTATGTGAGCCAGAAAAGTGGATGGACTTGCTGGAAATGAAGCAAAGTATTACCCATGACAGTGTCTGGCTTCCGCACACCAAGGTTGGGGGTGGGCTTCACTTATTTTTGTGTTTCGTGTGTTCTAAGTATTCTGTAACAAGCACATATAACATTTGTAGTTAGTGATAGGTCTAACTGAATTTTTTCTTAACATGAAATTATGATAGAATGACTTGTATTGTTTTTTTAATAATTTATTTTTTATTTCTTCAAGTTACATCTCAATCACAATCCCCTCCCTACTCCCCCCTCCAGTCCCACCCTTCCACCCTCCTCCCCCTCAACCCCCCATCCTCGTCCCTTCTTTTTTTTTTTTTTTTTTTTTAGTTCAAGGTATTTCTTTTTCCCCCCATCAGCTCTCCCTTTCAGTCCAAAAAATGGTTCTTTTTCTTATAACTATAAATACAATACAAAACAACAGAAATAAATAGGCCACAATTATAAGAGTTATATGGCTTAGCATACATTCCCAATGTCCACTCCATATGTATTTGGCACCTGACTTTAACATTCTACTATCTAACCATCTCCATGAGTTTAAAGTTCTATATCTAACTCAGCTTTCGTACTAACTTGCCTCACAATTTTAAAAATATCTTCTTAGATCCAGAACACCCTCTTGATTCCTAAACAACTCAAAATTTAACTATGAGACTCTAGCTATCTATTCTTCAACCACCTCAGAGACCTGAGAGGGATAAATATATCTGATTATATAGGAAGTGCAGGTATTGTTAAGTGTGGTTGCAGAAACTCTAAATCATTGATTAGGCATAGTTCTTTGCATTTGAGTCTTGTTACTTATGAGTCCCAAGTATTGCTTTTTTTAAAAAAAAATATTGGCTTCCATTTTTCTCTTGTAATTAACCAAGAACCAAAATGAATTCTCTATGTAGAATTGTTCTTAATAAACACACAGCATCTTGTTTTCTCCAGCGTAATTGTACCTGAGCAAAAGTAGTTGCAACAAGGACCGTAAAAGAAGATAAAGTAGGAATATGATTTGTAATTTCCCTTTGCATAATTGTAACTCTGCAGAATGCATGCTCCTGGCAGAAAAGTAATTTAAATTATATCACAACAAATGCCATATTTTAAAATAGAAACTATCCATCATGCACTGAGTAAGGCTGGTTGCAACCTGGAAGTCTCGAGAGGATATACTGAGAATTTCTCCTCCAGTCCATTAAAAATAAATTGATTGGCCTAATTCTAACATACACTAAAGTGAAGTATGAGTGATATCATGTAACTTTTACAGGACTAAAATTACTAATTACACATTTAGGAAAAAAAATACTTGAGAGTAATCATTACTTTTTACCATAGAAATATTAAAATCTATACCATGTCAACAGGATAATTCACCAAGTCAATATGTCTATCACCTGTATTGTGTGTGTGTGTGTGTGTACACGCGCATGCACGTGTGTAGGTGTGTGAGTATGTACATGCATGTCAAGGCCAGAGATTGACACTGAGGGTCTTTCTCAGTTGTCCTCTACCTTAATATTTAGTCAGGGTCTCTTACTGAACTTAAAAGTCCCTGTCAAATTATGCAAAGGGAAATTACAAAACATATTTCTATTTTATCTTCTTTTATGGTCTTTGCTGCAGCTACTTTTGATCAGTTACAATTACGTTAGAGGAAATAAGATGCTGTGTGTATATTAAGAACAATTCTACTTGACAGTCCCTGATTTGTCGGGACTGACTGGCCAGTGAGTTCCAGAATTCTCCTGTCCCTGTTCTGGGCCCAGGCTTACAGACATGTGTGGTTCCCTGCTCACCTTTTTAATTTAATTAATTAAGCTTGTCCTTTGGTGGTTTCATACAAATATATAATGCATCCAGATTACTGCTTGTCCACTCTCCCATCTCCTTTCACTCTGGCGACTCCCTGTCCTCTTCACATGTCCCTTCTCCAGGGTTATGATTTCAGTTTTGTTTTCTGAACCATTTAATTTAACCAGGGCCATCTGTGTGAGCCTTTCATTGGAACTGTCCATGGAGTCTTGTAGGGTCAGTAGTGGATAAACAATGGCTAATTTTATATGGTTTCTGAGGAGACACACACAGGTCCTTGTGTTTATACTGTGAACATTTTACTCACTGAGCCATCTTTCCTGGCTACATTTACATTTTTTTTTAGCCTGATATTTTCTTTGAAGAAATTTCTTTTTTAATCGAAAATTTAGTGCCTGATTTTTGTGGCGTGTCTTTATCTTCTGAGCAAAAACTAGTTTTGAGCCATTGTGAGCATTTTAATAACTGTGGATTCGTGCTTACAGCGGGTATTTTTGAAGGCATTATTTGGAAAGTTTGGGAAAATTGCTCCAGCATGAATAGATTTTTTTTCATCTAGATAAAGGACAGACACGTTTTTAATTCATTCACATAATTTAAACCACACACCCAAAGGGTGGGCATTCTTTCCTTTGGTCAGCATAAACTTTACAAATGCAGGAAACCTGTTTAATGGTATTCCTCCCATGTGAATATTCTCACGATCCTCCCTGGAGATTCTCTCCAAAACTTTAATAGAATATAATCCTCCTATGCACTTATTCTCAAAAAAAAAAACCCATTTCAATTCATAAACATGGCATATTTGGTTAAAAAATGAAGAGCCAGCTGTTCATATGCATATCTTGATCTGAGTGTAGATTTTTGAAATCCTTATAGCCGTACTTCTATGTGTTCATCCAACATGCATTAGTCACCTTTCATATTTTAGAGAAATGCTCCTTTTAGAGACTTTAGAGAAAATAGTGGACAAAATAGAATATGATTCCATCTTTGCAGTGTAGTTTTTCCAGCTGTTTCTTTTGGGTCTGTGTGTCTGTGTGTTTGTCTGTTTACGTGTGTGTGTGCGTGCATGCAGGGTAGAGTGGCAGAGTATTCCCCATACACTGTCTGCCTAAGTCTTTTGAGATAAGATATCACTGGAATATTATGAATAGACTAGGTTTGCTGGTCAGTGATCCCCAGGGATCTGGCTTCTCTGTCTCCTCATTGCTGGGGTTAGAAGCATGCATTATGCCCAACATTTATTATGTAAATTCTGAACATTGAATTCAAGTCACCATGTTTTTGTGGCAAGTACTTTACTGACAACTATCTCCCCAGAACTCCCCAGATATTTCTTAATGGGGATAGGGATAAAAGAACCATTCATTTCAGAAATTTTGAGTTTCCTTTACCCTTTACCTGAAGGTTCTTACTTGTTCATATGGGCTCAGTTGACAGGCAAGCATAGCACCCACCCCATCTCTGTTCCTAGAGAATCCAGTTGGACCAACCCCCAAAGCAAAGCAAAAGGCTGAGAGTTGCACTAGTAATTATAGTGAACACTGAAAAATGGTGTCTGTCTGGGCTCTAATTTCTTCCCCCTTGAAGTCATTTTTCACAAACAGCACTTCTTTCTCTACAGGGAATAAAACGCTGTGTGTGTGTCTTTCTGTGGGATACAATAGTTTGAGTTTGGGGTGGCTTCTCTGGCTCCTAGTAATTTTTTTTCTAAACTTAGGAGTGGATGAACTGATCTCAGTAGTATTGGTTGATGTATCCAAGCATCACACTTCTCTCTTTTTAGACATAAATCTCTAGACTGCCTTCTAGAATATTGGATCCTTTGCTTTCTCAATCCGTACAACGGGGTGAAAAAAAATGGATGCTCCCCTCCATGTGACTCTTGGATAGACAGACAGTAATGGCTACAACTGAATTCTGCCTGTGTGGGAGATGTCATAGTAAATGCCTCTAGATACTTTATAATCTATTTTATAGGCATTTATCACCTTATGGTATTGAGGAAACTGAGGAATAGGTTTCCTGAGCCCCTTGCCCGAAGTGCAGAGGATGTAAAATGGCAGCTTGTAGGAACATATGATTACATCACTTTGCTGTGGTTTGAGTGTGAAGTGACCCTCATAAACCCATATGTTTAAATACTTGGTCCTGCTGTTTTGGAAGGTTGTGGAACCTTTAGGAGGTGGAACCTCATAGGGGAGGGTTACTAGAGGTGAACCTTGATTTTGATAGTCCAGCCCCACTTCCTGTCTACTTTCTGCTTCCTGACTATGGGTACCATGTGACCAACCACCTCCCATTCCTGCTTCCGTGCCTTCCACACCATGGTGGAATGTGTCTCCTTGCATTCTAGGCCCAAACTAAACCCTTTTCCCTTAAATTCCCTTGTTGGGTATTTGATCATGATCAAGGAGAAGCCACCATGTACAGTAGTCCACCAAGAAGGACTGGCTTACAAGATCCCTGAGTCAGCTGGGATTGGAAAGCTTGACAATTGACAATGCTGGGAGAGGACAGAGAGCAATGAGAATGAAAAAAATAATTAAGATCAGAAATACAGTATCTCTGATAGTAGAACATTGCAAAGGGGTAGAACCCAGGTTAAAATTCCAATTATCTTATTTCAATAGGGATTATGCATGTGTCTGTATGTGTGTGTGTGTGTGTGTGTGTGTGTGTGTGTGTGTGTGTGTACATGTGTATTCAGTATTCACTGTTAGTGGAGGCAAGAAGAAGGTATTTAATTCCCTGGAACTGGAGTTACAGGTGGTTGTGAGTCACCTGACATAGGTGTTAGGATTTGAATTCAGGTCCGCTACAAGAGCAGCAAGCACCCTTAGCTGCTGAAGCATCCCTTCAGCTCCAGAATCTGACTTCAGTACTCATCTTCCACAGAGCAACATCTGGGATTGGTCCATAAAATGACTACCCCGATGGAGCCACAGCTCTGGCTCCTTGTCTTAGGCTGCTCTCTATGGTCGTATTGAAGATGATCATGGTAGCCGATCACCAGCATCTTCTCTGTGCACAGACCTTTGTATGTGAAATCCCATTTTCATAAATGTAGGGACACTTTGATACATTAATATCCCATAATATAAGTAGCTGTTCACAGATTACAAAGCAAATATCTTGCTCCTCAATTCTTCTGGAGTATGAAGCTGCTAGGCTCCAATGCAGTCCCATGTTGCTTTATTTCCAGAAAGTAATTTTGCAATGTAAGATTGCCAAGTCAGTTAGCAACTGTTGGCTTCTCATGCTTACAGATTGCCAACTGCTTTCCCAAGCTATGGGAACATTTGGTAATACCACCAAAGTCTACCCATTCACAGGCTGGATTATATTGTTGTAAGCCTTAACTACCTTTAAACATTAACCGTCAACACGGAGGGCAATATATATCTATACATACATCAACCCAGCCATACACATGTATGTACATGCCTATGTATGGGTGTGTGTCCATATTTTTCAGTCATTCTAAAATGGAATGTGTTATAGTTTGCTTCTCTGTTGCTGTGATGAAATGCTGTGTCCAAAACCAACTCAGGGAGGAATGGGTGTATTTCATCTTACAGGTGACAGATCCTTGTTGAGGGATGTCAGGGAAGGAACTCAAGCAGGAGCAGAGGTAGGAACTATGAAAGGAAGGCCTTACTGGCTTGCTCCCAGTTTCACAGTCAGTTGCTTTTTTTATACACCTGAGTCACCTGTGTAAGGTTGATACCACCCACGGTGGACTGTGCTGTCCTACATCAGTTAACAATCAAGAAAATGCCCTCACTGACATGGACATGGGCCAATATGATGGAAGCAACCTCCTCAGCTGAGGTTCCCTTTTCCTAAGTGTGTCAAGCTGACAACAAAACTATGGCAGAACGGTTATAAAAAATATTAATTAAGTTACTTACTAGTATTTATATTATGGTTAATTGGTTCAGTGGCTGTTAATCTTTAAACAGCCATTATAAATGAGCACACAGACACCACATGGATTTTAACAAGCCTAGGCCTGAGTTGTGAAATCTTGGCCACTTAAGCTAGCTCTTAATTCTATTACCCAAATATCACCCCAGATATACATACGTCCCCTTGGACTGCCATTCTCCACACTATGCCAATGTTCCTGGCCATGTGGAATGAGGTGTCTTCTTCTTCCTCCTGCTGCTGGCTGGAATGCTTTTATTCTCCGTCTAAAGTGCAGGCTTCCTGCTCTAATCACAGGAAGTCCCACCTTTCTCTGTCTTTGCCCAATCTCAGGCCTCGGCATTTTATTTAACCAATCAGAGTCAATGTAAGTAACAGCAAGCAGGACCAATTAATTAACATTTAGAATGCTTAACACTACCCCAACAAATGGTACTTTGACATTTTCTTTAAAATCTAGGTGAATCTGGAGAGCTTACATTACTGAAAGTAGAGAATGTCCCCTCATCATTGGTAGGGGGAAAAGGCCTTAGAAATTCAGGATTCTTCTTGGAGCTGCTGAAAATAAGGACCAAACATCCTTCCACCTTAAAAAGCGGGGTTACTTCAGCAAAAACATGACATTTTACATTTAGAACTAATTGTAAATTTTCATTTGTGAATGAAGTTGTCCTATCAAATAGCATTTTTATTTAAAATGCCAAGAGACAAACTAGAGAAAATCAGTTCACTAAGCTTAAGAGATGAATTTACTCAAGAATGCACACATATCTGCCTATCAATAATCTATCATCTATGCTCTATCATTTATCTAGTTCTCTATCATCACTGTTTCATTATTATTAATCATCAATCTATTAACTGCCTATTATCTATTATCTATCAATCATCTATCCATTCATCTATCTATCTATCTATCTATTATTTATCTATCTATCTGTCTGTCTATCATCTATCTATCTGTCTATCTATCATCTATCTATCTATCTATCTATCTGTCTATATATCATCTATCTATCTATCTATCTACCTATCTATCTTCTACCTAATCATCTATTTAATTCTCATGTATGCTATTCTCTCTCTCTTTCTTTCTTTCTCTTTCTCTCTCCCCCTTCTTTATCCACCCCACAGTTTAACTTCATATGATATCAATATAATTAGTTTTGGTTTTGTTTGCTTGGGTTTTTTTTTTTTTGAGACAGGGTCTCTCTACATAGCCTTGGTTATCCTGAAACTCACTATCCAAACCAGGCTGGCCTCAAACTCACAGAGATTTACCGGCCTTTACCTCCCAAGTGCTTGAATTTAAGGCATGTAAGGAGTAATGGTTGTGTCACTTTCATTCTTATATCTCTGATGGTAAAATTCAGCTGTAAAGACACTAATAATAGATTCCAGGAATACATTGAATTTTAAAATTCACATAACTCTATCTATCTGTCTATCTATCTATCTATCTATCTATCTATCTATCTATCTATCTATCCATGTCTATCATCTATTGACAGGGTCTCGTGTAGCCCAGGTTAGGCTCAAACTTTCTACATACATATGGATCACCTTGAACTCCTAATCTGCCAGCTTCCACCTTTCAAGTGCTGAGATTATGGGTGTGTGTCACCACACTCAGTTTTATGCAGCTCTGTAGACAGAGCACAGGGCCCTGTACATACTAGATACCCACTCTTCCACTGAGCTATATCCATAGCCTGACATATAACCTTCCGCTATGGACAGGGCTTTCCAGTTGAATATGAGAATACACTCCCTCCATACAAAGTGCTTAGCTTGCAGTGGGGGCTGCTTAAGCAGAATGAACTACTATACCATGGAAGAGACAGTTGCCCTTGGATGACAACCGAGATGGACTCTGGTTCTCAGGGCAACACCCACAGCATCATCTGGGAGCGAAGAGAGAAACATGGTCTCAGACCCCACCCAAAACCTCTTGAATTGGGATCTGAATTTAACAAGTTCCCTGGGACATCTGTTAGGCAGCAGAGTTGGTGGACTCCCCCTGCTCAGGTATTTCTGCTTTCTCTGTATCCATCACTTGAGTAGGGAAAGGGCTGTACTTTTTTTTTTTTTTTACAACTGTGGAGAGAAGTATTTATTATTTTGGCAGAGTTATTTTTCAAAGTGGGGTCCCTAGATCAACGGTATCAGGAAATTCTGAAAATTTGTAAGAAACGTAAATCCTCTGGTATTCTCCCAGACTCACTGTACCGGAAATGCTGTAGAGTGCAGGCCTGTTTAACAAATCTCCCTGGTAACGTTGTGGGTTAGAGCTTGAGAATCATTACCTTGGTGCTAACTAAAGGGCTAGTTGTTTAAACAGAAATCTTGGAGGTTTTGAGTCCATTTACAAATTAGTGTCTCTAAGGTGTTTTCATAGTTTTTGAACATCTGTGAATATGTGAATTATGTCTACTCTAGGGACTTAGGAATAGCATCAAGGTTAGTGTCCTAAAAACCATCATGAGTGCCTTTTCTACTTGGATCTTCTCTCCAATAGACTGTAACTGACAATATTCCATGTACGTGTATGTATATGTGTTTGTGTAGTGTGTATATAGGGGGGTGAATGTATGTGTGTGTATGTTTGTGTGTGTATATGTATGTATATGTATGTGTGTATGTAGGGGGATGAATGTGTGTATGTATGTATGTTTGTGTGTGTGTGTGGTATTTGTATGTGGGGGGTTATGTATGCATGTGTGTATGTATGTATATATATATATATATATATATGAGTGAGCATGAGGGGGAGTAAAAAAGTGTGTGCATGTATGTGTGTGAAAAAGTGTGCATATGTGTGTGCTTAAGGAGATGAATGTAGAGACCAAAAGTTATTGTTGAACATTGTCCCTCCAAAGTATCCTCCTTCCTTGTTGGGGATAGAATCTCTCTCAGTGGTACCTGAAGATGGCTGATTTGGCTAGGCTGGGTGACCAGCAAGTCCCAGATCCTGTCTCTGCCTTCCCAGTGTTGTGATTACAGCCCTGTGATATATCTTTAGCAGTTTTGAAACATGCGTGCTAGAGATCTCAACTCAGGTCTGCATTCTTGCACAGCAAGTGCATTACCATGCTGACTTTTCTTGTATTTCTCCAATACAGAAAAGTCCACATGAGGGCTGGAGAGATGGCTCAGCAGTTAAGAGCACTGGCTGTTCTTCCAAAGGACCCAGGTCCAAATCCCAGCACCCACATGGCAGTTCATAGCTGTCTGTAATTTCCAGGCATGGTGGCACATCCCTTTAATCCCAGAACTAAGGAGGCAGGAGCAGGTAGATAGATCTCTGTGAGTTCAAGGCCAGCCTGTTCTAAAAAGTGAGTCCAGAACAGCCAAGGCTACACAGAGAAACCCTTTCTCAAAACAAAAAACAAAAACAAAAATGAAAAAAAAAAAGAAGAAGAAAAGTCCAGATGAAATGTCTTCTGTGGGACCAGGGTTTCTTCTGTGTCCTCTTTAAGCTTCCCACCCCCACTGCCATCTGACCCAGAAGCTGGGCTGTCATATGTGACTCACTGGCTTTTTAATGTCACAGCTAGGGACTCTGCCAAAGGCCTGGCTGCTTCTCCACAGCCTGACTGACGTACAACTGCTAAGAAAAGAGACTGGATCCGCAGTCTGCAGGAAATGACTCTTGTTATTGTAGCCTGTCCATGTTCCTATCCGGAAGAGGCCTTTGCTGTGCTCGACCGTGAATTTGCTAAGTAGACCACCTTCCACTCCTTTTTTTCTAACTCCCGGGACAAGAGGATGGCTCCTGCCCTTAATTGTTCATGCAGTTTGCCAGTGAAAATGGGCTCTAAGTAATCTCTTGGCGGTCATGAGTGGAGAGGCAGTTCTGTGAATAGAACTTTGAGTCTACGTGAGCAAGAATCTGAGCTTCTTTGGGTTTTGTTGTTTTGTCTCCCTTGGATTGCTACCTCAAAAGGAGTTGGCAGTGTGACACAGCTGCTGAAAAACGAAAAAGGGACAGATGGAAGAGATCACTGTAAACGGCTGGGGATTGCGCAGCGCACAGGAGTGGGGCACATTGGTCCATTGTCATGTAACAAACCAGTCACCCAGGAATTTCTAGGAAGTAGAATAATAACAGCCAATTCCTTCTCCAAAACCAACCTGCTGGGGGTCCTATGTAGACTGCAGGTGTCTTTGTTGTCCACATTTGTGTCCTTTCTTCATTACTCATGTCAGGCCATTCTACAAGGACGTTCTAGTGTGTAACTCTCACCCGACAGACAGCATGCATCTTTAGTAAGTTTAATACATTAGATTTTCTGTGTGGAAGCAAAGGCATGACAAAAATCACTTTCATCCCAGTCCTTTGCCATTTCCTTTCCCCTCATCCCCTCTGCACCAGCAGACACACAGGCCGATCCATGGAAGCTTCTGGGTGATATTTTTCCCCCAGTGACTAGAAGAATGAATGTGTGGTAGGGTGAGGGTTCCTTGTCCCTGGGGATGTGGAACTAGAGTTGCCAGCTTCCTACTTAGGCATCGTGGAAGACGTATCCTTGGATTGAGAATTCTCAACAACCCTTTTCAGCCAACTATCCGTGGAAGTGTTGCAGTCAAAGGGGGCACTTACTCCAAACGTCTGAGCCTATGTGATTTCTGGAAGTCAGAGTTGCCCAGGGTAAGTGGAGAGTAATTCCCTGGGCATTACTGTTTGGTGGACAGTGGTAGACTGAAATCAGGAAGCAGATGGTGAGGGGATCTCTGGCCAGAAATAAGATCTTTCTTGCTAAGTAAACAAGCTGGGTCTTGCTGTAAATGACCAGAACTTTCCTGAACATCCAGGAAGGATGTCTGTTCTTTAATCTGTGGTTGGAAAGCCAGCCTTACAGATCTCGATCCAAGGGTGTATTAACTGCCAGAGTCCAAATTTATCTTGCACTTTATTGTGTTCTCTTGTCCCTGGGGAATCTTGCTGGATTTTCCTCTTATGGACTCTATAGGAGAAAGCAGAATCACTTCTGGTCTGTATGTTACTCTCTAATGACCCAGTGGGAAACTGAAGCTGCTGCCCATCTCTCCCTCCCTCTCTCTCTCTCTCTCTCTCTCTCTCTCTCTCTCTCTCTCTCTGTGTGTGTGTGTCTCTCTCTCTCTCTCTCCTCTGTTTCTCTGTCTTTCTTTCTCTCTTCTCTCTCTGTCTCTGTCTCTCTCTCTCTCTCTTTCTCTGTCTTGTCTTAAGAAGGTCTCAGGCAGAGAGGGAAGACTTTACATAAGGTACGTTTGTTTTTGTGATAATGAATAGAAAGAAAGAAAACAATCTGACTGAATGGTTCCAACCAATGGGAGCTGGACAGAACGGTATGAGCAATTCTCTGTTAGCTCTACCTGGAGCTTGTTAACATCTAGAATCAGGAGCTTGGCTTAAGCTGCCTGTTCTTCACCAAAGCAAAGGCAAAGGCGTTAATGTCCACCGAGCACAAGCGTTCAGTAAATATTTGGCAAGCACTTTTAATGCTATGACTGGTCACTTAAAACAAGTGCCTTCGAACATTGTTCGTTTAGACCTAGAAGCTGCAGGCTTTAGCAGGGATGGTATGGAGGGGTCGTCAAAAGCATGGGGCCAGTTCTCTCCTCAGTCCTGTCTCTGCCTCTTCCCTCCCCTTCCTGCACTTACTCCTTCCTTTCTGGAACCTGCCATCCTTAGTGAATGCTACTACATGGAAAGCCCTGTGGTGTGTGTCAGTTGCCACCATGCCACATCATACAGGTCAAGTTTACAGTCAAGGGTAGCTTGGTGACTCTGCAACACTAAAGACTACCTGACACCCTCTGTTAACAAGATGCATCCGTGTTTACAGCATTCAGGTTCTGTGGTCATAATTTTGAGTTGTTTAGGAATCAAGAGGGTGTTCTGGATCTAAGAAGATATTTTTAAAATTATGAGGCAAGTTAGTATGAAAGCTGAGTTAAATATAGAACTTTAAACTCATGGAGATGGTTAGATAGTAGAATGTTAAAGTCAGGTGCCAAATACATATGGACTGGACATTGGGAATGTATGCTAAGCCATATAACTCTTATAATCGTGGCCTATTTATTTCTGTTGTTTTGTATTGTATTTATAGTTATAAGAAAAAGAACCATTATTTGGACTGAAAGGGAGAGCTGTTGGGGGGAAAAATAAATACCTTAAACTAAAAAAAAAAAAAAAAAAGAAGGGAAGAGGATGGTGGGGCTGAGGGGGAGGAGGGTGGAAGGGTGGGACTGGAGGGGGGGAGTAGGGAGGGGATTGTGATTGAGATGTAACTTGAAGAAATAAAAAATAAATTATTAAAAAAAAAAAAAAGAAATGCCTAACGTATTTTTAAGAGTGCTCTACACATGAAGTTTAATGGGATAATGATGTATGAGATGCAGTCTGTAGCTTCATTTCCCAGGCAGCCCCACTTTCCAGGGACAGGTTCTTGGCCAATTGCTTCCTCATCCAGCCCAGTGTCCCAGCTCCTTCCTCCAGCATGGGCCAGAGCTCTGATGCTGGACAGGTTAAGTCAGTTATGGATTTAGCCCAGACAGAGTGTTAGTCCACAGGGGAGAGCTCCTGGTGCCTGGGAGGGTCTATGTTTACCCTTTGATTTTCCATGTAGTAAATAGAAAACAGTGAGGTGAGAAAAGGGAAAAGCCAAAACTCCCTGCCTGCTTTTAGAACAAGGAACCCTACATTTTCATCTCACATCTATCCCTGCAAATTCTGTGGCTCACTCTGGCCAGAGCTTTTAGCATTTATCAGTACACAGGGCTGCTGAGTGGGGGAGAAATCCTGCACCCACCCGCAGGTGAGCTTGGGAAAATACTCTCAGGTCAAAATGGACAGAAAGCAATGGATATACCTCTTACCACTCAGGCGGGGAGCTGACTGGTCACATCCATCTCCCAGAAACATCGTAGCTAAAGCACCATGAAATAATGTCTCTTCATCTGAACAATTCTGTGAAAAGCTCCACAACCAAATGGGGGAAGACAAGATGATAACCGAAATTAACAGAACATCCCTCGAAAGCCACAGCCTGGGACGTGGGTGTTATTTACCGTATCAACTAACAAGGCAGGCTGGTGACAAACAACACGCATACTCCTCTTCTCCAGCAGACTCTCTTCCTCATTATGTAAATGGGATGGCCCGAGGTGTGAGAGCGATGAATAGAGTAATAACGACAGACGTAATAGAGCTAATAACTGATTTCTCAGGACTGTCAACCCCTGTCCAAAGACCTCGGCAATGAAGGATAGAACGTACGATGCAGAAAGGAAGTTTCCTCTCCTCCTTTTTGCTGCGGTGCTTTGTGCCACACTCCCTCTCTTGCTGCCCTACCTGCCATGCTCTAAGTGGCTAGAACATTCTCCTGTGCCAGCCCCTGTGTCCTAAATGGCTTCCCCTGGTGCCTGGCTTTAATAGACACTTGCACATTTTCTGTGAGGCTGTTGCAACTCTAAGATTTATTTTTATTTTTAATTATGTGTATGTGTGTTTGTGTGCACGTGTATGTGTTAGATCACCCCGGAGATGGAGTTACAGTGTTTGTGAACTGCTGGGTGTGGGAGCTGGGATCTGAACATGGGTCTTCGAAAAGAATATGATGCACTCTAAGTATGTATTTATTTTTATGAACATATGTGTGTGGTCCTGTGTGAATTTATGTGCACCACATGCATACACAGGCCTGGGAGAGGGCACAGGGCACTCAGTCTCCTGGAGTTGAAGTTACAAGTGGTTGTGTGGTTCGTGATGGAGGTGCTGGGAAACTCCTGTGTAAGAGCATCAAATGTTCTTAGCACTGAACCATTTGCTGGCCCCTGTCTGCTAATGCGACTTCAAATGGGCAACAAGCTCTGACTTTAAATACCTATATGCCTTTTCCAACTCTGTCACCCAGTTGTAGTTTGCAAGATGCCAACATTTCCTGAAGCAAGCTTTAAAACAAGAAAGGAAGGAAGGAAGGAGGGGGGCAGAGAGAGAGAGAGAGAGAGAGAGAGAGAGAGAGAGAGAGGAGAATAAAAATGGCACTCACTGAGTACAGAGAAGGAAGTCCACCCTGGAAGATCCACCCAGGCCTTGCAGAAGACATGAACCAGAGGCATGCTATGGAGACTGGGGGAACCTAACCATCTCATACCAGGGCCCTGCAAGCATTGGTTTGTAGTCTTTGCCTATTTCCATAGAGTGAATATTTCCACAAGGATGATTGCAAGCTGCCAATGACACACCGCTGAATGCAGAATGGGGAGAGGTGTGTGGTTATGGGGCTGGAGATGTAGCTCAGTGGTAGAATGCTTGCCTAGCAGGCACACGGACTTGAGTTAGATCCTCAGGATTGCCACAACTAAGAACAAGCTATGTGGTTGCAGTATTTCTGCCATATGGATCTAATATCTACAAATAATGTCATGGGCACAGAGAAAAAATATAGAAATATAATTACAGGGTGATGTATTTTGGGTATTTGCTGCTTTAAGATTATTTAATTATTAGTGCCAATAATTTCATTTTTAGATTAGTGTTTAAAATCGGCTCATTAAATTCTTGAAACCATAATAATATCCCTTAGGAACAGGACACATGGGCCTTACATATCACATTTCCTCCTTCCTACAGCTGAGACACAGAGAAGTCATGGATAGACAGAGAAACAACTGGCCGAAAGGAAAGGTTCTGGCATCTCACTTCAGTCTCCCCAATAGATGGCCTACTTTATTTAGCCTAATTCAAAGTGAATATCAAACTCCATCTCAAAATAATATACAAAATCTTTCATCTCAAGAGAATATCCCACATCTTTACCCCTGACCCTCGCAGCATCTCCGCTTTGGTTCTTCCTTGTAACTGAGGAACTTTTGTTCTGTGTTGGTCATCATTTATCTTCCCTGTTGTGGGGGCTCCCACACTAAGGAGCTGATGTAATTCTCTTGCTACCTGCAGACCTCTGTATGTGACCATGTCTCATGGGTACTGACATGCAGTTGTCCTCACTATGTCCCCGAATCCAAGACTTTTGTATCCCTGTTACTGTGATAAAATATCCTGACAAAAGTAACTTACAGGAGAGAGGGCTCATTTTCACTTACAATTCCAGAGGAGTAGAGTCCACGACAGTAGGGAGCACATGGCAGAGGAGCAGGAAGCTGCCTCATCTTACTGTTTCTGCTCCAAGGATGCAGAGCTAGAGAACAGCAAGTATGTACAGGTAATAATCCCCAAGACCCACCCAGTGATATAACTCCCTTCCTCCATCAAGACTCTGCTTCCTAAAGGTCACATAACCTTCCCAAACAGTGCCACCAGCAGGTTCCAAGTGTCCAAATATGAACCTATGGGGGACGTTTTATATTCAAACTATACCATTCAACATAACTCCTTGTTTCCCCCCTCTTAAATAATTTTTTCCTACTCAAATGTCAACATACTGAGAAGGCAGGAACAAAATCAGAGCCCAAGCAAAACTGTATCTTTCTCAGCTCTGTGACCCTGGGCAGACTATCAGATTAGTAAATCCTTTACTAACAATTCCATGTCTCAAGGAACCCTTGATTCTGTGGGTCTCTCTTGGTAGCTGTCCAGGCAACAGAGAAGAGAGTCTGTGGTCTGATGCTGGGTGCTCTGTATCCATTCAGCCAGGGGCATCTTTCTCCCATCCTCTTCATATGTTGAAGCCCCACAAAATATTTCCTTTATGAAATAGTGACCCAGGAAATTTTGTGAATCAATGAACCGGAGGCTCTCTTGTGTTCCCGGGAGGCCTAGCATTCTATGACTCTTCCAGTTGTCTTTAAACTAGTAGACAATAAAGAGCCACAAAGATAGTTACTAGGGATGAAAGAATAGCCCTACCCTTGGTGGTGTTCAAAAGAAAAGATGGAAAGTTCTATTTTTGGTTGTGAGCCTAGCCTTTAAAGGCTTAGCCATCTCTCCAGCCCAAGATGGAAGGTTCTTAGCAATGAAGCTGAGATAAATTTCCCTTCAGAGATTTATTGGGAGAGCTATGGCATCATGAACAGGAACCTCATAGGAGACACGGCCACCAGGGACAGCATGATGGGGTCTCAGAGAGAAGGAAGCTCCAACTCTGGAGGACAAAAGCAGTTTCTTACTCTTACAGGTTTCTAGGTGTGGGTGGTTTCATACCATCTGACTGAAAGGCACTAGATAAAAGCTTTAATTCAGGGTTGTCTTGGATATTGTGGGGGTGGGTTGGAGGCAACTGGGCTTATTGACTTAGAGAGGAGGGGATGGGGGACAGCAATGCCACTGTAACCTGTCTCAGTCTTTCACTAAGAGATACAAAGGTGTGACCTAATTTGTGGGAGAGAGAGACAGAGGCAGAGACATAAGAAGATAGAGACACACACAGAGACACACAGAGATAGACAGATTTGTGCACGTGGGCACACACACACACAGAGAGAGAGAGGAGAGAGAGAGAGAGAGAGGAGAGAGAGAGAGAGAGAGAGAGAGAGAGAGAGAGAGAGAGAACAAACTAGAGGGCCTTAATCTATCAGTGTTTCATTGCGTGTGGGTGGGCATGGAACTGTTGTCAGCACTGAACAAATCCACGGCGACTCCTGTGCCTCGTACCAGATTTATATTTAGTGTTGAACAAGAACTTTCCATGTCTGCCTCTGCCCCAGGGTCCTTACACATAACGTTAACATCCCGTGCTTCTCCTGGGTGATCAGTGTCAGGCAGAGACAGGTCTGCATTCATAATCATTGTTGAATAAATGAATGCATGATCATTAAAAGATGGACCAAATGAATACCACGAGGGAATGTTCCTGTTTGGATTTTTCTTGGGGCCTGAACTTTAGGCAGTGGATATCTGTTGCACCATCAAAGACAGCTCCTATAGGATCTCTCTATTTCCTGGATATGGAGTTAAGTCCCTTGCTAGAGGTGATACAGCAATACTGTTTCCCTGACTCTGAGTCTTATCTGGGACAACCTGATTTCTGCACAAAGGGGGACAGTGGGGTGTTCTTTTTCCAGGGTAGCTGGATCAATATCTTTATAGCAAGGCTTATTTATTAATTTATTCATATTTCAAAGCAGCTCTATGTCTCGTGATGATGCAGCTGAATGCCAAGAAGGTGCCCACAGGCTTCTGCTAGCCAGGCTTCCAATAACGAGCTCTAAAGACAACTCATTTAGTGTGCTTCCTTTTATTAATAATAAAAAATACCCAAACATCAACTAGTACTTGTCACAGGGTGCGCAGGAGGGTGCTTTGGGTTCATTATTGAGTTTCTATAATTGAAGTCACATTTTTGGAGAGTAATCGTATTTTAGTGGAAATTTAAACAAGGGAGTTTCAATGATTTTTTTTTTAAAATATAACCATAAAAACCAGACTTGTTAGAAGAGGGTGGAGGGGCGGAGACAGACAGAAAGAGATAGAGATGGGGAACTCATATACATTGACTTGGGGATATACCTGATAAAATATTCTCTTTGCTGGATTTAACCAATTCCAGCTAGTTACAGAGCAGAGTCAGTAGTTGGCTGCGCATTGTAGCCCATATCCATTTTTCTTTCCTCTCTGTTGCTGGCATATGACCAGCAAGGCCCAAGTTGTGGAGCAAGCTGAACCATACTAAGATAAGATGTTGCTGGAATCCTTTGTGGCTAGACTGACCATTAGGGGCTGTTCATGTTATAGAAGCTCATTGGATATATAGGCATTTGCTGTGCCTGTATAGTCTTGTTAAATATTTCACACATTCAAATTGCGCTCAGGCTGTGGCAGCCACGTGGGCACAGTGAAGCTTAGAGAAGGGGACAGGTGAAGGCCTCTGCCTCATGTGGAAGTAATATGGGTAGGGATTCTATCTGGAAAGAGCAGGGCTCCTTGAGTGATGTCTGGAAGCAGAGGAGTGAATTGTGTTTTCAAGGTAAGGAGTATTCACCAGCTTCCTTCACAGGGTTTGATGGGGAGGACTGTCAGGGAAGGATCTGGAAGAGGTGACTTGTGAGAGTGGATTGTTTGCATTTGTTGCTAAAGCACTTGGTCAAGAGCCCATTGGTTAGATTTGTCTATAAATTAGGCATAGACAAAAAGTGGGGAGAGGACAAAGGGAAAGTCCATGTTCCAAGAAGAGGATGTAAAATTGATGCCCTCCTGGCAGGGGAGAATTTGATTGACAAGTCTAGATAGCTGTGGTCAAATCAACAGAACCATTTGTTCGGTACTTAGCTCAAACTAGGTGCTGCGTTAAGTATTTCTCACAGGTTGGCTGTCTCCTTTAGAATACTCGCCAAGTCAGGGTGATTGGCTGCTAGTACATCAATTAATTTCCTTAGCCTCTGTCTGCCTCAGTTTCCTCTTCTGAGAAATGGGGATCATATAAACTGAGGCAATGTGTGTGTGTGTGTGTGTGTTTAGCACTGTATCAGGCAGACTGTAGAAGGGTTGTGGTATGAGCCTGTCACTACACTCAGTTCTTCTTAGCCTTCTGATAGTCTAGGAAGCAGGCATTCTTGAAAACGAAGGACCTATAGCCTTTCCCATCTCAGATCCACCTTCACCCACAGAACATGCAACCTTTGAAGTTTTCTTTTTTTTTTTTTTGGTCTGGAAAATTCTCACTCATTCATCAGGAGCTGTGGGACATCACTGCTCCTCCTCCACCCCACTCCCAATCCATGTCATTCTATCCTTGCTTTCCACAGATCTCTTGTGGTCCTAGAGCGTTCAGATCACAACCGTGTTTTATTGTCACATACATTTTATGTGTTCAAGTGTGTGCACCTCTTGTAGAGGTCAGAGATCATCCTCGCGTGGGTTCCTCAGGTATTTTTCCATCTTCATTTTTAAGGTAGACACCTCTTAATTGCCTGAAACTTTCCAACTATGCTAGTTGGGCTGGCCAGTGAGCCCCAGTGGTTTACTTGTTTCTGCCTCCCCAGTATTAGGGTTATGAGTACATTCTAGCATGCCTGTCTTCCAGATGCGGGGTCTGGGAATTGGACCGGTCTCCATGCTCACTTGGTCAAAACCCTATTTGCATCTGAGCAGTTTTCTTTTTATTTGAAATTCTCAACCTACTTCTAAACCCAGAGACCTCTGCTGTGAGCTTCCAGGTTTTCAAAGGAAGCCTAGCCTGGGGACTGGTCTGTTTTTGCTTGCCCTGAAGGAAGGCTTAGAGAGCTAGCATTTAAGATATTATATCAACATTGAATTGCAAGCAATAGCTACCCTACCTAGAGGGCTTCCAGAACAGCTTGGGTTTGGGTTTAAAGCTCAAATTTCAGGTAATTGATGGGGTAGGAAGATAGGTTGACTGGTGTTGGTGGGAAGTGCATGATTTGGTAATAATACTGTAGCTTCTTAAAATGCCACTGTCTAGCCATTGTGGTCCAGCCTTCTGGATCCGATGAAGTAGAGTCACACCTTGGGTGACCACACCAAAGCCCAAGAAAGGAAAAGCCATAATTATGAGTAGTCAGGAGTCTGATTGGTGCTAAGATACCACAACTGGGGACTTTGTGTACAAGGGACATTTTCTTTGTACTTAGTAGGAAAGGATTTGTCTGAAGCTGGGGACTTAGTAGGAGAAGACTTGGCCAGAGCTGGGGACTTGATAAACACTCTGACATGGTTCAGTTGGGCTCTTATGGGGCAAGCAAAAGGGGCATACTTGATAGTGTCAGAGTTACAGGGCTTTGAGAAAGGGTGATATCAATCCCAGAGAACTTGTAACAGCTGGACTCCTGAACATCCAGATGTGGAAGTGAATGAAGGAGTAAGATGGAAAAATTAGGTCATGCTTATGGGACAGGGTTTGATGATTCTCATCCATATGTACAGTTGGCAGCATATCTCTCTCTCTCTCTCTCTCTCTCTCTCTCTCTCTCTCTCTCTCTCTCTCTGCTCTTTGCTTACCCTCTTTCTCAGCAATTGGACCTTGTCAAGTACCTACTAGACCAGTCCTGGAAGTGGGGAGGTTAACTTCATAGGGTGCTCCTAGACTGTTGGAAGGTGTTGAATAAATGTGCCACTCACCCCTAAGCTTCCTGTGAGACCATTTTGCATCAAACACCACCTAGTTTCTCAGAGCCAACTCTTTAAGGCTGAACCCTAGACATCCATAGCATGAGGCTGCTCAGTAATGTCTGCCTGTGCATGTGTCTCCCTCCCCTGCCTCATTTTCCATCTACTTACTGGGATAAAGTTTCAAATACACTATGTGTGGCCCAGTCCTTGTCTCAGGTTCTGTTTTGGGGTAAACCCAAACCAAGACAGTCAAGTATTATTATCCTTATTAGTCAGATCACGGGGCCACTAGTCATCATCTTCATACACACAGGGTCTTCTATAGAACAAATACACTCAAAGATCATTGATTTGGTAGGGAAGATCAGTATGGTGTGAAAATACTTTGGTTTTAATAAATTCTCCAGAATGCTGTGTTTGTCCCATCTAGAAGCAGAGGCTTCAGGATAGTATACCAACATCACAAGGCTCTGAGTTTTCTCCTCTCTACCTGGGCCCTTCTTGGCATGTGTTCAATTCTCCCGGTTCTCACCAAACCGTGTGGCATTTTCCATCACTCGCTAGTCTCAGCCTCTCCTTACAAGCCTCCTTCAAGCCGTATTCACTTTGGTGAAGAAGGAAGCACTGTCTTGACCCAACTTTTAATTATAAAAATGGATCAGAGCTAGAGAAATGGCTTAGTGGTTAAGAACTCTGGTTGTTCTTATAGAGCACCTGAGTTCAATTCCCAGCACCAGTATGGCTACTCATAACTCTAGATCCAGATGATCTGACACCTTTTTTTTTTATTTTACCTCCATGGTCATTTCACAAATGTGATATATATACACACAGCCATACATATAAAGTAAAAATGAATAAATCTTTAAAATATCTCATCTTTCCTAATGGGTCAGTTAAAACAATCACAAACAAACAGCAACGACTAACCGGTTTTATCAGCTGATTGATTACATTATGGTTCTAATAAAGCCCCAAATAACAATGATAATTACTGTGACAGTTATTATTTGTTATCATCACTTGGTTTCAAACTTGCAAAGGTCAGGAGAATTCTACCTTAATCTGGTATCTAAAAGCAAGCAAACAAAAACTCGTGTTCATACTACATACTGAACACTGTATTTTTTCTGGAACACACGTGTTTTCAATGGCATTTATTTCACTGTTGCTCCAAGCAGAGGGGCATAGATATACATGAGTACCCAGCTCGTGACTGGTTTCCTGATTGTCTAAACATGGCTGTGGTGGTGCATTTAAAGATGATAAGATCAACAGTTGGGCTGTTACTTTTGGTCTTCTGTTCAAGCTATCATCAAGGAGTGAGTGTCAGATATTTCTCTTCTGTTGGGTGGTGGGAGGGGACACTGGGTTCAGGAAATGTGTATATTATGACCTGAGGTATAGTCAGTTGAATCTACTGCTTATGATTTTATGAGGGTGTAGACCAAGTGAACACAGACTTTTGTTACTCTTATGTCACTGCAGCCCTTTGATGTGATTCCTATGTTGGATTTTATAGGGAAGTGTTCCAAGTTTTATGGTGTGGATTAAGTGTCTACCTATGGCAGGACTCATTATAGAGCTCTATGTGTCATTTCCATGTGACTTGCACAGAAATCTGATGGGCTCAATACCCATGGTTCATTTCTCCTAAGACAGCTGAGGCTCTGACCATGTTCCAGTTCTAGCCACACCCTGGAATTCCAAATATGAACCAGGACCTCACATTCTTTCCACCCCAAGCAGTTGCTAAGTCTTTGTCCTTTTTCTGGGACCACCTGGTTCCTCCACAGAGCATCCTGTCAGGCGTGTGGTGGATGATTTACATGGAAGGAGCCTGCCAGCCGGGAGCTAAAGTAGTTATGATCTAGACAGGATTAAAAGTCATACAAACACTTTAAAAACATATTATCCCTTTGTCTCATATCTCAACAACTTCCATTTGTTTAAGTTAGTGTTCTTCTAGGTTGCGAGGTCCTGAGCTTAATGGAACATATTTTTGGTGGAGAGAAGAGAGAGAGAGAGAGAGAGAGAGAGAGAGAATGATTCAAAGCTGTGAAATTGGAAGTGATGCCTAAAAGGTTTTCTTTCTTCCTGACTTATGGAAATATATCTAGGTGGTTTTTTTTCAATAGTAAAAAAAAAAATCAAAATATAGTTGCTCTAGATAAGAAGAAAAATGGTTTCTGTTTATATTGAGTTCTTGTAGGCAAAATGGATATGATGGGTCCTAAGGCTAGAGACAAAGAAAAATGTCAGTGGAAGCCCGTAAAGGATGCTGGATTCTGACAACATCAAATACAGAGAGAGGAGAACCAAAATCAGGGTCTTTAACAGAGGGATCCGGGCACCAGGAGGATCCTGGGCTGGTGCATTTGTCTTCTTTTCTCCAAGTGACCCACACTTAACCTTCATCTGTAGTCCTCTCTGCCTCCCTCCAAAGTAACATGAAGAGAATGAATGAGGTGATGTCGGCCAGGGTTCTCCTCTTCCTCCCCAAATATTTCAGAGCGCAAGGCTTCCAAGAGTTCAGTGCCATTAGAATGGATTAGTTCAAAATCACTATGTACATTTCATAAAATGAAAATTATTTAAGCTTGTACTTTTTGGCACAAAGTGTGCTCATGAATTTCTAAAATATTATCTCCTAATACACACAGTTCTCAAGCACCGAACCTAGCTGGAGCTACCACAGAGAATTAATAGAAAATATATGTGAGAGGATGCTATTTAATAAACCCTGGAGTCTGTAATTCTCAGGATTCAAGCCAACCTCAACTTTCCACTTAATAGCAATCTGACTCTTTAGCTCTGGTTCGTTCTCTCCATCTCCCCACAGCGGGCTGTGATCTCAGGTGGGCTTCAGGGAAGTCCATGGGCTATCAGTGGATAGGGGTTTACATGAGGGAGGTACTTCCTAGAAGCCCCAAGCCAAGACTTGGGTGCTGATAGCAAGGATGAGATGTGCTTGAGGAAGAGGAGAGCTCTCTGTTCACTTTGAGCCCGTTTGTACATGCCTTTCTGATCATCTTGGGTGGTTTGTCTCTTCATCCTTCATTATCCAGGTCATTGCTGTGGAGTGATTGAAAAAGATTAATGATCTACTGTGTAACTCTGGAAGTGCATAGACTTGTCTAAGATTCCAGCCCTTGAACTCCACAGATTTCATTTAGGCATAAGGATGGAGCTGCAGCTGTACCAGACTTCTCTCTAGTCCTAGAACATACCTGTTACCACAGGGCCCTTGCACAGGTATCCTTATTGTTCAGGACACATGAACCTTGTGCCCCAAATCCCCGTAGCTTGTAATGATCTCTGATTAGAATCTGATCACACACGATTTCCTACAGACATCACCCAGTATCAATCACAGTCCCACTGGTCTCCTGCCACTAGTGTTATTACTACATTTGGACAATTTCAAGCATGCAAGCCCAATCTTAGCAGTAGTAGAAGTTCCTTGTCTCACTGGATCCCTAAAATGACAACCTTGTGTCTAGAATTCGGGATGTCAATTTTCCTCTCTCCTCTTTTTTACCTACTAGAACCTTCCTCCTCTCCTCATTCTCAAGAAAGAGTCTCCTCCTTGAGGGACAAAACAAGAAGAGGCAGAAAAGGAAGGCTCAGTCACGTTGAGGCATACATGTTCTACAAAAGTGTGGAGAAAAATTAGTGAGGGAGGAAGTCCTTTGGGAGTTAGTGTTATTTGCTAAGTTACATCCTTTGGTCTTGTAATGCTGGGCCACACATAGTCTCACTTCATTCATTCTTCATTCTCTCACTCCATAGAATTCCTCTCATCTCAATATGGTTTATGGGTGCAAAGAGTCAGACTAAAGGCTGTATTCCTTCCTTGATTTTATTTTGTTTTGTTTTATTTTATGGCAGGATCTTCTGTAGCCCAGGCTGGTTTTGAACTCTCTATGTAGCCAAGGATGACATTGTAGTTCTGATCCTCCTGCCTCTACCTCCTGTGTGCTGAGATTACAGGTGTATACCACAATGCCTAGTTTATTCCTTCCTTGTTTGAAAGAGATGTATCTTTGTGTCCTTTGAATGACTCCAAATGTCAGGAATCTGTCAGCCAAACCCCCTTGGAGACTCCAATAAAAGACTAGAAACCCCTGGGGGAACCACAAGGGTCCCCTTGGAAAATATTGCTGTTATTTCCACATCTAGTGGGAAGCCCCCTTGTCTTTAGCTCAACTCAAGAGGCTTCCAGTGAGCACACAGGTCTAAACATCTCAGATGGAACTCCTTCCCTAATTCCTTCTATTTTAACTGTCAAAAATCATAGTCCATATTATTTCTAACTGAATGCTCACCAGTATCTCCCGCCGATAGTTCCTTTCTTCCATCCTAGGTGGGCATTGATGATGCCAGCACCAATGGAGAACTAGATTGTGAGTGGGTTTTTATTATAAGGAAATCAGGTGGCATAGAGAAGCACAATTGCCTTTCTAAGTGTATAATTTTTATACGGTGAACTTCTCCCTGGAAAGGAATTCTTAAGGAGGTCTAATTGCTAACTCATGGTGTTAAACACCTCCGAAGAATATTTCATGGTCCAGCTCTCTGAATGCCATTTCTTTCCATGGACTAGGGGAGGGAGGGAGACAGAAATAAGTTTGTATCCTGTCTCTACTTGGGCCCAAGCCTGTTCATTCCCCAACACTGGTTTCTCCACATAACGGCTTGAGGATTACACAAAATCATCCCCATTATATGACAGTGGAGATTTCCACATGATGTCAGTAACTTTTCATGTTAGAGTAACTTCATCAGTTAGAGTCTGTGGGTCAGACACTGGTCTGTGTGATGCCAGTGTCCGAGATTCGTGAGAAATATACCGACTTTGACAACATGACTTGATGCCAAACTTAATAATAAAGTGCTCTCCCAAATCTGCCCCCACAATGTTTTCTACCCCACCTCAGGCCACCAGCTACTACCAGCCCACCATTACAGTCAGTGACCCAAAGAGAGGCCAGCATTTTGGGTTACCTGAGCCATACAGTGTCACTCTCTCTAAAGTGTCAAGGAATAATTGTGGACTTTAAGTCATGTCATGGTCCATGGAGAATAATTTGTAAAACTCATGAATCTAAAGCTAAATTACTCCCAGGCCCAGGCTGTTTTCAGGAATCAAATGCTCCCCTCAACTTGGAAGAAGATAGAAGATTGGCCTGGCTCTCAGGGACACTCTGTATAGTCAAAGCTAGCTCTAGAGTTCTATGATGATGAACAGAGATGCCATTTGCAGATGGCATCATTTAGCCCCAAGCTCAAATTCTCATCCTGCTGATACAGTAGGCCCCTCTTGTATGAAGCTGTGAGTGGTTTGAAACCCACAATATAGATATATGATAGGTGTTATTTATGAATTAGACACGGTATGAGATCAACAGTAACTAATAATAAAATAGACCTTTATAAGAATACAATGAAAGTTATCTAAGAGGCTGGAGAGATGGCTCAGCAGTTAAGAGCACTTGCTGTTCTTGTAGAGGGCTGGAGTTCAGTTCCTAGGACCCACATCAGACGGCTCACACCACCTCTAACTCCAGCTCCAGAGGATCTGACTCCTTCTTCTGGCCTTCAAAGATTCTGCAATCACGTGTACACACCCAGTCCCCAACTACATTTACACAAAAATTTAAGTAAAATTAAAATCATATTATATATATGTGTGTGTGTTATTTAAATATATGAATTATTTGTTTCTGGAATTTTCTATTTAGTGTTTTTGGACTATAGTTGGTTTGGGAGCAAATGATACCATGGAAAGCCATAGCCTCCTGATCACCAGTCAGTCGGATCAATGTAGGACCACTTTCATAGGGTTAAATAGCAGAGTGCCTAATGCTTGACACATGGTAGTGACCAGCACACAGTAACGGAGTCACCCTGCCTATCATCTCCCCTCTTTACCACTCCCTGATTTGTTCCAATAAATATGACAAAATATTATTCCATTCCTTCTCAGAATTTCTCAGTGCAAAATGTGAGCTGTCTTTTGTCTGTAAAAATAAAATATTATTGTTTGAATGCAAAATGCCCCTGCACCAGAGTAAGGTGTTTGAACACTTGGTCCTTGTCTGGCAACACTGTTTTTGAAGACTGTGGGCCTCTGTGATGTAGACTGTAGCTGGTGAAGGCAGGTCACTAGGAGGTGACCCTTGAAGGTGACACCCACCTCTGGTTCTGGTCTCTGTTCTCTGCTTTCTGGTCTAGACTAAATGTGAGGAGTCTCCATCACACTTTCCCACTGCTAAAGAATGACTTCGCCATGCTCACCTGCCGTGGTGGACTGTACCTTCTAAATCACGGGCCAAATAAACCTCTATTCGCTCGTGTGTGTTTGTGTGTGTTGCATATTTCTGTTTGTGTGGTTGATATGTATGTGTGTGTGCCTTTATGTGAAAGTGTGTGTGTGCATGTCGGGGTGTGTATGTGTGTGTGTGGTGCATGTGTGAGTATGTGTATATGTGTGCTTGTGTGTGTGAATGTATGTGGTGTGTGTGAGTGTGCATGTGTACATGTATTTGTTTGTGCATGGACATATGTGTATATGTATGTGGTGTGTGTGTGCCTATGTTTAGATGTTTGTGGACACCAGAAGAAGCCACCAGCTCCCCTAAACTAGAGTCATAGGTGGTTATGAGCTGCCCAATTTGGGAGCTAAGAACTGAACTCAGATTCTCTGCAAGAGCAGGAAACATTCAACAGCTGAGCCATCTCTCCAGCCCCAGTCTCCTAAGTTGTTTTTATTGGATATTTGTCACAATACAGATAAAAGTAACACAACCCATCCATGCCCAATATACTTTTGAAAGCACATTCTGTTTCACACCTAGGGAAAGTTAGCTTTTGTAGTGTGCATTTATGAATCCACCAGCTAGACTCAACCAGCAATGCTAAGCCCTCCCTGCTTGCCCATGTCTCTGTCCACCCATTAATTTAGCTGGTCTTCCTTAGCGTGATGCATTTCAAACTGCAAACCTCTATATATTTGCCTCTAAGTATCTCCCCATGCATATTGCTAGGTAGATATGAACACTTAGATGTTTTTCTTCTGTGATGTGAGCTTTATACACAATGAGATGTATAAAGCTTAACAGAATTATTTGAGCTCTCACACACACACACACACACACACACACACACACACACACACACACTTATTGAGCCCAGGCACATGTTGAGGTACAGACTCCTCTCATTACTTCAGAAAGATCCCTCAGAATTGATCTCAGTGTTGTCAGTTTACTCCACATCCCCAAAGTAGCCCCGATCCAAGTAAACTTTGCTTGAGAACTGGGCATCTTATGGCCATGTTGCACAGGTCTTTCATGGAGAAGCCCCATCACTCTATGACATGTGTAGGTTTCACCCACATTGCAGAACCAACATGCCTTCTGGGTTGGTGAAAACTTCTGTTGTGTTTGAGTTGTCTTTCTGGAGTGCCTTGGCCTGATGTCGGATTTCCTACATCAGACCCTTATGTGCTCTCCATGACTGGCATTTTTCTTCCTTAGATCAGGGCATCCACTTCAGAGTTAACTATTCTCTCCTCTCCTGCTGCTTGTTACACCCAGCCCTTCCTCCAGAGGACAACTTGTGTGGACTGTCTTGGCCGTGTCTCCCTACACTCTCTCTGCTTTGGGTGCTGAATTGATTTCTACACATTGGGGTTTTGTTAGTGTTGTTTGGTTCTTCAGTGAGGTCTGAGGGTTGGGGACTGGTGTTGAATCAGTGAAGAATGAACAAAATGAGAGAGGCTGAGGCTGGTGGCTCAGAAGAGCAAAGACGTCTAAGAAAGGGAAGCTGTGGAGAGCAGCCACTCCTGCGTGTAAGTACCCTAAATGCAGAGCAAACAGATAGATATCCCTTGTGGCTGAGGGGAAGAAAGCACTTTTAGACAGCCAAATAGCAAGTCAGTGCCTCCCTCTTGACAGGGACAGCATCTCATAAGGTGTTTGTTTATCCAGCTCCTTCCTGTGATCCACTTGTGGGAGGCACTGATAGATATTGCTAATTTCCAGTGGTGACTGTCACCTGGACCATTATTGCAGCAGTTAGTTTTATTGATACTTTGAGATGGGACTTACCGTGTATTTGACTGAATTGATCATTTCTGCTTTGGCAATAGGTCTGTCTGTCAACTTGGCTTCCCAAAGAATGGGAGACTTATTACATTTTATTTCCATCCACACCATGACACCATCCACTGATGCTCATGGTGGTAGGTGCTTCTTACGCCTTCAAAAAGAGCCTGTTGTTCAGATGCCTATCTTTATTTCTTTTTACAACCCACTATGTCAGGTGAGCGCTGCCTGAATGCACAGTGATGAGAGGACTCCCACTGCTCTGGAGCATGGGCAACCCACCAGTGGCCACACCCTGGACAAAAATGGGTTCTGCAGCCAGAAACTTCTTTTAGCTCCTCAGGTAGGGGTGGGCAACAGAAGCCTGCAACAGTCCAATATTGACTGGCTTACTCTTGTATGGATCTTGTGCAGGTGACAATACCTGCTGTGAATTCATGAGCGCAATAGTCATGCCATGTCCAGAAGGCGACACTTCACAGCAATTGTCTCCACTCTCTGGCTCTTCCTCTTCTTTGATGCTCCTTGAACGGTGTGTGTGTGTGTGTGTGTGTGTGTGTGTGTGTGTGTGTGTGTGTGTG
>CAJQZJ010004953.1:5179473-5202099 GCA_907164525.1 Lophiomys imhausi | reverse complement strand
CCCCCCCCCCCCCAATACACACAGGCAGAAGTTGACCAGCACCAGCACAGCCTCCGTCCACACTTAGATGCCTGAGCCCTGGGAGCTGAAGTAGCCTTGCTCTTACAGTTGTAAAGTTTTCAATACAAATGGAAGTCTGAGAAGAGAGTGATCAGGAGTGAGCCCTGGAGGCTGCCATGTGTATCGATCCATCTCAGATGGATGGGCCAAGATTCTAGAAAGAGAAGAAAAGGGTTGGGATTTGTAAGAGGGAAAAGAATCATGAAGCCAAAATTAGAATTGGCTGAGAGAAGGTGAGATTCATGTTAGAAGCCATCAGATGAGAGGCAGCATCCAAATCTCATGACACTTATCTTCCCAGGTGTTTAAAATCCTCATTCAATGTGGTAGACATGTAAGATGGTACTTGTAATGTAGTAAGCACTTGGAAAATTCTGTCCCTTAAAGGTAGGTTCTACTTTCCCAATTTTATAGACAAGGAAACTCAGGTATGGACAAGTAGAGGGTCATGTCTAAAGTCACTCAATCAACAGGTGACAGTCTGCTCTCATGGGACTAAGGACCCAGGAGACAGACCAGTGGGAGTTCTTGGGTAAACCCAAGGGTGACTCACGTTATGGTTGCAGAGCAGTGGGAGTAATGGCCTGGTGTCCCCACAGACAGTATTCTTCTTCCCATGGGACAAGAGATATGTGGACCAGATTAGGAGACAGGCTGTAGGAATGGGACAGAACAGTGGTGGCTCACCCCAAGGGTCAGGTCTGAAAAGGCAAAGGATAATCAGAACCACAGTGTACATATGATTGGCCCCAGGCCACCTGTACTGTGTGTTCCTACACACTGTCCTGCCACAGCTGGACTGTTGGGTTACATAGATCATAATGGAATTCTGGGAGAACATGCGACCCCACACCTCTTCCCTACCAGAGGGTGGCAGAAGGATCCCAGGCATGGGGGAAGATAATAGCTCTTATTTGATTCTGTCAGCCAGGCTCTTCTGAAAGCTCCCCCCCCAAAAAAAATCAGTTAGGCCCTAAGAATCCAAATACATTTATATTTTCATATCACAGTTTTAGGGGATGCTGTCTCAGCTCCTTGATACAAAGAACCCATATTGCCCTGGGTTTCCAGTATGCATGAGCACTGGATTACACTCCACCAAACCTTTGCCCTTTTGCTTGTAGGATTGGAAGTTAGTACAGGCCAGGGCCATGTTTTTAAGGTCCACCCCCTGTAGACCACAAGTGGCCCTGACAGAATTTATTTGAAAGCTATGCCTACCTGAAGTAATTCATTTGAGGACCCCTACCAGGAGGGAAGGGTATCTCTTTGACGATCCTTCTCTTGGTGTCTGATAGAGGGGGTGGCAAACAGCCTGGAAATGACGGCTGAGTAGTGAGGAATATAAATATCCAGTCCCAACAGTCCCTGAAGGATACATGACAGCAGCCCATGCAACCTGCCTCCTGCACATCTTCAAGCGGCATTTGCTCTGCGCCTAAGCTGACACACGAGTAAATTGATTCCAGGTGGTGCCGACATTTTGTAATTATCACTATCTATAATTTTCATCGTATTCTGCTGAATATTTTGATCATTTAAAATAGAGACCCAAACCTAATAGCGGTCATTAGTTTAGTTCAAGAGAAAATTCATGGTTTAATAAACTTACATCAGAAATAACTTAGTAAAATCACAACCAACATGATTAGTGCCCTCATTTATTTTTTTACTATAATATTTAAAAAATGGACTGACTTTAACCAAACTGACAGCTTTTCTCTCCCAGACCGGCTCATTACTCTGTTGTTATCTCTCTGAGGAAGCAAAGACACCTATAGTGATATAGTTGGTAGTAATCAAAACTGTAATAAACTGACACAAAGCAAGGGTTATGTTCTGTCTTACAGTTGACAGGAGCTGACTGATGCCAGTGCTCTATTTTCTGACCAAGTATGGCTCCAGTGAGGAAAACCTGGTGGCTTTGGAAGGAGGTCAGGGCCTGGGGACTCCACTCTCCCATGCTACTGCCAGAAGGGGCTGTTTTATGAGGCTTGCTGGGAAGGCAGGTGGCTTTGGACTTGTCTTTCATACTTTCCTCTGTGCCCATTTCTGTTTTAAGTGCATCCCCTGTAGCTTGCCTCTAGGTTCATTTCAAAGAATAAATGGAGCAGAGCAGTATTCAGAGGTGATATTTTAAAAATACAATGAAGCAAGTTTGATCACTGCTCAGGCAAGGCCAGTGGGTTTCCACCTGGAGGCATCGCACTGGTTAGCCCAGAGCCCCACATCACTTCGGACTCCTCTGGTTCTGGAGCTGGTGGCTCCTAACCACCACCTGGCCTGTTAGTAGCTCAGGGTTTATAAGTTTACTGATGGGTCAGCATATTCTTATCTTTTCTTTCTTTCTTTTTTTACATTTACTTATGTGGTGTGTGTGTGTGTAAGAGAGAGAGAGAGAGAGAGAGAGAGAGAGAGACCTTGCACATGTGCCTGCCACAGCACACACAGCACACACATGGAGATCACAGGACAACTTGCAGAAGTTGGTCCTCTCCTTTCACCATGTAGGTTCCAGGGATCAAACTCAGGTCCTCAGACTTGGGAGAAGTCCCTATCCTCCATCCCTACCGACTCATCTTGTCAGGCCCAGAAGTTTATGGACATGGCAGGGACATAAACCTTAATGGACATGACCTATATTGTTGGCACATACTTTATCACCCTGACAATTGGGGTTGTTATTATTACCTATGCACCCATGACACAGCTGCCCTTCCACTGATATGTGTATTCATCTTTCCATTCATCCACATTCCACCTACCCACTGATCATCCATCCATTCATCGATCTACCTATCCACCCATCCATCCCACTTGGCACTCACCCATTCACACAATACCCCACTTTTGTATGTATCTATCTGTCTGTCGGTCTATTCATCTGTATCTTCTATCATCTAGCAATCTGTCTATCTATCTGTCTATCTATCTATCTATCTTGTATCCAGTCATGTATTGATTACTTATTCATCTGCTCATCAATGCTTCTATCCTACCATTCACATATCCACTCTCCTAACAATTCATTATATCCATTCACGGAACCATCCACCTTTCATACAAATTGGCAACACTTTAGGTCTGGGTGACAAAAAACACAGGAATCATAGTTATACTGCCTCAGGGGTTGTGGTTCAACATGGAAGACACAGGCAAACTGGAAAGCCAGTGCAGCGTGCTGATTGTGAGAATATGCAGAGTAGCTGTGGACCACAGAGGAGACCTCACTGTGAGCAGGCAGAAAGCATCTACTGAACTCTGACACAGTACAAAGTTGGTAAGGGAGTGGCCAGCCAGGAATGAGGAATATGACAGCCTGCAGCTGAGCAGAACATGGAAGTCCAGCAGCCAGGTGCCCACAAGTGCGCAGATTTGGGGAGAACTATCTATGTGTGGACTGGGATGACCACAGACAATACTGGGGACTATTAGGGTTCTGGGCAGATGAAGGTACCCAGCAAGGGCTTCAGGAAGCAATTCAAATAACCTAGGATCTACATGAAATAAATGAAATAGAAGAATAACCAAATAGGCAGATGAACACATAAATGAATGAAAGGTAGTTCAATATGTCTTAGGCAACAAGTTAAAACACATGCAGATTCAATAAACGTAGGAGCTTCCTCTAACTATACATACTAACACCCTGGACTAGGAAACAGTTCTACCCCTAGAGTGACCCTCAACCTACCTTCTGGCTATCTGCCTCCTGTTGCTGGTGTCTGGAGGTGACCAGCAAGAGTAAATTGTTTTTTGAGCCCATGTTCCTGGCTTTCAGCTCTGCACTGAAGTCTGCTCAAACTCCTTTCCCAGAAGCCTCTGGGTCTCTATTGAAGCACAGCGGCTATTACTGGGGACAATGCTACCTCCCAAACAAGAGCACAGACTTGGTAGCTTTCCCAGGTGCTATGAGCTCAACACTGCCAAAAAAGCCAGAGACCCACACAGTTTCCTCCCTCCACAGAGATTAAGTAGATTGGAAACACAGGTGTGGCTCAATGAACAAAAATGTTCTCTTATGATACCGCGGAGTTGGCATCCAAGTGCATTTCCTGCCTAAGCGGCAGGTTTCAGGAGCATGGGAGAATGAATTCCTCAGAGCAAGGGCATGTTCCTGGCTGTCCCTTTAGGGCCAAAGGCATCCAGCTCTGTGAGCAGGTGTCCTCTAGGGGCAGGGGTGGGAGTGAGGACATGGGACTCAGGAGCATGGAGCTCCAGCCAGCTGACTGATCAGGCTCAGTGAGGGTGGTAAGGGGCTAGAAAATCATGAAGGCAGCTACATTAACTTGCTAAGCGAAGCTGGCATCACAGAGTGAGCCTGCCTTCCTCACAGCTTGAAACCAAGAGCTCAGACCACGAGGGCACAGAGAGGCAGCTCTAGGACGTGCCCCAGTCCTAAGACTACTGGATAAAATCCCCAAGGACAAAAAAGAGAACTTTCACCTATTGAGAAGTCGGTAGACTTTTCTTTCCTCTCAGGTTTTTTCTCTCCCTCCTGGAGCTGAATTAAATGGAATTGCTTACCCGGTGAGACTTCCTGGCCTCCTCAATGCCATGGGAGACCTTCCCTCACAACCCAGGGGCTCTTTCATGCCAGGAGTTGGCCCTGCCTCACTCATCGTATAGAAGCAGAGGGAGGACTCTAAGAAGCGGCCCTAGATATCTTACAAACAAACTCAGGCTCTCAGGATCTGTGGCTGCTTGCAGGTGGCCTATAGCTATGCTATCTTTTGGTCACATGACCACACCTGTCCGTGGGGTTTTTCGGGAAATGTAGTCCAATTGTGTGCCCGCACCCCCCCCATCTGCTCCCTCCAGTCCCACAACTCTGGTTTTGGAAAGCAATAGTGGTCTTCGCACACTATGTTCATGATTGCTCATTGAGATGCTGAAGGAAAAGAACAAATGGAGATAGTTACAAAAGCGGGGCGGGGGCGGGGGAATCTCCTTTGACATCATGTTATCAGAAACCCGTAGGAACTTCTGGATGTTTGTGGGATATGAGTGGGTATGTATGTTGGGGAGGACACACCAGAGACAGCCTCCTCCTGGTTAGCCAGGACACAGAAATACCACAGAGGTGCACGTACCACAGATTTATGTGGTCTCATTTATTTTTTTATGGCCTACATATGCCCCACGCCTTGGTCACGTGGCCACCCCTGCCTGTGAGGGCTATTGGGAAATGTAGTCCAGTTGTGTGCTCTGGAAGGAAGAGTTAGCTGTTGTTGGTCTTCCCTATTCTCTAATTTCATGTGGTATCACTCTTATGAGCCCATTGTTTATAGAGGGTGTGCTGTGAACCTTTCTTTGTCCTAGGACTGAGGACGCAGCTGTTAATAGCACATCCATTGTTCTTCTTTCTACAGTTAGAGTCTGTGGAAAGGAAAAGAAGCATTGTTAATAGCTAACTGTTAAATTAATTACAATTTCAGGGCTTGCCATAGTGGAAATTACAGGACACCCTGGGAGTTCCTGGATGTCTCTAGGGCAAGGGGAAGCAGGAAAGGCTGCAGGATAGAAGTGACATTCAATCTGGGGACATCTGAGTAAGACAGACTCAGCCAGGCAAAAGTGTGGCAAGCGGCATTTTAAGACTTGAGACCAGCAAGTAAAAAGTGCTTGGAAAGAAAAGAAGTTTGAACATTAAATCACCAAGTGCTGGTGCTGAACATACATGGCTGAGCCACAGAGCCTTGTAAAGAGGCAGGAGAGTTGTCCTGGCTGAGATCAAACCAGTGTCTGTGGGCTGAGACTGTGCCAGGGTAGCCACTAACAGAAAAGGCAGCCACTGACCACTTAGGTATTTAAGAAAGAACATAAGTCCAGCTATGCTCGGAAAAGTTCTCCTCTACTTCATAAAGTTGCTGTAAGGAGATTTTCTCAGACATCCAGGACAGAGATGGAGAACTGACTGAGGGGCTGGCAAGTGACACTGGGAAAGTACGGAGAAGGAAGATATATGCCTCTCTTAGTAAGGTGAGGTCAAAATGGCACCCAGGTATGCAGACTTACAGCAGGCTCATGGAGAGGAGAGTGGAAGGGAGAGGAGAGGGGAGGACAGGGAAAGAGAGGAGAGGGAGAGGAAAGAGAGCAAGCTTGGATATCACGGGTTCTTCCTTTTCCTCTGTGGGTCTGATGCCCTCTTGACTTCAGGCCTATTGAATAAAACCTGGCTCTTTAAGATGGAGGTTTGGTGGAACTCTGCCCACTCTTCCATGGACTCTGATTAGTATGCATGATGGACCTGTTCACCTGATGCCCACAGCAGGCAGTTCTAACAGCAGTGGGGAGAGGTACAAGACAAATCGCTCATAGTAAGTGACTAATTAATCATGCTCTTCATTTTAATGATGTGTACCATCATGCTTAAGATATGTCTGTTTATAATCTTGCATTCTATTCTACCAATTTGAAAATCAGTAAAACCTGCCATGGATCCTAATTGAGAACAATTTCTTCACTTCCTTTGAGAAAACTAAAAATTCAAGTGCTTTATTCTACTAGCTGGAGAGAAATGAAAGGGGGTGTGGGGGTTGTTGTCCTATTTGTTTGAGGCCAAGTCTCTCTGTGTAGCCCAGGCGAGCCTTAAATTAAGTCCCTGACTAGACTACACTTGTGCAGTACCACTCCCAGCTGTTGGTTTGTTAGTATTTTTTAACCCCCAAAATCATCATAGGCATTTTATGATATGTAGGATCAAATTGGCATACCTCATTGAAAATATGTAAAATCACTTTGAGAATGACTTTGCCTGGGCCTGCTTGCAACACATCTGTGTGTCTCAAAATCACAAAGCAGTCATCTTGAGGAGAAGTGGGCAAGAGCCGTACTCAACTGCCAAATCCTCTACTTGTAAGAAAGTGAGCAGGGCAGGGCCATGTGAGGATTCAGGATTTCTAATGATTCATGGTCATGTTTATTTGGCACGGATATGTCCATAAGATAAAATATAATCACTTATTGTATAACAAACAAAGTCCTCCCACCCCACATGACAAAATGGGCTCCATCATCTACTCTCCAAGGCTGTGCTCCATTAGGGCCGATCTCTGGTGAGGCAAGGTGAGTACCTGTGCGTGTGGAATCCTCCTGGGAATAGACTCTGTGCTTTTTAAAATAACTGGTCCTACTTCTTCATTTTGTCTCTGCATACAGGCAGATGTGTCCAATCCATTGGTACATAGCACAGTGTCAAAATGAAATAAAATACAACTCAAAATAGATGAAACTGTGCAGTGCGTGTTCCAGAGTCTGAACAAATGTCCCATTTACCACATTACATTATTTGAAAGAAGTTACCGCTGCAGAGGGCCAGTGACAACAACAATGAAAGTGTTCCGAGCCCTTATACACAAAGGATTCTGCTTTATTGGTCTCTAATCATATAAATCTACGAAAACAGCCTATATCTGATTTATTTGGTTCTTAGTGTATGATAGGCATAAAGGTCCATCAACTCAACCCCCATACTTAGCCTAAGAAATAGGATTATTATTGTCTTAAATAGATAAAGAAGAGCAAGCAGCCCAGGTTCCTGTTCCTTCCAGGGCTCCCACAGTGTCTCACAGCCAGTGACTGAGAGCAGGGCCTGGTCCCGTGTCACTGTACAGGAAGCCACACTTTGATTAAAGGCGTCTGCTGTTCAGTTTGAGATTCATTTTCTTCCAGAAATCTGATAATCAGTGAAGCTGTCTGTGAATTCCTAATTGAGAACATTTCTTCTTCTCCTCCTCCTCCCTCCTCTTTCTCTTGGAAAGTTAGATATGAAAGTGTGAACCAGTGAAGATACAGCAAGAGATGGAGGGAGTAGGATGTCACTTTTAATCTTGAGGCCAGTCGTGGATATTTCAGGATTATCTGAACATTGAAATTAGAAGTTACAGGGACTCACATGCAATCCTGTGCCAGTCCTGGGATCCAGTGAGTAAAAGAAAGGTGTTACCTGAAGAGTGCCGTTTGTTCATGTGACTTCTAGAATTCCAAATCATCTTTGAGAAGCTTCCCCTTTGAATGATAGATTGGGATGCTTCCAGAGAAAATAACCAAATAAAAACCAGCTTATGTACATGGAGAAGCCTGTTCCAAGAAACCAGCAAGGAGCATAGAGGAAGTAAAAGAAAGTGTCTGAGAAAACTCAACTCCCAAACAGGTCAGGAGTGGCCTCTGTGCCACGTGACTGCTGAGATTTATTCCCAGCCTTGTAGTCATGGCTCATCCCAGGGCCTACAAGCTCATTATTATCTCAGCATCAGCCTGAATCACGGAGTCCAAGAACTACACAGGGCATCTAGATGGTTTCCTGGATGTGGTTCATGGTGATTCTTGTCCAGTAGCCCCACTTCCCCACCAGGAACCAGGATCCCTGTACATAGCAGCATCTTCCAGCCTCACTGTGAGGAGAACTTCCCTCTGTGCCTTCACCACCACTAAGGCCCAGCTTAGGGAGTCAGACTGAATGAGTTCTTTGTGTTATTAAGCAATGGCACACTTACATTTCTGACATCTCTAATCTTGGAGCTCAAGGAATAGCAGCGAGAATTTGCATGAAATTACCCCTCATTCTATCTATAGGTCTAGCTGCTAGTGTTCACAAATTTGGCACAAGCCTGCACATCTCACAGCTAATGTCTTCCCCTCCTGCCAGGCTTTTCCGAATGGGATGCATTGAAGTGCCTCTCAACAAAAAGCCGGACGGATCCTGGGATGTGGAGCCCAGGTGATGTTATTTGCATCCAATTAAAGAGTCGGGAATCAGAGGCATAATTCACATGTGAGACTCTAAACGCCTTTTGACTCATTAAGCCTTTGGATCGACTTTTATAGGTGGATGCTGGAGAGAACACAGACAAGGTTTGAGCACAGGTAGAGGCGAGCTTCCAGGTCAAGTCCCCACCAGGCTGCTCTTCAAGCACATTTCCTTTTGCATTTCTCTTCTGGGTTCCAAAGGAGTTTTCTTTCATAGTATTTCTCGTTCCTGGTTATTCTGAGAGCCAAGGAGCTGAGTGAGACTCAAAGTCGGGATAACTGCTCCTGCCCAGGCTTGAGCTTGGCTTCTTCCAGTATTTCTCAGAAATGTGCCCCTCAAGGTACCCTGAGGGCTTTGGAGGCAGCTGGTGGTCATTCCCTTTCTGTGTAGTGGGATTTGCTCAGAGAAATTAGAGATATCACAAACTCTAAGTGTTCCTCTGGTTGATTACACAAAGAGCTAATTCTGTCCGAATCCCTGAGCTGGAAGTTAATGACAGCATTCTAAGCCCATCCAGGGAGGGTGTTAGCATGATCAGCAGGAAGTTCAGTGGGGCTGTTGTGTGCTGTCACACAGCTTGCCTGAATTCTCTCAGGGTCATCTCAAGAAGGTCCAAGAGCAACTAGTTTAGATTTGGTATGTCAGTGAAAGGACACTTCACCTCTCAGAGGTCAGTTTTGCTCCAGCTTTTAATGAGTAAGAAAAGCGAAGGATATTTTCAAAGAACATCCTGGAGTGTATATGGATGAGGGATGACTTGTTGACCCAATGGCAGGACACACCCATTTCTATTAGTACCAGAGTCTACTTGGTTTTCCGTTTGTTTGTTTACTTTGTTTTGTTGTTGTTGTTTTTTTGTCATGAAGGACACACCAGATAATTTCTTTAAAATTTTAATATTTAAGTTTTAATTCTTTTTTTTTTTTTGGTTTTTTCAAGACAGAGTTTCTCTGTGTATTGTTGGCTGTCCTGGACTCACTTTGTAGACCAGGCTGGCCTCGAACTCACAAAGATCCGCCTGCCTCTGCCTCCCAAGTGCTGGGATTAAAGGCGTGCGCCACCACCGCCCGGCTAAGTTTTAATTCTTTAAAATTAAATTTTTTAAAAGTGTAAACATTTGTTGTTTTAAGAATTGGACTTTACTGATGTTTTGAAAAGTGCTGAGCTCAGGGGTCTGAGTGGCTTCTTCCTGTCTATGAATTTCTAAATTATCGTCAGATTTTGTTGCTCTTTGCATAAGTGTCCCAACTGAAGGCTCTGAAGAATTTCCATGCAAAATTCTGTTCCTCCTCCATGGGCGGCTGACTTGGGGCAGGTACTCTGGGGAGGAAGGCAGTCAAGAGTCTTCCCTGATGCTCTGTGCATGGAAAGTGCTCCTCCACCTTTTGTTCACTTGGTAAGGAAGGACTGCTTTCTGCCTAGGCGGCTATGGAGCTCATAGGAGACGTGCCCAGTAGAGTCAAACTACGTATCACACACACACACACACACACACACACACACACACACACACACACACAAACACTGTACATGCTCAAATGCACAAACACACACATATATACACACACTTATTTATATGTCTGATCTTCCAGAATTTAGACTAATATTTCTCAAATAGGGCTTTTTGACTAATATTAGTATGACTAATAATAATATATTAGTCATATAAAACCTCTTTGTCTCAGGAAACATGAAGAAAGAACAGTGTCTGTTCACCACAGGGGTGACTGTCACTATTCCTGGATTCTCCATTTTGAGGCTGTGCCTCCTATAAATCTTTTGTTTGGGGGTGGCATCAGTGCTAAGCTTCTAGACAATAAAATATGCCCTTCTCCTCACATGAGCTGTCCAGCTTAGACCCTTCCCCAATGTTCTGGCCTCATGCTATTCCTGTTTCTGATAGGTGATAATTTCAACATCTCTTTGTCCTGGAACCACAGGATTTCTGCTACCTGGGCTGGTCTGTCTGCCTCCCAGCATGGAAGTCATCATTGTTCAAAGGGTCATTCACCATTCATTCATTCAGCACCTATTTTCATGTTCTTGGGACTTGGCCATGAATAAAGATACTGTGTAGAAAAAATATTAGTATTTATTATTGATACATATAATTATCAAGTCAGCAGTAGTTCCTTAACCCTCTATAATCTAAATAAAAACACAGAAACCTTTTAAGAGTTTAATAAGCTTTAAGCATTGGGGTTGGGCTAGCTTTTTGCTTCCCAGGTAAAACCATATAAACCATATAATACTTACATTTGTTCCCTTTGGTCTGGTCCTCAGAGCAGGCTGCTCTCAGCCACACGTGTTTCTTGTCCATGCTAACCCATAGTGACATTGTCATTTACGGAGTTTAGACTCAAGGACTATCCAATTGAAAAAAATATTAATCTCATAAACATCTTGTAAGGTTTTAAGTATGTTTATGATTTTGTCTTGGGCAACATCCATAGCTATTTTGCAGCTTTATGGCCCATGAGACGCAGGTTGGGTTCACCTGCTACTGGATAGATATCATATTGTGTGTGTCAGCACACACACTTCAACACAAAGTCAAAGCCTAGTGGAAGTTGACCTCAATTCAGGTGAACTGAACTGAATTAAATATACGCTTTTGGGTTGGGGATGTAGCTCAGTGGTGGACCACTTACAGAGCATATGCAAGGTCCTGGGCCCCATCCCCAGCTGTCAAAATTGAAATAATATAAACAATAAATAAATCTATGGCTTTGTCCTCGGGAGCTTTTTGTCTGTTTCTTGTGTTCCTCATGTCACATTCCAAGAAAGAGAGATGTACCTCTCAGGTCAAATGACTGTAGAGCTTGGAATCTTTGCCCAGTGCCTTGCTATACATAGGCCATGCGACATGACTCTTCAGGAAGTCCACACGTAAAATATGTGATGTTCTTAGGGGCTTTCTTGGGATCCCATGTGCTTGGAAGGGACTCCAGCATTGACTCCTAAGCTAGGAAATATCTCTCTTTATGGTCCAGATGGGGCAGGATGGCATTCTGACTTTGGATTTGAGTGTGCCCTGATGGAGTTATTCACAGATGGCTACGTTAAACACAGCCTTCACAGCATTAGGCATTTTAGAAGCAGTTGAGCAAGTGGCCCATGAAATGGAGGCTTCGGAAGCCTAACCTACACATCACCAGCGAAGCCACTGTGTAGCTCATTGGTAATGAGCATCTCCAGGAGCAGTGTGTTGAATTTCCATCAACCTGTGAGGAGGCAGGGTGTGCAGGTACTACGCACTATGAGGGGAAGTAAAAAGGCGATAAAAAGAAGGTAAAAATTATGGGCCAGGAGCTGGGAAGATACTTTGTGTAGAAAACGGAGGGGGGAAATGTCTGTTCCACCCTTCCTGTCCAAATGAAAAAGAATTTAATTGAATGTTCTTTATAGAGGTGAAAAAAAAAATACCCGTGGAGTTCCCAGTGTTTCATTATCCAATTGAGCTTGGTACCTCGAGTTGCAAAGGCCATTCCCCTGAATGAATATTCTTATTTCCATGTCAGTCTGCCCGTGCTCAGTGAACCCCTGCTAGGCCACATCATTTAAAAGTCAAACCCCTGTATTTTTATACCCGATATAGTAACAGAGCAAACCCCGGTACCACTGATTTTATTCTGCACAGCTCTTCCCTCCTGTCTATTGTGTAAATCACCGAGCGTCTCAGAGGCTTGGGATTCAGCAGCAATGCTCCCAAAACCCTTTCTCAAATGCTGTGAAAGGTCTTCGAGGGACTAGAAGACTTAGTGACATCTCAGGACAACCTTTTATGGTAGAAGATGGGCCCTTCAGTTTCCCCCAGAAGTCAGAAATGTAAGGGACATCGTAAGGCAGCAGTGAGTGGCCTTAAGGCAAAGCATTTGCAATACTGGGTGGGTCAGGCTTTGGAGGTCCCCAAGCACACATCTGCTAGGAGCCCCTTAGATTAGGGGGAAAAATGACAGCAAAAACCCTTCCTGCCACTCACCTGCTTTGCGAAGAAACAACCAAACAAACAAACAACTGCACTTATGTTCTAGAAAGCACTTTCTCCTTATTTTATTTTATTTTATTTTATTTTATTTTTTCCTCTTCCCTGGGGAAATCTAAGAGTAGTGAAGATCTTTTCAAATGTTTCACTCCAGAGGCAAGCTTCTCAGGAAGCTGATGAACCTTCTATAAGTTGTTTCAAAGTCTGACCCAGGCCACATCCAGCTTAGTTTGGTTCATTCAGAAAATACTCTGGAGCCTGAATGTGGTTATATTGTCTCCCAGGCTTAATTTCTCTTTGACTGAGCTGAGGAGTGGTGTTGTCACATCTTTGCAAACACCCTGTAAATGCAAGGCCCTTTCAGCCTTCGTGTTTCAGAGCTTCAAAGCAGTTACACTATTTTATCTACCATTGTAGAATAATTTAAACCAATTTTTCCGACTTTAGTTTTGTCCAAGTTGGTCGCTCTGCCTGACATCTTAGCATGCAAACTCACTTCTCTTGCCTGCATTGATTCAAAGACAGTCTGTTTCCAAGATTTAACATTTTAAAAATAGCCTCAGAATGCTCTGGGCTGTCTCTTCTACACCAGAGTTCTCAGCCCATTCTACGGAGAAGCCAGGGATGGCCTCAGAGTAAAGAAATCTAGCTTTCAGCCTTCTTTGCTGGCCTGTCAGTGTCCAATTGGAAACCCTTTCCTCCTGGCCCACACACTTTGTATCTAGAGAGACCAGCACCAGGCTATAGTTAGCAAATCTAGGTCTAGACATGGAAGAATTTTTAAAAACACTTTATTATTGTTTACTTTTTTGTGCATACAGTGTGTATGTGTATGTGTATGTGTGTGTATGTGTACATGTATGTATGTGTGTGTGCGTGCATGTGTGTGTGTGTGTATACACTTGCCACTGTAATTGTTTCGAAGACACTTTTCAGGAGTTGGTTCTCTTCTCAACTCCAATCATGTGGGTCCTGGGGAAGGAACCCAAGTTCTCCAACCTTGATGACAAGTCCCTTTTCCCCAATGAGTCATTTCTCTGAGCCTGACTAACAGTTTCCAAAAATGCTTCTGAGTGCTGGGATGCAGAATTTGAAAAGGATGCGAAAATTTTACCCTCTTGGTGTGGATAGTCTCACAGTGGCTTCGTCCGTCTGGTGTGTTATGTACTCTTTTCCTGGTTCTCTTAGCCTCCCAGAGAAGGAAGCAAGCATAACCTCCTTTCACAGAGGAGGACCGGGTTCCAGGACTGGGTAATAGCAGCCCCAGTGCAATTCAGCTAATGTAAGAAAGGTCAGATGCACACAACTCTCTGAACAGAGAGAAGCTGGGTTCATCTGCACTGTGGTGGGCACTCTTTCTGGTGGAGTTCTCATTCTGAGGCCTATTTATTTCCCTGTGCTGAGTCTTCTTAGGAATTCTCTTTCCATCCTTTAATCTTTGGTCCACTCAGGACACTTGGGCTGATACGCATTTTGAACTTGAGCTGAAAGGTTTGACAACTGGCTCTGTTAGAACAGACTCTGCCTTTGAGGCCTAAAGGTCTCCTGGAGCTTTCCTTCTGTGACTAGTTTTAAGTCACTGGAGAAGTTATTATGAGGCTGTAGGTAATCCCAGAAGCAGGATTGGGGCAGGAGAAAGCTGGGGTATATGACACGCACTCCTACATGGCTACCAGAAGCATGCATACTGGGTTTCTGTCATGGCTGTATCTACGTGTGCTGTGGACCATCCACCCTGAGAGGCTGAATGTGGATCTTCACCTTTTGATCGAGGCTAGGTGGTCATTGGAGACAGGATGTCATCAGCCTCTCCTTACAGAGAATGAGGGTGTGATGGATCTGATTCATCTATGACTACAGATTTGACATGAGTCATTGATCATTGTTTTAAATTTGGGGTTGAAAGTTGAGCAAAGTACAGTTGAGATAAACGCCCACTTTTCCACTGGGATAATGTGCAGTAGCTTTTCCCATGAGACGAGAAGGAATGGGGATGACAGCTGCTGTTAGCAGATGTGCCATTCACTGCTCACTGTCACAGTGATTTGAGGGACCCCGGGCCTTACACTCTCGTATGTACAAAGCACAACAGGGCAGCCGGGGTCAAAGGACAAGTATTGCCACTGTGCGACCTGAACACAAGCCCTAGAATGAAGAGGCTCTGTTGCCACTGGACCTTCATGCAATTCAAGGGAAGATATTAATGATATAACATCTGCACAAGATTCTGGAAAAAAATATATGTATCCATGCATGTGTATATATGTGCCCATATGCATATGTATATGTGTAAATGTTTGTGTATATATATATATATCTTTGTATTTATTTGTGTTTGTGAACATGTATTGAATGCATTTATGCATTTGCATATATGTGTGCATGCATATGCATATGTATGAGTATATATGCCTAGGTCTATATCCATGTGAACACATGCACACACATAGTTTTTAACTCCATTGTGGGACTTCTTTATATCTGATGGTAACTTTGGCCTTCTCAGCAGGCTGGCTGTGTGTCCTCACTGCTGGCTAGCCTTGGGTCTGTTCTGTCCCAATGAATGTCCAGACTAAGATAATATTCAACTGTTGCCCAGTAAGGAGATACCTCCTCTCCCCAGTAGCTGTGAGCTGAGACAACTGTCTCTGGTGGGTACACTGTAGGCAGAGTCTGCTGCAGGCCTGTGTTTTAAGTGGAGCCATGAAAGTCTCTTACTGACTGTACCTTGTTCCCCTTATTGCCACCTCACTAACTCGAACTATCTCCATGGATGTGGGTTCCATCCTCCCTGTTTTCACCTCTGGAAAGCTAAGCTCATCAAACAGTTAAGCTTGTTCACAAGACTGGTGCAGCCCATAAGCTAATATTAGGGCTCAGGACTGTCTGATTTCAGATATCTTTCCACACTACTTAAAATATTCATGCACCAATGAAAGCTTTCCCCTGTTCCTGGGGATGCTTTCTGAAATGTGTTGCTCAGCTTTCCGTATGAGGTTTTCTGAAATCCAGTTATCACTCCCCACCTGCTCCAAAGGGAGTGGAGACCTGAGGCTGTAGAGTGTCACTGATGTGAGCTGGAAGTGCAAGTCAGTCTTCCTAACAGGAGATGGGGAATGTCTGTGTCTCTCTGGGCCTTTTGTGGAAGTTGCTGCTCCACTGTGGGTTGGGGATTATTTGCGCAAATGACAACAGGAGTTGCCATAATTAAGTGCCCAGGCTGGCCTGTGGCTGGAGGCCAGCAGTGGGTTTGGGAAGCTGGAGGAGCTGTACTGGGAAACGTGCTTCAGCTAGACAGGGGTCTCTGCTTGCTTAGGAAGAGTCTAAATTCTCAAAGAGGACTCCGGCAAGATTCCAACAGGGTCACTACAGCCCAGCCCAACTGGGCCATGGCGAGGGAGCTAAATGAAGAAAGCTGTTTATAAACCAGACATGGAAGCACATTCCTCCATCCTCTCTGCAGTTCCCTGCTGCTGCCCCAGGCTGGGATCAGGAGGAATTCTTGGGGTAGGGGAAGGGCGAAGTTGGGTATAAAGAAAGGTTCCAGGGTTGGCCGGAGGAGTCACCAAGCTACCAGCACAGCTGAGCAAAGAGTGCATTCAAACAAAGGGCTGTGTCAGCCTCTATTTTACTTGTGGGTTTCCTCTGCAAGAGACATTGACCACTAAACAGGGTCCTGGGCCAACACGCCCAGTGTTTCTATGGCTGGCTAGCATGGCTCTGATGTTTGCAAAAGTGATAAACACATATACAGACAGACAGACAGACAGACAGGCAGGCAGGCACGCACGCACGCACGCACGCACACACACACACACACACACACACACACACACACACACACGACCCTGGTTTCCTGGGAGCTGCACCAGCTCTTTCTACTCTGATTACCTGTGAAGGCTCCCTTCCCACAAGCCCAAAGGTGACCATGCTTGAATTCCAAATCTTGCTCCTTTTCACACAGCTCTCACGGGCAGCTCTCCTACGCTGTGCTGCTTGCTGCAGCTGTAGACTATGCAGAGGGTGAGTTTACCCCTCAGTGGATTCCAACAGTGCCTGTTTGATTGCCGTGTGTGCTTTAGATCTGTGTCCTTGGAACACACAGGTGCTCCCTCCAGTCCGTCCCGTCCCTCTGTTAGTCCTGCTGTTCCTTGTTGTTCTTCCCATTGTTGGATGCAGCACCCTACCCAGTACTTATGGGACATTTGTATGTGCTAAGTGCACATGCTCGGTACTGAGCTAAGTATATAGTTCGGGTACTGGGAGAAGTATACATGCTGAATACCACTGCACATTCGTGTACGCTAAATGCTTATGACGATCACCTTTATAGTAGTCATAACCGCCATAACTGATGAGCATGGTTTTAATTTTCAGTTTTCAGATGAAGAAAACTAAGGTCTAGACAGGTGAAGGGATTCACTGAAATATGTGTAGTTATTTAGGACTTCATGGGATTCTAAGCCAGGCTATCTACCAGAGTCCTCACCAAACCACTAAATTTTGTCCCTCTTAGCACTATTTAAACCCAGTGAGTCTACTCAGAACAGGGAATGACATGGAGATATATGACAGTCTCAATACGTATTCCCCTTTCCGTGTGTGCTTTCATCGTATCGAACAGTGTGGTGCATCTGCCATCGTGTTTATAAAGGAATGAATCTAGATAGTGACCAAAGGAAAATCCAAGACATGGTATTCTGCTGTTGTTCAGCTCAGTTGTTTATACATAATTCATTTGTAAACTGATGCTAATGAAAGTCGGTCTTGAAATATTTTCTGAAGCCCAAATTAGGAACTTGGCACCAAATCTCCACTTGAACTACAAATCATTTACTCTTGCCAAATTAGAGTGTAGTGTAATTTACCATAAGATGGGCTTTTAACCCTAATATCAAGATGCTCTCAGCAGTTCGCTCTGCAAGCTCATTAGCTTCTGGAGGTGGGCTTGTGAAGGGACCGCCATCAGGGCAAACACTTCACTGTTCCCAACATTACTAACCCCTCCTCATAATAAGGGAGAAGTAAATGGAAGCTCTCACTGGAGAATCACTTGGACGTGTTTGCATCCATCAGTAACTTCTGAGTGTCCTCTTAGTCAGTGTGTGGTTTTGTGTTTTTATAATTAACAGAGACATCTTTCAAGTAGAAAAAAAATGTTTTGTGCTTTTTAAGGAGGGGAAAAAACACTGAGGCTATTGAATTTGAGTTTTCAAATAGAAATCCGCACAAACTGCAGATTTTTCATTTCAACATATGTCTCCGTATCTCTTGATGTTATAGATTTTGGCTTTATGGCAAGTACATAACAGACTTCTAGCTGTCAGAATTGGACAATTTATTGGCTCCTAAGTAGAAATAATGAAACTGCTGTGTTTTCTTGATTCACTGGTCACACAACACCTCTTTTCAAAGTAGATGCTGACCCAGGCCCTGCCCAGTGCCCTGAAATAAAATTCAAGATCCACTTAGTGAGGAAGGCGGCTGCCATGGTGATTAAAAGATAGGCAGACTCCTGGCTTATTGTTAAAAATTGTACTTTTCCCCATCTTATTGAGATTTAAAAAATAATTTTCTAAAGATTGTTTTTTATTTATGTCTTTCATTTTGAGCTAACCAAATTTGAAATTATGCAAAAAGCTCTCCCTTACTGAACAAGGAAATTAGATCACAGTCACAGAGGTCTCTTTGAAAGCCACCTCATGTTCTTCTCGTGAGACGAGCTTATGTCCTGGAGCTAGCTTAGTAGGTCATACGCCTGCTGTGTGAGCCTCAGGGTCTAAGTTAGCTCAAGCCTCAGAACACAAGAAAAGAAGAGACATGGTGGCTCATGTAATCCCAGCACTGGGGAGGAAGACATAAGTGGATCCCTGGAGCTCTCTGGGCAGCCAGCTTAGCCTACTTGGTGAGTTCCAGGCCAATGAGAGACCTTATCTCAAAATTCAGGGTGAATGATGCCTAATCATCCCATAGACACATTTACATGTACATATATGTACATACATGCAGAACATGTGTACTTGTCCATGCATGTGCAACACACACACACACACAAACATGCATGCATACAAAATTCAAACAGTTTTCATGGTTATCTTGAGGTAAATGGTAGCTATTCACCTCCCAAAGGACTTCTTCTCAATTTGGACCTTCCACAGTGATCCTCCCTCTTAAATCAGGGGTTTTAACTTAGGATCCATTGAGTCAAGACCAAAAATGGACTTTAGGGGACCTATGACCCTCCAAATATTTGAAGTGATATTTTAGATGTGGACATATTTCCATATGTATACTCTAATTTGCTGTGTCATCAACAAACAAAAGGATTCATGATACACAGGTTAAAATCATTCATTTTAGATGATTCCTAGAAATAATGGGTTTATGGTCAAATACACATGGTTTATGATTTATGTATATTTACATATATTTGCATGATGCTTACCCTTGGCCGTGCCAGTCAACTACTGCAAATCTCATTATATAAATGAAGAAAACAAGATTTACCTAATGCCCAAAAGAATACTGATCCTGGGCTAATTAAAGTTTGTTCTGGGATTTGAGAGTCTCAAATGAGAAGCCCAGAGTCCCAGGGCATTTGGTTATTTCACTCATTTATTTAAATAAGGTGCATGCATTTTCATGCATCTTATTCCTTTATTTTGATTCTGTTTGGCTGCAGAGGAAAGGGAAAGGGCTCCCTTAAAGGCAACAGTAGCACAGAGTTCCTTATCTGTTACCTCTATGAAGCCAAGATGGATGTCCGTGCTTAAAATTCTTCCTTTTGCCATCTCAGGTGTCTGCGGATCCTAAGAAGTATAGGGTATTGAGTATTCTCAAGAAACAGCATCTGCCCAGTCCTGCTTGTCTTCCGACGTACTTATTTTCACCTTTCACAGAGCCAACTTGAGATGGTGGCCATTGGGGCCTCTGAGTTTACAGATTTATTTCTAAATCATTTATCTCCGGTCACCTACCAACTCTTTGTCTATTCACATGAAGCCAGATGGTGAATGCGTAAGCCATGGCTCCCCTTGTAGGCTCTCCTCATCTCCCTGCTCAGTACTTGTTGAGGCACCTCTACTTCCTAAGGATTCAAATGTGTCGAGGGGAGACCCTGCCCAATCATCCCTACCTCCAGTGCTACCCAGCTGTGTACAACAGCTCAGGAATCTCTCTAGCAACCCAGAAACTATCAAGTTTAGTCATGGTCCACAGATGTGAAGTTACAGAGGACACTCAGGGAGGGTCACGAGCAGGAAAGTTCCTGTTAAACATGACTTCAGGTGAGAAGAGGAAGCATGTGTGTTCTGGGGGTAGTAATGAAGAACATGTAAAAGTTGATCAGAGATAGGAACTTGGGAATGCTGGATTTGTCTCCTCGAGGAATCCACATGCAACATGTAAAATGATAACAAATTATTATAACATGCTTGCCAGCCTTCTTGGACTGCCATCTTACAGAGGGAGTAGATAGGCACAGTTTGTCTGCATTTATACAAACTCCCAGTGACTTAGGAGCCATGGCTAAGAGCATATGACGACAAAAGGCGCTCAGTGCCTGCCATGTATTTGTAATTCAGGAAGGCCTGAGAGGGAGGGGGAGTGAGATGGACAATGAGCGAAAGATGCATGTCGCAGGTGGGTACACACATCAGTGGCATGGGGGAGGAATTTCCAGTAGTACTAGGGACCTGTAGGAGACTGGAAAAGACAGTCCCCATGATATGCCACCCAAGGGGCAGGCAACTGGGCACCCCCCTCTTGTTGAAGGCTACCCTAAGAAAGCATAATCCTTTGGTATTTCCAATCTGCTGTTGTAGCAGGCAGAGCACATGGATGCTCCTCTGGTCCAAGAAATACTCAGGTAGACTCACAGGGGCTCCTGGGAAGGAGACAGACAATGTGGGAGTGGGGAATGCCAGAGGATCTAGGGATTCAATCTGTTGGCAATGAGACTACTAAGATTTGTCCCTGAGGAACCCAGCAGTCTCCTTGGCTGTGCAGAATGTGCTAAAGCACAGTGGGGAAGGACATCCACTTCAGCGTTTCCTAAAGACTGGGGAACCTGTTGAGAGAGTCAAGGTATCTCTTTGTCTCTGGCTGTGCTTAACCATCCTGATAGGTTCTTAAAGCATGATGAAGAAGATAACTCTCCTCCCAGCACACACATGCACTTCCAAGGATGGTCATTGCATGGGTACATGAGACCCCACTCAGGATTTGCACACTGGGTTTCATCCTTTCTGTTCAGCTGCATCTGCTAAGAAATGTACACCAGGGGAGAATACACCCAGGAGAAAGGAATGAAGATGGTTGGTTGGATATCTTTCTTTTAGAGATTTCATATATGTGTATTGTATTCACAGCATTTCCCCTGTGCTCTTCCTTCTAGTTCTTCCACAGCCCCTACTCCTTCCCAAGTTCATGCCCTCTTTTTCTTTATTATTATTATACATATATGGACACTGAGTCAATTTGCTGTTGCTCAGATGTATTTGCTTTGAGGGATAATTATTTGGTATTGGTAACTGATTAGGGGACTCATCCCTAGGGCAGACTGCACCTTCTTCTCTGGTCTTCTGCGAGTTCTCCCATCCATGTTAGCGTGTTACATGCTATTGTCGTTATTCAGGTTTGTTAGCCAGCTGTATTGTTGAAATTTGGTGGATGCAGCTTTCATGTCACTTATAGAAGACACAGTCTCACAGCAGATGCCCTGGTCCTCTGGATTTTATAATCTTTCTGACCGTCTTCTGGATGGATGCTTTAGAGTTGAGTGTCCATAAAAAGTGACCCTTGCCAAGATACCCAGGAACATCCCAAACCTTCCCCTTGGGGTTGCCAGAAAAATGTACCTGAATTTGCAGAAACAGTCTAAGTGCCTTTCCCAACAGTGGCAGATGGCTCTCGGCTTGTGTCCCTCACCTTTACCCTCTCCCTTGATTTACAATAGCGGGCCCAGGAAACCTGGGGGTCCGCACTTGATCTTAGCCTTAAGGCTGAGAAGCGCTGTTCTGGGGAGTCCGAATCATCCCTTTGGATCCATGGAATGGATTGGCCAAGTCTTGTTTGACTTTCTCTTTCCCTTGTGCTGTGTTAGAAGCATAGCCAGGCCATGCGGTTCAGACAGTGCAAGATTTACAGCTCTAAGAAAATGCAGAGACTTCTCTGAACTGTTTGCCTTTTCTGTTGTTGTTGGCTGGCTCTTCTCACTGACCCGATACCCAGACTAAGATGAATACTGTGACTCTCAGCTCTGCTAGCGTATCCCTAGAAGACACAGAGAGCCTGTTATTTATGACGCTCCAACTTAGAGGCGTTCTGTTTGCTTCTTGTTTTACTTTATAGAGGGTGCAGAGGTGGTACGCTTTCTGTAAAAAACACAACTGGAATCTTGAGTTTTGGTCTGTGTGCAGGGTACTCAGGTGTGGTCAGGGACTCTTGCAGTGAGCCTTGCCTCTCGGTCAGCTGCACAGTTGTGAGGGGAAACACCCATGCTGCACAGAGCTCCACACCGCTGAGCTTCATGTTCAGTAAGGAGGCATGGTGTATGTAGTTTTGATGGCAGATGATATATTCAACCTATGGGCGTTATTAGTCACCATCCCCATCTCACTGAGGGGCCTATATCAATGGTTCAGGAGCAGTTTTCTGAATACAGGGTGAGAAGATTATAAGTAGCTTCAACTTGGAGGATCTCAATCCATATTCATTTGTATTTATCAGTACATTCATTTTTGTTTACTGGGTCTTCTGAGTGTGAGTGTGAGCATTCGTGCGTGTGTGTGTGTGTGTGTGTGTGTGTGTGTGTGTGTGTGTGTGTGTG
>CAJQZJ010004953.1:5152675-5164353 GCA_907164525.1 Lophiomys imhausi | reverse complement strand
TGGAGAGTTGCACAGGGGAAGGGGAAACAAGTTCCTGCCCCTGTCAGGGGTGTTGCATTGAATGGGGTGGGACAGACGTGACATTTCAGGTTTTCAGATTTTGAACACTGGCCCAGACATCTTGCTTACCAAATCTTGCCTTTCTTTCTTTTCTGGAACCTTGGATTGTTTTGGAAGCACACTGTGACCTCACCTATTGTTGAACACAGGGTATGATAGTTAATATTGATGGTCAACATGACAGATGGAATCACCAAAAGATTAACCACTGGACATATGTGAGAAAGTTTCTACCTTAGGTTCAGTGGGGTGGGAAGCCCCATCTTCAGTATGGGTAGCACTACTGCAAGAAGCAGAATCCTTAATAGAAAAGAGAAGAGATTTGAGCAACAGCTCATTGTTCTCAAGTTTCTTGACTGGATTCTATGTGTCCAGCTGCCTCATACTCCTTCCCTATCATGTTGGGCTTCCTCTTGAAGTATAAGTGGAGAGAAGTAACTAACACATGGGACCACAGACAACTGACTCACCTCCTGCTCTGTGTCTCAATTTCCTCACCTGCATTTCTGAGAGTTTGTGATGGGCAAGCAAGCTAGAATACATCACATGCTCATAACAGTGCTCAATTGATGGGTTAACTCCATTTTCAGAAATGAGTCCCTTCATTATAGCCCACCAGTCACATGAAGAAGTCATTTGGGACCAGTGATTGTCTGAGATTCTTCACCCAAGCATTTCAGGATGACGGTCCATTTGTAGTCTCTCTTCCTTTCCAATCCCAAGTGTCCTCTCTGGGTCTCCTGCTGTGAACCAGCATCCCTAATAACACATTGTCACTTTGCTGGGTATGATTTGTTGACCACTCATTACACTGTGAGGTCTCCACAAGCTTTAATTACAATAATTCGAGGTTTGTTCAAACCATTATATTCTACATAGTTCATGGATGCTTTTAATTTAATTATATGCAGTTTAACACCACAGATGACTGCTGGGGAAAAGGGAAATGATGTTGTTGGTAGTGTTTTTTTTTTTTTTTTCTTTTCTCTGAATGCAAGACACATGCTGAGGATAGCTGAAACACATTACTGGGTTTTGTTTCAGATTGATTCAGAAGAGATGTCTTACAACGTGTGGGTCCCTCAGTAGAAGCTGGGGGACTGTGCCCTGATGGGGTTGGCTCTGGTAAAGGGAAGGGTGTGGGCTGTAGAAATAATTAAATTGTTTAACTGTATTTATATTATTGTTAATTGATTCTGTGGCAGCTAATCCTTAACCGGCCATTATAAATGAGCACACACAGATACCATGTGGATTTTAACAAGCCTAGACCTGAATTGAGCAATCTTGGCCCATCTAAGCTAGCTCTTAATTCTATTACCCAAATATGACTCCGTATATACATACGTCCCCTTGAACTGCTAGTCTCCACGCTATGCCAATGTTCCAGGCCATGTGCATTGAGGTTCTTTTTTCTAACCCATGGTGTGTGTACTTCTTCCTGTTCCTGGCTGGAATGAGTTAATCTTCTGTCCAAAGCACAGGCTTCTTGTTCTAATCTCAGGAAGTCCCACCTTTCTCTGTCTTTGCCCAATCTCAGGCCTCAGCATTTATTTTAACCAATCAGAGTCAATGTAAGTAACAGACAGTAAGCAGGACCAATTAATTAACATTTAGAATGCTTAACACTACCCCATCAGTGGGCTGTGTCTGTGAATGAATGTGGTGAACACTGTAGAGGAAAGAAAACCATACATACTTCCCTTGGGGACAGTGTGTGTAACTTCATGGGAGGTGGGTAGGGACAGTCATGCTGGAGAATAGACCTGTGAACTAAGTCTTGAATGAGGAGTATTCAATCAGGGCTCAGCATCCTTCCACATGGCAGAGGATGGAATGTGCCCTGGTGTGTTAGGAAGCCCACAGGGGATCTCAGGAAGTGAGGGTGCATGGGTGAAGGTGAAGTGCCCAAGTAAAACACAAGAAAGCTGTATCCATGCCTGGAGTCCATTCATAAAAATCCAGTTGTTTTTGTTTTTGTTTTTGTTTTTTTGGTTTTTTCAAGACAGGGTTTCTCTGAATATCTCTGGCTGTCCTGGACTCGCTTTGTAGACCAGGCGGGCCTCGAACTCACAAAGATCCACCTGCCTCTGCCTCCCAAGTGCTGGGATTAAAGGCGTGCGCCACCACCGCCCGGCTGTTTTTGTTCTTTAAAAGATTACTCTTATCAATTCTGTCCCTGTCCATTTAGCTCAGCATCTGTGTCAGATCTGCAGGGGGACATTGGGTAGTCTCTGCTTGCCTGAATGCCCATAGGGGACAGACAGAGTGATGTTGCTGTGAGCAGAAGAAACATCAACTAAGCAAACCCACAAAACAGCCTAATGACTGAGGGCAAGGACAACCCCAGGGAGGGCACATGGAAGTAGATCTAAGGCCAGATCTTTGGGAGGGCGGAGGTCAACTGAGCATATTGGTCAGAACACAGGGAAGTTCTGCTACCCAGAGGCCCCTCATCTCGCTCTGCAGTGTCTTGCCTCTATTCATGTTTCTCTTCAAGTCCACTCTAAGAGCCCATTCCTTTATCCAACCAGGACTCAGAGCAGATTTCCTCTTACTGTGACCCAGAGCTGCTTCCCACTGCCCTCTAGGTCCATTCCTCTTGGATTAGCACACTGACAAGCAGCTCTTTTCAGCTCAGCATGTTCCTGCTCTTCAGAAATATATTTCTGCTAAATCCATGGACTCTGAACACATAGCCCAAACAAATCTACACTCTGGGCTCCAGCTGCCTCTGAGGATTAAGGGGTCGTGAATAGAAGAGCAGTGGAGTATTTATACCCATGTGGACACGTATTTACAGTTAAAGGAGTGCATATACACATGTTGCTCATGCATGTAGTTCTGTGAAATACATGCAGGCATATGTGTGGATAGAGATGCACATTTGTGTTTTTAAACATGTGCATGCACCTATAATTATAAACTCATACATAGACATATATACATGTTCACATAAACATTTATAAAGTCACAGATTCATCCATATGAATATCTAGCTTTGCATACTATTTGTGTATGTGCCTCCATAAACATTTATATCCAAGATCATAGATATGCATGTATGAATATGTAGATTGATACTCTGCATCCACACTCACAGAAATGACTATATACAATGTATATATGTGTTTATCTATAGGTGCACACATGCATGTATGGTTGTGCGTGTGTGCAGATAGGTGTTTTAGAAAGCCAGAATTTGCCATTTACTTTGCAATAGTCTGTCTTTTCATGCAGTAACACTGCTCTGTAAGCTACAGAGCATTTTTCTGTAAGCACTGGAGTTTCATTTTTCCTGTTACAGGCACCAGGTATTAGAGACTCTAGAAGATGAGATTTTTTGCCAGAGGTCACATAGTTGGTAAATCCCAAAGCTGATATTCAAACCAACACTCAGAGACAACAATATTCACCCCACCCCGATGGTTACTGTTGTTCATAGAAAAGCAGAAACACAGCAATACAAATGGACTCATGCATACCTAGACCTTGAGCTCCTCCCAGACAGGCCATGTGAGGAAGTAGTCAGGATAAAGGGCTCTGTGGTCCTCAAGGGGGAGGCAGAAGGTTGTAGAGAGCACATGTTGAAGAGGGCAGGAGACTCACAGTGTCTGGAATGAGCTGGTGTGTGTGTGTGTGTGTGTGTGTGTGTGTGTGTGTGTGTGTGTTGGTGTCAATTGTATATGTGGGGAGTGGTGTGTGTGTATGTATTATGTATTTGTATGTGTGGCATGTGGGTGTGGTGTGTGCATGTATGTATTGTGTGGTATATGTGTGTATGTATGTGTGATGTTAGGTGTCTACCTCAATTGCTTTCCACTTTAGGTTTAGAGGCAGGGTCTCCCCCTGAACCTGGAACTCACTTCTGGTCTACACTGGCAGTCCAGTGAGTACTTAGGATCATCACTGCCTCAGTGCTGGGTTTACAGATGGGAGCTGCTACCCCTCAGCTCTTTACATGGGTGTCAGATCTGAACTCATGTGTGCACAGCAAGTACTTTACCAAGTGTTGAGCCATCTTTCTAGTCCAGGACTAGGGAATCTTAAGCATCCTAATGATGGGTATCCTTACAAGGTAGTCCATGATTGCCTTTTGGAGGAGCTCAAAGGCTCAATATGTGTTTGGCTCAACAACTACAGGTATGAGGCATTTTATGAAAAAAGGAAGTGGAGGTACACCACCCCCAGGCCACAGGCATCTCTTAGCAGGTATGCAAATGATCTCAGCCAGCCTCTGGGAATGGCTGTTTCTACTGCTCCATTTGCATATTCATATAGCTGCATACAAACACCAGGTCCTGCCCTTTGGTGTCATGACTTCCAATAAGCAAGAAAACAGGGCTGGAGGCACAGTGAATCAGCTGCAGATGCTGGCCTCTGCCCAGCACTTCTTGAGATCTGGTAATCAGCCCTCTGTTTCACCACAAGGTGCCCTGGAAGATGCTCCGGACACTTTGCAGAACTGTCCATGGATTATTGCTTTTATTTACTCAGTACTAAGCAGCAACACAAGATAGAGCTTTGTGTGCATGGTGGGAGCGGGGGAGGATCCATTCAGAGTGGGTTGTTTCCATTGTCTAGTGCTCTTTATTGCTCAAACTAATCTTCTCATTGCTAGATGAGTAATCCTGTAATTACAAAAACCAATCAATTAATTGATCTAAATTAATTGGATAACATAGTATATCCTGCTAAGCATGACAGAAGATTTCAAGTAAGTTTCCAAGGTAGGAGAGGAGAAATGACACATTGAAACTTTACTGCCCCTAGCCAGTGGGTGACAGGGATTTTCATCTCAAATGCAGATTCCCAAATCAGCTGAGGCTCCAGTGAACTAAAGGGATCTTTAAGTTCCTTCTCTTCAAGCCTCCTGCCCCACAGCCACATGTCCTTCCTCCTACCCTCAGTCCTAGCTTTTTGCCCTCTTTGGCTCCCATTACCATCTCTAGCCAAGCTGGGTTTCACTGATGGCTGACATGATATTATGATGCCTAGATGAAGCTACCTATGGTGCCATGGTAGCAGCTACCCATGGCATGCTGCTCTGTAGAGATCAGAGAGCATCAAAGAAAGGGAGAAGTTTCTTTCCCTCTATCCCTCCCTCCCTCTCACCCACCCTCTTTCCCTCTTCCTTTCCCTCATTCTCCCCTCTCTTCTCCCTTCCTATCTCTGTTCATTTTTCTTCCTCTCTCATCTCTTCTCCCTCCTTTTCTCTTCTCTTCTTGCTCCCACTCCTCTTTCTTACTTGCCCCTTCTCTCTTCCCTTCTCTTTCCCTTTCCTTCCTCCCTCCGTTCCTTCATCCCTCCCTCCTTCCCCTCTCTCTCCCTCCTACCAAGTACCCACAGTTTCCTAGATCCCCAGACTGATAGAACTGACCTGGCTAGCAAATAGTCACATATTCTTTCTGGAGGGGTAAGTGGACTTGCAAAGGCAGCTGGAATGGTAGGGCTGGAGCGGGTGATGTGTCCTGCCTGAACAAACTTGTGTTGACACAGTCTAGTAAATGTTTTGGGGGCTGCAGAAGTTGACTTAGAGAAGGCATAGGACCATCAGTGAGACTGGGAGTGGATACTTGTCACTTGTATGAGACTATCACTCTCTGGTCCTTGTCATTCAGCTCCCTCATCTTCAAAGCAGGGTCTGAGGTATCTGCAGTGCTGGGAAGGGGATGATTAAATGAGATATGAGCTTCTTTCTGTCACACTTCTTAAAATAGGCAAAAGCAACAAAGGGTTTGGTGGAGCCAATGGTGTACATAAAGCCCTGAGCACAGGACCCAGCATGCGTTGGGCCCTCAACATAGGTGTTCGCTCGTCTGTTACCATGGCATTTTGATGAGAGCTCACATGCCTCCTACATGCATAGGGCATTTTCCTAAGCACTGTGTGAGTACCTCCACATTTATTCCACACAACCTGGGAGATGAGTGCTGTATGCCTGGTCTATAGAGAGTGGAGCCGAGGCACGGAGAGCTAAAGCAGCTTTCTTCCAGTCTTGTAACAGCCATCTAATGTCAAGGCAACGTCAGCAGCAGGCATGCCTTTGATCTGGGCCTGTACTGCAGCCATGCTCAGCTCCCAGGCTAGAGAGTCAGCCATTTTACTCATGCATTCAGTTTATCTAACTGGTGTCTATTTATTCGTGTGGGTGGGTGAGTGTTCACGTAGGTCCACATGTGTGTGCAGGTACATTTGCATATGTGTGTGTGTGTGTCTGTAGGTTAGAGGTCAAGATCATTCAAACTTCCATGTCATTCCTCGGGAGCTGTGCACCTTGCTTTTTTGAGACAGGTCTTTCATTGGCCTAGGATATTCCCATTAGACTATGTGAACCAGCCAGTGGTCTCCAGGGATCCTTCTGTCCCTCCTCCTCCCAGCAATGGGATTACAACCACAGTGACACACATGATTTGCTTTACATGGATTCTGGTGATTGAACTCGGGTCATCATGCTTGCAAAGCATGTATTCTACCTACTGGGATATCTCCTTGGCCCAACAGGCATTTATCAATCCTCTGCTGTGTGAAAGGTCTTTGATAGGTGCTGAAAAATACAGAGCCAGAGGAGACAGACAGGACCCCTCCCTGAGAAACTCATGATATCATGTCAGACTCCCTATCTACCCACCCTGTGGACTTGAGTCTGAACATTTTCCTTGATAAAGAGTGACACATGTGCTCTGAGCCTCCTGGGTGTGGCCCTGAAGGTAAAGGATTTGTGCTGTTATTGGACCAGGGCACCCATGTTAAACTGCACGCATGTCGGTTATCCTTGTACATATGAGGATACTTCCCCTGCATCTGGTGGGGTCCTTTGCTGCTAGCCAGTGGGATTTGCCTCTCCCAGTGTAGGGTGATCCTGTGACTTTGAGACCATTAATTAGTTAATGAAGCTAATAGTTACCTCTGAAGTGATCACCATTGGCAAGCTGGGGCAAGCACCACTGTCAGGAGAGGAAAGTCGCACACTGATGACTATTTACTATTTAGTCCTTGAACTTTGGCAGCAACAATATTGGTTGAAGGCCTGTAATACATGTGCGGTTCTCATCCGACATTTTCCCTACATCATATTTATTTTCTGGTTTTAATTTCAAATTCCCTGTGGGATCATTGACATGAAATTCTGAGGGAAAATTTGGAACATTAGTGACTGTCTAAAGGAAATGAGGCAGGGTCCTTTCCAAGAGGAAATTATCTTTATGATATCAGCATATGATGGTTTTGAAAATTTATACTAATGAGGACCCAGCTTGAGGGAGATGACTGGGGTTCCCAGGCTTGAATCAGCTTGTACAGTCGCTGAGCCTGGCCTGGGGGAACCCCACTTGCCTCAGCAAGGCTGGTTCTAGATGATCTCCCTGACTGCCTTCTCCTATACTTTCTCCTGGATTTGGCTCATGGACAGCCAAGCATGAGTTGGATGCTGGGCTTACAGTAGCCATACTCTCCGGCTGCCCTGTCTGTAAGAAAGCCCCTCACTATATGAAGAGCTTGGAGCTGTCTACCATGCAGATGTGAGCAAGAACAGGAGTGGAGGAGAACAGTGATCCATGACCTTGAATTGTAAGGCTCAGAGCCTCTGTGTAGGTTGATGGCCAGGGAGGGCTTCCTTATACTGAGTGTGGTGGCATACACCTATAGTCAAAGCATTTGGGAGACTGAGGCAGGAGGATTACTCCAAATTGAGAGTCCAGAGATACAAGACCAATCATGCCAAGTTCAATATTCAAGGCCAACTTGGGATACCAGAGTGAGATATTGTCTGGAAAAACAAAACCAGAAAACTAAGTAAACATGCTGTGCTTTTTATGAATCACTAGTGAGTTGTAGGGAGGGTTTAGAAGGGACACAGAAGCAGATGGGAATTGGCCATTTCAGGAAGAAAGACTGTCAAGGGTCCCATTGGCTCCAAGGAACAAGTCCCCCAGATCACCTGTGTCACAACTGAGCAAAGTGGAGGTGCAGCAAGGGAGTGGCGTCTCCCTCTGGCTTCACTGCATCCCAGAGCTTGTTGTGCCATGCATGAATTCACTTATCCCACCATACAAAGGCCTTGCCCTTTAGGAAACAAGTGACATCAACCGCCATCAAGAGGTGATGTGTGCATGTGTATCTGCAGGCAAGGACTCCTTACAGCAGTATTTCTAAGAAATGGCCTAGAACTCCCAATCCTTTCCCTTCTGTCTTCCCAGCACCAGGGAGATGGATATGTACCACCAAACCAAACGCAGTCTATACAGTCCTGGAGGTCAAACCCAGGGCTTTGGTATGCTAGGCAAAGCATTCCTGTAATAGACACTTTCCATGACCCTCAATTGTCTCTCACAATCTAGGGATTGATTGCCCAGGCTGAGCACGGTGGCTCTCATTCAGGACTTCTCAGGTAGGCACAATCATCTGGAAGATTTCTCACTCACATGCCCTATGTCGGTACAGGGGCAATGAAGCAGCTGGCAGAGCTGGGCTCTCTGGGCATCTTTCTGTCTGAGATTTCCAGCATGGAGGCTTCTAGAAGGCTGTGTTTTTCACAGGTTGTTTTGTGTCCCACTCCCATGTTGCCTTGAAAATTTAAATTCTGAAAAAGACTTGTAAAACCATAATAATAATACCATAGTCAAAAGACTTCATTTTTTCCCCAAAGAGCTTTCCATTCATGATTGTAGTGAGCCATATTAGAAAATCATGAAGAATCACAGGTATATCTTACCTTAGCTTGCAAGAGCAGTGAGGAACACAGTGCCATTCTGATGCCCTCCAAGACTGTTGTCACAACCTAACCTCATCAAGAAAATCCCATGGGGCATTTTTAAATAAGACCTTCCTTTTAAGTTGGTGTTTATTCATCATACATAGTGATCAGTTTAATACATATATCTTCGTGTGTATCACACACTTTGTGTTCAGGCCTATGTCTTTCTCTTTTCCCCTCTCCTGTCGCTGCTGATAATTGCCCCGCCTCTACACTTTATACATGTGTACAAAATATTGGACCCCTGGAAGAGCAAGCCATTTCACAGCAAATGCATCAGACTCTGCATGACCCCTTTGTCCACATGTACCACTGTTTTGCATCCAGTCACCTGTTGATGGCCACTCAGGCAGGTGATGCTCCCGTGGTTTTACAACGGTGCTGCATCGAACTCGGCTGCAAGGGAATGTGTACACCCACCGTGTTTAGATTTCTGTTAGTGTAGGGCATGCTATAGCTGGATTGCCGAGCAATGATATTTTTAGATTTTGGAGACACCTCTACAATGTTTCCCCCTTTTTGCTGTTCACAAAAACAAAAATGAAAGAGGAATTTCTCATTAGTGGAAAAGTATTCTTGATTCAATTTTGAATGTACTCACTGGTGAGGATTCATCGAGTTTTGGCCTATTTCTCTCAAATCTACCCAATTTTAACAAATATTTCTGAGATGCATTGTCTGCTAAGGGAAAAGTGATTCGGCTTCTGAATTACTTTGCTATAAATAGCCACAAAGAGTCAAATGCAAACCTGAAATCAGAAGGCTGCTTTTGCATGAAGCCAGACTATTTTAGGACTACAGAGCCTCCTGTGTCACCAGAGGCTTAAATTGTGCAAGTCAAGATTCTGATTTTAATAATGAATGGTTGCGGGGATATAAGATGGTCATGTGGTTTTGATTTTTTTATATGCAATCTCAAATTCAATCCCTCTACTGAAAGCATTGATAAAATATTAAGCATTTTCTGTAATTTTAAATGTTTGAGTTTGCACATGAGCAGAACCTGTCCTTTTTTTGAAACAGGTATGTGTATTCTATTTGTATGTATAAAAGATCCTTTCAGTAAGTGTGCATTCTTCAGTTGTCATGGGAATAAAGGCCCAGTTGCTGCCAGACTAGAACACTTATGCTGGGTGGCAAGGCAGAGCACACCATCTATTTCCAATTGCTTCGCACAGTGGAAAGCACCTGTAAATTACAGATAGCAGTTGGTTCCCTTGGTTTGGCTGATTTCTAAGTAGCTTGGAGGATTTGCTGGTGAGACAGTTTGACAGGCACTGCTGATGATGTAGGCAGCAATGAACATGTGGCATTCCCAGACACTGACCTCTGGAAGAATGAGAGGGCTCTTTTGTGATTCAACAGTTAAAAAGCTGAGATAGTTGGCTCCTGGGAGACTTAGGGAAGGTAGACAGGGTGCACAGTAGAGCTAATTCCAGAAAAATGCCACATGGCTGGCTTTTGAAGTACTCACCAAGCCCCAAGCATTTTCTGTTTACCCTTCACCCAGTGATAAGGTGAAAGTTATTTCTATCCATGAACATATTTGCTCACTGAGGCATCATGGCCTCAACTTTGCTCTGCCAAAACTCATTTCTTTCTTTTAAAAAAAGTAATACTAATTTAGTAAAATATGGTTATTGAGCTTTGAGGAGGGGCTGAAAAGAGTTCAGATTTGTAATTTTCCATCCAGAGTGGCCCCATTCTGAGAGGCTTGTCCATTTTTGGTGTTTGCATTGTTTCAATATAAGAGGGTTTTGAATGCAGTAGCAGTGTTCTCTATCTGTCATTCTGTCTCTGTCTCTGTCTGTCTGTTTCTCTACTGGGCTTCATCTTAGTTTTTGAGACAGGGTCTCTCACTAAACTTACAACTTGGTAATTTATCTAGACTGGCTGGCCATCAAATCCCTGGAAATCCCCCTGTCTCCTCTCTACGAGGTACACACAGCATATGTGGCTTTATGAGGCTGCTAGAGATCCAAACTCAGGTCCTTAGGCTTGTATGTCAAGCACCAATCCACTGAGTAATCTCTCCAGCATCAATAACTATAGAAAAATAAAGAGTCTAGTAAGGTGCTGGACAACCCAAAGAATGAATGGGATGGCACCTTGGTGCTGATCAAGGTCTGCCAGCAAATCATGGACAAGGGCTTCATGGTGAATGTTAAGATGGCAATGAACTTAGTCTTGCACTTTGCCAGCTAGGGTGGTGGAGGACTAGGTCCTGCCCTTTTCAGAAGTGTGCTGTAGAGCAGAGATCTGTAGGCACAGCTATGCTAACTTCCTTCTGGACAAGCTCTCATCTGTTTTGTGTTTGGCACTGAGTGTTAGCCTTGTTGTCAGGAGTCTCTGTGGCGGATATTATCTAAAGACTGATTCTGAAAGAGTCTCAGCATTGAAACAGTGTGTATATGAACAGGCCTTATATTGGCTGGGTTATTTGAACAGAATAGTAATGGCAAGGAAAAATTCTGCTGAGATTTGATGTCATGGGATGATTAATGGTGTGTGGACAGATCTGCATCCTGACAGAAAACATCCTTGTAAAGTTGAGATGGAAATAGTGACCAACCCTCCTTTTGGTCCTACTGCTAACACCGAATACCCTGAACTCGGAACATCTTGGTTCTGGGCAGACAGAGGCATGTTGGGGAGAGAGAGAGGATGATGCATTGTCCAGATAGGTGTAGCCTTGGGATTTAGGCTCAGTGTGTTTGGTTACAAAATCTTTCAGTAGAACAAGCCACATTCCCATCACAAAATCACTGTTACAGTTTCACAGAAGGAGAAAAGTACAGAGGTAAGAGAGAAAGCCACTCTACACCTCCCTCTCCATGCAAGCTCTCTACACCCCCCTCTCCAT
>CAJQZJ010004953.1:5107563-5152665 GCA_907164525.1 Lophiomys imhausi | reverse complement strand
TCTACACCTCCCTCTCCATGCAAGCTCTCTACACCTCCCTCTCCATGTAAGCTCTCTACACCTCTCTCTCCATGCAAGCTCTGGGTGCATGTGTCTGCTTCTAGCTAAAGCTACAGGGACCAGAACCTTCTTCCCTGGACACCCGGTGGCAGTCATAAGGCTAAAATGATAGATAAGGAGAAGCTGCAGGGTTTATGATCTATAGATGAACTATATCCAGAAGTCAGAGTGGTCCATGGGAAACATTAGACAGGGAGGGGAGAGTGTTCCTTGTGGGAGTCCATTTGAACCATCTCTATAGGGCCAGCTCAACTTTCTGTTTTTTATCCTCACCACCAGCAGCACCATGATCCTTCTTCTCAGCATGGGTGTAGATTAAGGTAGCATAGAACCTTATCCTTTAGACAGCGATGGTGGGAGCTGACACTTTCTATATTGAACCATCTCCATATTCTCTGCTCTTAGAATTTTCAAGGCTGGAGGAGCTAGAATACCATTGGCTTTCCCTCCATTTCTGTAATTACATTTGCTCAAGGGAAAATGATTTGATCTGGCCCTTCACAGGGTAGGGTGGGAAAAAGCAATTGAAATCCAGAGAAAAACCAACAAGAAAACTATTGAGAGGACAGGGGAGTTTCCCAACTAGATGTATCTTTCCTACAAGATGAGTTAATAAGATTCCATGCTTTATTATGGAGCTGTATCAGGTTTGTCTTACATTGTTTGATTTGTAAAAGGATTTGGCTTTGTGTTCTAGAACTAATTACTCACTACATACAACATGGATATCAAAAGACATTATAAATATTAATTAATTCTCACCTAATTTCCTAGCAAGCACAAATAACCAGTGGCATAATTGTGGAATGTGTAAACCATAACTGGATTCTCAGAGACCTATTTTGTGCTGTAGAATCTTTCTCATCCTCTCCCATGTGTTAAAATGCCTCGGCTCCTTCCCAAGCCTACCATACACTGTTTCATAGTAACCATTAGGACAGTAACAATGAGGATGATGTCAATACTAATGGATGTTTATTTACTGATCACTCACCCTTTTCCAGGCCTTGGAGTGATAAAAATATTATGGCCACCAACCCTATCCACTCTATCCCTGTGAGGGAAGGGGTTACTGTGAGCTGGATGATGATGGGGCTGAGACCCTACCTTGCTCTGAGTGCTTGTAAAGTTCAGAATTAAGGCTGCTCAGCTACACTTTCTTCTGATTTGTATACTGGGGGTGGGGGGAGCAGATGTTTGTTGACAAGTTCATTCATTCATTTTCCAAGGCATTTATCTGAACTCTGGCTCCTAATAGCACCTTGCTAGGGTCCACAGAAAAACTCATGGTATTGGGTCCTGAATACTGATCATGACCACCAGCAGTTTTTTTCTCTTCTTTCATTCTTTGTGGTCCCCAAGAGTAGCTAGCTGTATTCTTTGCATAAGACATCAGGCTTGATAAATAAGCATTTTTGGTTTTCATAAACTTTAAATCTTACAACTTATATTTATTTTGTTAATTTTTTGAGAATATCATATATGCATAGAATTTATTTTGTTATATTCACCCCCTACCGTAATAATTTGGTAATACTATCTCCTCCTTTCTCCCTCTAACTTCTCCTACATTTATTCCCTACCTCTTCCTATGTCAAGCCCTCTTCTGTTTTCCTTATAACCCACTGGTCCAATTAATGTTGACTGCCTATATGCTTGTGGGTGTAAGACCATTCCCTAGATCACAGTTGACCTACAGAGGTAACACCATTAAAGAAAACAGATTCTGCACCTCTTGGTAGCCAGCTGCAGGTGGAAGTTCATGGGCCCTTCCCCCTCCATGTTAGAATGTTGACTGGATTGATCTTGTGTGGGTTGTGTGCAGGAAACTGTAGCTGTTGTGAACTCAAGAGAGTGGTAGTCGGGGCATGAACAGAAGAGACTCTTTTGTCCCAGTCTTCTTTGACCTCTGGCTCTTATGGTCTTTCCGTTCCTCCTTCCATGATGGTCCTGGGTCCTTGTGGGGAAGGGATATGTCATTTAATGGCTGAGCATCAGCCATTTCTTGAACAGAAAAATCCCCAAAGAGATGTGTGTGTGTGTGTGTTTGTAATGTGTGTATGTGTAGTTTATTTGTTTCTTTGCTTATAAATGATGAAGGGGAAAGCTAAGAGATGGAAGAACTTTCAAAACTCTCCTCATATTTATTTGCATGTGTATTTATGTTCTCAATTGTCCAGTCTCTTCATTCCTTGACTCTCTATGATGAAAGAAGGGATGTGTCTTTTTCCTTGAGCATCATATTCTTGTAGTTAACACACATGTTCAATGAATCAGTGAATCACTCTAGACACAGAGAAAGGCCCATTGAAACTGTGTTACACACACATAGGGATGCCTGTGGAAGCAATCTCACTCAGTGTGGTAATCAGATGCTTCTCTGACGTCCAGACTTTTCTGGTGATAAGATCTGGAAGGAGCCAGTACCAGCAACACTGTTCCACTCATATGCGTCATAGAAAATGGTCTCTGGTGCTGCCATGGCCAGGGCTTGTAGAAGATGCTTGGGAAGTCTTCCTGGGACCTGAACTGTAACCCTGTCTTGTGACTAGTTCCTGCTTGCTCTAAATTATCATCTAGGACTCTGCTCTTCAACCTCTGGTCTGCAGACCTAAGAATGTGTCAGAAAAACAGATTCTTGGGTCTTGGCCCACACTCACAGGATCAGAATGGAAGGCTGCATGTGGTCAGGATCCCAGGTGAGAATTGGCATGCACACTGAGCTTCCCCCAGGGGCTTCTTTGCAGTCAAGGCTTGTGATGTGCAAAGTTTCAACATTTTAGAAATAGCAGCTGAAATCACACAATCATCCTGAGCTAGTTCCACATTAAGTTTCTTTGAGATAGAATTCTGCCAACTTCGTTTTGTGGTTTATCTGAAAAGCTTCCATTTGGCAAGTATATCGGTCTTTGACTTTTTTTTTTTTTTAAGTAGTAGAGGTGGGAAGGTCCTGGAAAATGGTATAATTATGAATAACCACAGTTTTCCTGAAAGAATAAAAATATTTCAAGAAGTAAGAAGTATCAGAAGGAATCAAGGTAACCCAGGACACAAAGTTCTGATAATGCAGGGGCAAAGACATGGATGGTGACTGAGGACCACACTGCCCAGAACAAAGCCAATCCTGCAGTAAATATTGGACAGAACAGCCATGGCATTCAGGGCTTTTCATCTAGAAAACAGAAGGAGGAAAAAAAGTTAGTCTCAGATATAAATATTCCTGTTGATCAGCATGACACCATTGGGCTACCACTGCAAAGGTAACCTTCCTGATGATTAATTGAAGTGCTCACCCTTTGTTCAAATGCTCCAGTCCTTTGGTGTTTTGTTTTGTCTTGTTTTGTTTTTTTTTAAATAGCATCAAAGGGCAAAAACGACTCAGGACTGTGGAATGACTTTTCAAGAAGTGAGTACATATAGCAACATCTATGCTCATAGGCTCCCACAGTTAACAGTGAAGTTATATCAGGGATGACCCTTCCAAGGGATAAAGCTCATTACCATGTAGAATGTAATAGCTATAAAAGATCAACACTTGAACACCAAAGCAAAAATCTCACATATGATAAATTAATTAGAATAGAAGTTATACAAATCCTAGACCTTCTCTGTGACCCTCATCTTATAATTACCTTTCCTTTTAAAGCAGACTGGAATCTTTTATGTATGAAGATGCTACTGTTGACCCTAAGTACATTAAGAGTCAAGGAGACATTTTTCACATACTGAAAATAAGATTTGATTGAGTGTTTGCAAGTGGCCTAGTGAAATCTCATTAAACCACTGTTTATTTTAATTCTATATAAATGACAGAATATTAGCCATTAATTATGAGCCTGAAACCAGTTCAAAACTAAATTTTTCAATGTCTAGAGCTTTCTCAGTCTAATGAATGCAATATCCAGTTAGAGAAACCCGACCTTCATGACCACCTAAGCATAGCAGTTTTCATCTCTTTCCTCCTTTTCTTTCTTTCATTCTCAATGCTTATCAATATGATTGAAAAAAAAACCAAGCAGAAAATGTAGTCTATTAAATGTACTTACAGCTGTAAGGGCTGCACACCATTCACAGTTATAATTACATTATGAATCGTGCACAATACACACAGTGAAAAATACACCTTCTTCTCTCTTTAAGTATTCCTACCACAAAGGAAACAAGACAAGACACAACGGAGTAACAGTCCTAAAATTGTCCCTGTGTCATTTCCATATCACAGTAGCTCGTACATCTGCATCTGCTGACATTGTACAAATAACTGTATATTCTGAAATAAATGGATAGGGGGAAATGACTCTCTGCAGTGGCTACTGAAAACCAGCCTGTGCAGTCGTATACAACCCTGACAGTGGCATGGATCATAGGCAGACTTGTATCCAGACAACTCCAATTACATGGCAGCAGATGCTGGGGAGTCTGTATCGGGCAGGATGCTGATGTTGGACTAGCAAACATCCTAGAACATCAGCAATGGATGACCAAGATGTGCCACAAAATCTCTATCCTTGCATATTTATTCCTAAAATAGATTTATTGAGGAAACATTCTCAGATGGTAGTCAGAGGGAAAACTGATAATAGAGACCGGTCCCCTAGGCCTGAAGCTTCCCGTTTTTGATAAATGTCAAACTATGATAGTTATGCACGTCCTTCCTGTGCTCCAAGCACATATGTGTGTATGGTCTTTAATTTGTACAGTGCTACTGCAAAACCATTAACACTGTACTTTTCATGGATCTGCCAAACTTCTTTTTCATGGAAAAGAAGTTGCTTCTGTGGAAGAAATGTAGATAAGCCAATGGTAGAATAAGAGTTTGGTGGGAAATTTGCTGGACAACAAAGTCTAAATTCAATCGAAGAAGCCACTGGTCTCTGCTGTGCTGTTGTTATGATCCCCGTAGACGTGTTATGCTAGTACATTGCTAGTTTGGAGAGTGTGTTTCCTTGCGCTTCTTCTGACCCTGCATAAGCCACTCAAGGAATTTATGCTGCTTTTGTAGTAGCTGGAGACAGACTCCACCCTGTCCCTCTATGTTTTCATCTGTATCTGAAAAGCGGCCTGATGTTAACTAGTTAACTAGTGGCTACCCCATGATGACATCTGTCTCCAAGCCATCCTGTAGAAGCCTCAGGGACACCTGAGCAAGGCCTGTACAGCACCAGCAGCTATTCCAGAGAGAGAATGGAGCCAGTCCTAGTGAAGGTCTCTTCAGGGTTGATAAGATTATACTGTGAAAAGAGCCTACACGGGAACCCCTGGGGATGCATAATAATGCAATTGGCATTTTTGTATTTAACAAAACACCTTTCTGGGAAAAAAATGTATTACTTGCTTCGTGGGTGGGGAATTGTTTCTGAACCCAATCAGGATTAGTCGCTGGCCCATGACTATCTCATTTTTAATAAATAATAATTTTCTCAGCTCAGTGTTAGCCAGCTTGCCTGAATTGAGAAGATAGGATACAATTGCATTGTATTTCCTGTGTTAATCATTCACTGCATTGCAAGATTAACTCTTGCTACACCAAGTCCCCTGCTTGTTGTTGGGCCCTTGAATGCCTGTTTCTGCACACACATCCTTCATAGGAATTTAAAAGTCAGGCCATTGTGCATGCAGAGCCACACAGTTGAGCCACACCCAGTCCTTCCTCACTTTGACAACAGGAAAAACAAGAAATGAATCTTAACGTCACCCTAGAGCCAGTAAAGACTCTTGTGTATTTCTTCTCCTTCTGCATTTGGCTGGAAAGCACCTGAGGTCAAGCATGGTGCCAGGGATACCTGATGCAGTTAAGTCAGGTGGCCGTAAGGGAAGAGGAGAAAAAAGGTGATTAGGAATGTGCAGCTGGACTTTTACTATTTTGTCAGTTCGTCTTTCTTCCACCCTTCTCCATCTCTTTTATTCTTCCCTTTCAACCACCTAAAATTAGATAAGAGAGAAAAAGGGTTAGAGAGGAAAGGAAAGAGATCCCTGAATAAAGTCAGAGGTCGAAAGGGGATGACGTCATCATTAGACTACTTCCTGCTGATTAGGGGTGCTGAGCTCCTTGGGGCAGCTTTGATCATCTCCTTCAGGATATCTAATTTCTTCTTTTTCCCTTTTTATTCTTTGTGCATGACTACTTAGCAAAAAGTGACCAACAGCAACTACCAACAACTAACAACCCACCAACAGCTAAAACACACCGACAACTAAAACCCACCGACAACTAACAACCCACCAACCACTAACAACCCACTGACAACCCACCATGCCTTTCAGATCCCTAGCATTTATAGACCCTCTGAAAAGTCCCCACAATCCCAAACATCACACAATCGCATAGACTGTCTGCAGCTGGCAAAACCACTCCTCTACTAGAACATGAGGCAAATCATAGTTTACTGCTGTGGACAGTCCAAAGCAGCCCCATATTCCCATACCTGGGATTAAAACAAAAATATATTTTATAATATTTCTGTTTTTTTAAAGAAACCAAAATTCCAAAATTCTCTTTATAGGAATGAGAGCTTAGCATTCACATACATCTTGGTATTAGTCCCTTCTAGTCTCTGAGCATTTTACCTGCTCTGGGCCTGAGTCTTGATTTCCTTAGTTGTCATACAATTGAGAAAAGTTGCCTCACAGACAGGGCTGGGATGTAGCTCAGCCAATAGTGCGCTCAGCAGCATGAATGGAGAAATTGATTCCTAGCATTCCCACCCTCACTGCACCTCCATGCTGATGGTCACAGTGGCACATGCCTACAGTTCCAGCACCCCACCCTGGGCAGAGGCAGAAATATCAAAAGGTCAAGGTAATTCTTAGCTACATAGTGTCTGTGAGCCAGTCTGGACTACATGAGATGCTGTCCCAAAACAGACAAACAGCAGAAAAATGTCCTCATCCAGTTGATTCTAGAGAAACAATAGTTTTGTGTACACTGAATGATTACAACAGCATTCAGCCCTAGAGCAGGTTCTGAAAGCTGATCCACAGCCCAGATCCTGTTGGTCATTTATTGTGTCCAGCATACAAGCTAAGAACAGGCTTATGTCCTCAAATGGTTGAATTTCCAATACTTCTCTAAGGGGCTACAAAATTTCCTCAGTTTTCTCCCATTACTCTGCAAAATCTTTAAGAAAATGTTTGTGAGTTCCTCCCTGAAGTAATCAAAGCTCTACATATATATCATTTAAATGTTTCTGGTACTCACATTAAAAGATATAAAAAAAAAAAAGAAACAGGTGACACTAATTGTAGTATGCATTCTTGAGCCAATTGTCTCCAAAATGTTATGTGGTCTCAACATACTGTCAATATACATGTTAGCAGTGGAGCTCGGGTGACAGATGACCCTGAGGTTAAGAGCCCTTGCCACTCTTGCAGGGGACTTGCATTTAGTACCTAGCACTCATGTTAGGTGGCTCACGAATGTATGTAGGTCCAGCTCTAGGGCACCTAACTCTTTTGGCCTCCTTAGGGATCTGTATACACATGGCATACATACTCACAGAAGCATACATGCACATAAATAAAAATTAAAAGAGAAAAGACAGGGATGAAGTACCTTGAGAAATTTACATGCTAACTCTTTGTATTCCAGTATTCATTCTGCACCCACTGGCACCATCAAGTGAGACTCATGACGTCTTCAGGGTTCCACAGACACATGTGGCTGTTATCTGCTGCACTGGATGGCAGCAGCTTTGTAGAATTTTGAGCGATTCATACTCCTTTGAATATCTACAAAGGGGGGAAAAAGCTCTACATAAATCCCGTTTCATCTTCTCAAGGTCGCGCCACACCTGGACTTAAAACTCACCACTGCATCAAATTTAGACGTGGGGATTTCATTCAAAGTTACAGATAAGGTCACTGCCCTCGCAGTTAGCTTGATGTCCTTCCTAGGAGCATGAACCCTGCACTGTTACCTGTGAATGCAAAGATGAAGAGAGCCTCCCTGCTGGTCTTATCCCTGGCTGTCCTTTCTGCTGCTGTGTATTAAGCCTGCACGTGGCAATTGATGTGTACAGCACCAGCTTCCTACATCCACCAGCAGGGCTCTGGACCTCACTCCTGACCTCAGACAGATGTTTCTGCAGGCTCAAGGTCTCTGCTCACACACAGGCAGAGGCCAGAACCCATCCTATTGTGATAAGCAGGCTACACACTGAGGGCTTCTAATTCTTGCCTAGGGTTTCATCAAGGCCATCAATCTATGACAATAAAATGAATACGTGTCTTGATCTCCCTAGGAAGTCTTCCCTATTTGCACCCCAGGAGATCACAGCTCCAGGCCCCTAAGAGTCCCCGTAGAGGCAAACATCATTGGTTGCTGCAGAAGCCTAGGGCATCATCTTTTCCATAATTACCTCCCAGCATGTGTCATGTGTCTTCAGTAAAATGGTTTGAAAGGCTTAGTCCTTTGTGACTAGTATATGACTAGGATGGGCTTCATTTGTGAAAGATGCCTCTCTTGTGGGAATTTATGGTGTGGATGACTAGTAGTGAGGGAGTCGCCTCACATGGCAAAGAGTCTGAGGACTTGCTGAGTCCTTCATCTCTGGACTTCAGCGCCAGAGTTTCTGAGTCTGATGACCAGCACTTCCAACAACATCTGTAAAAGTTGCTTTCTTCAACTCTGAGATAAAATAAATAACCAAGCAACTTGAGGAAGGAAATGCTTATTTGGACTAACAGCTTGAGAGTACGGTCCATCATGGTGGCAGGACAATGAGGTACAGACTCCCAGGGACTATGGGAAGGCGGACTCCCAGGAACCAAACTTTTAGATCCAAAATGCAATTAGACTATACTTTCTTGAGATTCCCACTAACTCTGTCTTTGAGTCTGGATGAATTTTCCTATGCACAGACTTTCCCAGGAAGCTTTTAAGTCAGAGCTTCCCCAACTTAAATCTTGTATACGGTTTTGAAAACTACAATTGCTTTCTCTTTAGTCTTTACTAGCTTCTATTTAAGTCGAATTATTATGTTGCACAACTATATCTAGAGAGGAAGCTTTCTATCAGCTCAAATAGAAAGTCAATAAATAGGAGGCAAGTATTAAAAATAAGGTGCAACCATGAATTTAAAAGAAATGTTTTTGAGGAGATCACATAAAATTATCTCATAGACCAGAGTACTGAATGTAGTCCACATTGAGAAACACTGAAGATACAGAAGGTCAGACATAAAGAGATCTTTATTTTCAAAAGAATACAAATACATTCAGGGTAACAGAGGTTCTATCAGCTGGGATATGGTGCTACCTCTGAATGTAGACAATACAAGCCATCATAAGGCGGCTTATGTCAGTGCCTGCATTCTGTCAGTCCCTAATATTCCTGGCTCGGTTTAGGAAGGTCCACCCTCCTCGTTCTTTTTTGTGATAGGATGAGCAGAATTCAGCTCAGCCAATAACTGCACTCTCATTTGCATTTTCATAACCAGCCCTTCAGTTCCCCAGGTGTGATTTTCATTTTTAGAAGTTATTCAGTAAATAGATATGCAGTTCCTTTAAAGGGGCATTTATCACCCTAGAAGAGTCTTATTGCCAAGTCTTCATTGTCTTTCTTCTTTTTTTTTTTTTTATAAATACTTTATTTTTTTTTCTTCAAGTTACATCTCAGTCACAAACCCCTCCCTATTCCCCCTTCCTATCCCGCCCTTCCTCCCTCTTCACCCCAGAAGTTTCCCCTTTCAGTCCAACAGATGGTTCCTTCTCTTATAACAGTAAGTATTATACAAAACAACAGATATAAATATGCCACATTTATGAGAGTTAAATGGCCCAGTATACCTTCCCAATGTCCAGTTTATACATATTTGGCCCCCGACTTTAACATTTAACTTGTGCTGGAGAGATGGCTCAGCAGTTAAGAGCATTGTCTTTCTTCTAACACAAGCTCAAATTCACTATCAAGATTAAGAGGTGGAGCCTGGGCAAGCTTTACTGAAGTATCTTGTGATAAAAATGGATTGAAGTCTTAAAATAGATGACTGATTGGGTGGGGATCAAGCAAATAAACAAAAGTACCCTCAAGTTTCTAGGGAGCAATATGAGCACCATGGGTGAGCCCACAGGAGGAGCAGGGTGGGAATTGGCTTATCTAATATCTGAGCTGTCAATCAGGAGCGCTTGGTGACCTTGACAGGGGCTTCTGAATCCCCAGTGCCTTGAGTGAAAAGTAGCAGTGGTGAAGGTTGGGTAAGGGAGTCTACAGACATGGCCCATGAAGGTGAGAAAGTCTACACAGCACTCTTCCTCTGGCTGTATCATTGCATCAGGAAGTCTATGAGACCAAGCCCAGGATCTGATCCCCTAGAGGAACTCAGTTGAGTTCATGTCTAAGAACTCAACTGAGTAACATTGTATGTAACAAAACTAGTCCAGGGAAAAGGTGTCTAAAGTAGCATCCAAAAGTAACCAGTAGCAAGTTCCCAGGGTCCTCTTTAAAAGAGTCACATAAGAAGTGTGTACTTCCACTAGGAAAGTCACTAGAGACTCAGTGTCCAGAGTTTTTATTGGGGACTCAGTATGTAGATGCTTTTCCTGGGCATATGTTTAGCATAGCCCATGTTACCTGTGCTTGCTTTAGGTGCGGTGAGCTACTCTTAGTGGCTAAAGTGGAAGGAACCTTCTCAAGATCCTGACTACCACATGTCAGAGCAAACCTAAGTGTGCAGGCAGGCCTTTCCAGGCTGTTGGCTCCTGTTGGTTAGGTTAGGTCCTTTCTGTTCAGATTCATCATATGATGCAGATAACCCTCACTTAGGCCCTTTCCTCAGTGCTGGCTTCCAAGTGGTGCCTTCCCTAGTCCTGTCAGTCCACATATCCCTACAGCAAACCCAGAAGGACTTCGTCCTTCTCCTCCTCTCTGATGACGCTCCTGAGCCTTGTGTGATGCCCAATCCCTGTCATCCAGCTCTGATTTTCTCACACAGATTCACCATCTCTGAGTTAACCTTTAAGGAAAGAATTGTGTGTGTGTGTGTGTGTGTGTGTGTGTGTGTGTGTGTATGCATGTAAATGTGTATGTATGCATGTGTATGTTTGTTTATGTGTATATGCATGCACATACATGTATGCATATGTGTGCTTCAGTGTTTGCATGTGTGTATGTATTTGTGTATGCACATCTGTATATGCATATACACATGTATGTGTGCATATGTGTGTGTATCCATGGAGTTCAGAAAAGGACCTTACAACCTTCTTGTTTACTAGTCAGTTTCCTTTAGAGGTTGAAAAAACATTTTCAGGTAATACTGAACTTACAGAAAATTCACTGAATAATATGAAAGTGCTAAGTGGCTTTTCTAGTCTCATCCTTCCACATCTTTCCACAGTTGCCCATCTTTGCATAAGGCTAATTTGTAAACGGCTGTTTCACAGAGGCTGAAGAGATACATGTGGTATGGTTGGCAGGCAGGAGGATTATGGGGGAGTTTGTTTTCAACTTTTGGCCTAGGTTCACCCAGTAGTTTCCTGGCTCTATGTTTGATATCACCAGTGAGGAGGGGTTAATTTGGTTATCTGTATGGATTACCTGTGACCTCTGGATACCAGTGGCTTTAGTCTAACCATATTGTAATGTTTATTAAAGGACTAGTCAGCCAGCATTGCGACTCTGTAGGCCATACAAGCTCTGTCCCAGCTACTGGATTCTGTCATTCTAGTGTGAAAGTGCATGTAGACAGTAGACAAGTCAACCATCACTGATGGTTCCAATAAAGCTGTATTAACACAAAGAGACAGTGGGCCAGATGTGCTGTGTGGGTTGTGATTTTCCAGGCCATGATTCTGTTAATAGGGAATTAGGACAAGGGTTCAGAAGGTAGGAAGACAATATGGTTCTGCAGGATACCACCCTCCTGTTGGGGTGGAGTACAGACTCACTTCCTCCTTCCAATTGATACTTTCTGTTGGCTCTAAGACATGTCCCCTACCTTAGCTGTTGAGATTGTGGTGTGGCGACTGTATACACTGTTACAGGGCTGCCCTCCCATAATCTGACCATATTCTTTGGTCATGGCCTTGACTTCATTGTTACTGTGACTAGTTCCTATATCTAGAAACTCTTCTCATCTCTGTTGGAGTGCATTTGAATATCCCACTGGGGATTGGGGTACCCAGTACTGATAGGATTCCTGAGAGATGAGACTTTGCATGCTAAAACATGGATATCCCTAGGCACTCCAGATCACTGACCACCCTAGGACTCTGCCCTTCCTTGTCTCACATTTCTACTCACAGCTTTCATTCCAACCTTTGCACCTTATATGTGCTGATGGCCTTAATGACCACTCAACAGATACAGTGGCTATCATGGTGTGTCCCTCTCTGATAAACCCTACATGCCCTTGAGAAAAGTTTGTCAAACTGACTTTTGGCATCCTAGGGAGACTCTAGTGGGAAGGTCCTTCTTGTTAATGTATTTTGCACTGTGTAATTTTTGAAGATGAGCCCTTCACCTCCAGCTTTTACTCTGGGAAAGATATGCTATTTTCCCCTATGAAGAATCAGACTTACTTTGAAAGCAGTAGGATTAGCTGAAGCTTTGAAATATTGTGTGAATCTGGTTCGGGTTGGAAATATCCAAAGGACTGACTCATGAAATTTCAGGTAATTGAACTTCTGGCGGGATGCAGACTTGATAATAATAATTTTCAAACATTCTTTGTAAACTATTCCAGCTCAGACTTTTAAAATTTTGTCAACACTGAACCTGCTGGAAGTTTGCTTGTCGGGAAAGAGACTGGATTGCAGGCAAACCACCTTGCAGTCTGATAACAGGAGGGTTCATGACTTAGTGGCTTATATTCATAATATGTTTGGTTGGTTTTAGTGGGCAATGAGGTTAAGAGGATGGGAGAAGAAGATTATACTGGTACAAACTGAGGGCAGTCTTCATCACCCCAAAAAATCTGTACCCTTGAACACATTGGTTAAACAGTACGGGCTTAAGGCTATGAAAAAAAGTATCAGAGAAGGATATAGGATACCTAGGAGCTAGAAGGAAGTCAATATGTCTGCAGAAGGCTTGGGTAGAGGGTGGGTGTGGGCTTACTGCAACATGAGAAGTTTCTCAGCAGCCAATTGAAGGGAGACTTTTGATGTACACATGTATGCACAGCATCCTGTAGAGGCCAGGGGACAACCAAGGCTATCCACCTCACAGGCTATCCACCTTGCCTTTGAGGCAGGGTCTCTCACTGGCCTGGAGTTCACCAAGTAGGCTAGGCTGATTGGCCAATGAACTCCATAGATCTTCCTGCCTCTACCTCCCCAGTGCTGGAGTTTACAACAATTGGGTGTGTGTGTGTGTGTGTGTGTGTGTGTGTGTGTGTGTGTGTGTGTGAATTCAAGTCTTCCTGCATGCAAGATGAGAACTTTAGTGATGGAGCCATCTTCTCAGTCATCAGGGAACATTCTTATCTTAGGAGTTTAAGAGGCAACAATGAAAATTCAGATACCCATAGAAGCCAGTAAGGAACATAAGTGGATGGAGATAACTGGGTGCAAAAAAAAAAAATATTGATAGTCACAGATGCTTACCTCAATTCACTTTTATGTGGAACTTAAGGCAAACTGGGGTCACAGAGAAAGCAAATGGCTCTTGTTGCTGGGGACACATGCACGGTGGTCACCCAGTGATTGAGCTCTGTCTATCACCGGTCACATGGGGAATGTTGCCGTCTTTAATTCTAACCTAAGTGTGTCTACATTTCGATGACTGCAATGGAAATTGATATTTAAATGGTATCAGGGGGATGGCTTACAAAATAGAGGTCACTTAGCAGATATTGTGGCCCTGAGGGGCCTGCCTGCTGGACACTAGTCTGTAACCTCTCTCTTAGTTGGGGCAGGACTTTGGTGCACAGGCTAGAGATGTTATTGGAGTGGGAAAGGGCAACATGGTTGTCTCTACCACGTTGAGAACATCAGTAAGGTACTATAGACAAACTTTCAAGGTCAAATTGATTATCCTCAGCTTAGCACAGCAGCAGCTCCCTAATTATGTCAGAAGGCAGGATTATCTCTGATCATTTGAGCTAGGACTCTAGGTAATACATCAAAAGCAGTATTTAAATAACACACAGTCCTGAATCAAGAATTCATGGCATTTCTCTGACTATAAAGCCTGACTGTGGCATCTCGTTTCCCCCATTAGTAGATGGGTTTACCAGGGTGTTTTAAACTCGTATTAGTATAATCCAGTTTTCTATTACAGGATCTCACTGTGGGGTAGCAGGCAGCTTTGTGGTTCCTAGTTAAAGAACCTCCAAAAACTGCCTAGACCATTCAGATTTAATAAGTACCTGCATACCTAGTCCTGTTGGAGAAGTTGACATGGATAGCCAACTGTATACTTCTCTCCACAAACCACTTGTACTCACTGGTTTTGTACGTGAAGTTGACACAAGCTAGCGTCATCAGAGAGGAAGGAGCCTCACTTGTGGAAATGCCTCCATGAGATCCAGAAAATAGGGCGTTTTCTCTATTAGTGATCAATGAGGGAGGACCCAGCCCATGATGGGTTATGCCATCCCTGAGCTGGTGGTCCTGGGTTCTACAGGAAAGCAGGCTGAGCAAGCCATGGGAAGCAAGCCAGGAAACAGCACCCCTCCATTGCCTCTGCATCGGCTCCAGCCTCCAGATTCCAGACCTGCTTGAGGTCCTGTCCTGACTTCTTCCAAGGATGGACTATGATGTGGAAGTGTAAGCCAAAAAAAACCCTTTCCTCCCCAACTTGCTTTTTGGTCATGGTGTTTTGTCTCAGCAATAGAAACTCTAACTAAGACACCAGGGTTCAGTGGTTTTACATCAGTAGCCTGAAATTGACCAGAGTGCCAGTGTTCACGGCATGGAAATGGCCAGGCACACAAGCAGAGGCATTGCTTTTTTGGAGAGTTGGTTTAAACAGTTACCAGGATCCCCCTGGACAGCTAGCTCTGCTGGGGACCTTGTCTACTGCTCTCTTGAGATCTGAGTCTGAATTACATTTTATTTAATTATTATATTGAAATCTTGGTTGCTGTTTTCGAAACATGAATCAGGAAAAAGTTGCAGATATAAAATTAATTAACTAATTTATATATGTTGTGGTATTAGGGATTGAACATAGGGCCTCATGCATGCTATACAGTTACTCTATCACAGAGCTATATCCTAAGTCTATATTGTTTCTTTTCCTTTTCTTTCTTTTTCCTTTTTTTCTTTTTTGAGACAATGTTTCACTAAGATTCCTAAGCTAGTTTTGAACTTCCAATCTTAATGTCTCAGCTTCCTACATAGCTGAAATGATGGGCTAACAAACCAGTTTTAGTGGTGCCTGCCTTTAATTCCAGCACTTGGGAGGCAGAGGCAGGCAGATCTTTGTGACGTGTCTGCAGAGTATCTCCAGGCCACTAGACCTGGCTTCAAATGAAAAGATATTCTTATCTTTGCAGAAGTTCTCACTTTAAATGAAAACAAAGGTGATAGAGAACCCAAGGAATTGTTTAACCATCATTCAGTTTGGAGATGTCTGAGTCTTTCTGGTTGGTACTCAGTTGCTGTTCTGAAGAGTCAGTGTAAAATCCTTTCTAGTAGGCACCTTTTGTTTGAAACAGAAGGGCCCACAGTGAAATAAGCTATATTGGTGTGGTCTAAGACAGGGATCCCATAGCTACCTCCTTCCCTCCATTTGCTCACAGTCTCCATCCTCCACACCCTGACACCTCCCCCACATACTAAAAGTAAACACGTACATGCCAGCCATTCCTATTACTACTTGTGTTCCTGGGAGTTGTGGACCATGTCTTACTGAATTATATTTCTCTTAGCACTGATACAAGCAGGAACCCAATGAGTGTTACATGGATGAATGAATCCATCAAAATATGAATAATTGGCAACCAAAGAACAGTCCTTGCATTGCCTTATGATCTGGAATAATAATAATTATTATTTTTTAATGTAAGAGGATGCAGTTAGATTTTAAAGAGAGAAATACAGATTCTTCCTCCATCCTGCAGGAAGAGTTGTGGCATGCTGGAACTTAATAGATCTCTTGCCTCCAGTGCCATTTTTTTCCTGGTCTCTTTCTTTCCTTTTTGGAAATTTCTCGAGTGAGAACGTTTTGCAAGGGGAATAAAACAACAATTTAACAAGATAGGTATTTAGTTCAATAGAAGAATTTTCTTTGTGTGGAAAAAAAATAAATCACCAAAAGGACTTTACCTCTGAAAGATAATTAATAAAAACCTGCTCGTGTGTTGGCAGATCTGACATCTTGTCTAATGTCTGGCAGAGAAGAAAGTGTGACGCGTCACACAGTTAGAATAAAATGTTCCACTTCAGAGCAAGGCCAAGGAGGAACAATAATTATTTTTAAGCTAGAAAAGGTCAGAGTCTACTTGTTAAATTGACACAACATTGGGTCTGAATTTGTGTCTTTTCACAACATCGAGGTCTTCTGTAGACTCCCCTGATATCAACAGTAAGTGTTGTTGGAATGGGAGGGATTGGGATCAGAAGGACATTTTCATAATTGTCTTATGGTTGTGATAAAATAGCTGACAAAGCAACTTAAGGAAGAGAGGGTTTGTTTTGCTTCACAGTGTACAAGTCCTCATGGTGGCTGGGAATGTAGTCCCTGAAGCAGCTGGTCACCCTGCATCCACAATCAAGGAGCAGAGAGGAGACAGGAGGAGAGAGAAGGAAGAGACAGGGAATGGGATGGAGAGAATGGGGGAAGGAGAGAGAGAGAGAGAGAGGAGGAGGAGGAGAAGGGGAAGAGAAGGGAAGGGAAGGGAAGGGAAGGGAAGAGAAGAGAAGAGAGAAGAGAAGAGACGCTTGTATGTTTGTACTCACAGGTATACCTGCATACCCAAAGGCTCATCTCTTGGTGAGTGTAGATATTGTCAATTATTGTCAATAAGTATTGTCAATGATCATCATGGACAGCTTGGACTTGTTCAGGACTCTTTGTCGAACTTTGCCTTCCTTCACAAGAGTGCTTCACATTTGTAGGCTGACTAACAGCCACTGATATACATCTTCTCATCCTAATTCCTAGAGTGTATGGATATCACATTCTTGACCTGGAAAAGCAAGCTTAATCACAGCAGTATTTATCAGGGAGCAAGTTAGCAATGGGATGCTGAAAGCCAATGTGAGGATAGAGAGAAAGAAACCAGAAATGATAGAGATGCTCCCCATTGGCTTCAAAGATGGAGGAGGGAAGCCTTGAGCCATGGAGGTCAGTGGTTGAGCTGAGGAGAAGGAAACAGGTCGTCCCAAATGAGCACAGCCTGTGGGCACACAGTAAACCTTATGACTAGATGATAGCGAAGTAGTTGCTAAGCCACTGAGGTTATGATATGTCATCACAACATAGATAGGAAATATGTCATCAAGGCTTTCTAAGTCTGATGTAAGGATTAGACATAGGGAGCTGATCCAGGAAGCAGGGATGAGAGGGCAGGAAGGGAAGGAAGAAGAGGAGAATCACTGTAATGTGGATTCCTGGCTATTACTGACCAGTACTATGGTGAGGCAGGCTTCCATCCATGCCACCTTGTATCTCACCCAGAATTCTCTCTGGATGAAGGCAAGGGTCATTTCTCATGGATCGAGGCCTATCTTTAGAGAGTGACTTTCCTTATTCCCAGCCTCTGCTGGCCCTCATGTTGTAACCACACTTCTGAATGAATGAGCAGAATGCAGAGGTGAGAGATTCTGAAAGTTTCCTCTGAACCCTTGGAGAATGAGCTCTGGTGCTGAAATGACAGACAGGTTCAGGCATCAGTACCCAAAGGAAGAGGCTCACACTCAAACCTCTTTTGTTTCTGAAGTCTCCTAGCTGTGGTCTCCACACATGCAGGGCTTAATGTTTAGATCAGACATGTTTCCTAGAACCTGACACATGGCAGATTTTCATTAGTTATCAATTAAACTTTGAGTCTACTGGGGCTCACCCAAGACCTCACCAGGGGACTTGAGGATACAGGCCTTGTGTGACATATGGTACTGTTGATTCAGGTCCCCACATTTCAGGAGGAATAGAAGCCATCCAATGCCAACACCAGGCAGGGGCAGTGTCCAGTTTTTTTTTCAAATGCACTAAGGCACATTCTTACGGATGTTTATTTCCCTGTTAGGTTTTCCGCCTGAGCTTGCTTGATTAATCCCGAAACCATAAACGGAAAGAGTTAATTCTTTTTAAACAAAAACTGATTTGGCTGAATTACTTCTAGCCGAGTTTGAGGCAGACAAGCTTCATCAATTCAATCCCATTCTGAGACAACAAAACACCTTCAAGTAATCTTGAAAACACCCGGAAGCTTGTTATTCTTGCTGGATAGGCCCCGTCTCTTGAACTGGCAGCGCAGTATTTACATTTACCAAACCTCCGTATGGAACATCCTTCCTCATAGTTTGCCACTTGAAATATTTCAAATCATTTTTTCCAATATGGCCTTATCTTTGATGTGGTCCAAGTCTCTTTCTCTCACCTAAGGAGTGTGTTATCTATTCCTTCTCCTTCATTTCTGTCCTACCTTGTACGTGCTGCAAGAGAATAATGAAAATAACAGCCATAGTCATAAGGAGAAGAATCAGGAATCCAGTCTCTGTCCTGAATCTTTCCATCCAAGGGCCTTGAGATCTAAATAGGTAGATTCATTAGTTTACTATGCAAATGAGGAAACTGAGACACAGAGGCTTTGAACACATGGCAACTGAGTGATAACACCGGGATTAGAATGTACATTGTCTCAGCTCAACTGTCTATTTTTAAAATACCTGCTAATTTTCTCTATATATTTATTTTGTATGTCTTCCTTTTCTCCCAGATGATAAGTTTATTAAAGGCTTTGTCTGTTTTTCAGTCTTTGGGGGTATCTGACCCCCAAACTGGGACATAATGAAAACTTCTAAATTTGACTAAGTGCTAACTATAACTCAAGAGTAGAAACATACATAGCATGCAAGGGTCCTTAACTTCGATCCCCAGAACTGCAAATAAATAAAGGGTCTGGGAATGTCACATAGAACTGGGCATTGTGGCACACACTTCAACCTCAGCCATCAGGATGTGGAGGCAGGAGGATCATAAGTTTAGGTCACTATTTACTCCACAGTGAGTTTAAGACCAATGTGAGCTATGTGAGACCCTATCTCAAGAGAAAAATAAGAGAAAAAAAATGAGACAGTGAATTCACTGCCTCGATGAAATAGTGAACTCACTCACTGAGGCACAAAAGCGGATCAGAAGGGAAGCAGCCCTGCCTGTCAGTGCTCAGGAGAGAAGCATTTAGGACAGTCACTGCTGGTGTCCAGGTAGCGATCCCTTTTGAAGTCCTTCTGGGGAGGGTCCTCTTGTGCTATTTCATTTCCCTCCTCTGAGTGAGCTTCCTGTCCGTTGTGTGCTTCCCATCTTCAGTACTGCTGCGGTCTCTCCTACATGATGTTCCTCTGCCTTCACTTCCACAATCACATCTATTGGTTTGACTCTCTTATTTGCAAAGACGCTTGATCCATTCTGGATCCTTCCACATCTTCCAAGAAAAGCATTTTATTTTAAAGCCCACCACTGTTTCTTGACCTGGATTCTTCTGTGTGATATAACCCAACATGTTCTCAGGATATAGGCACCAGGATGCTGACATTTTAGGCAGTCTCTCATTTTTTTCTTCCCTGTGAATTGTTTTGTTGAAACTTCTCAGCTACTGAGTCCCACAAATACTATTTGCATCTCTCAAAGACAACAGGGAAGATGACCCAGTAAAGTAATTGGTTAAAAGTCACAGAAATGGCCATAAGGCCAGATTGTGGCCTTGTATTAGTTCAGCCTCTGGTCTCATTCCTTTCCAGAAATATACAGTAAGCTCCCTTTCTTATAACTTGAGAAAAATCTGTCCAGTTACATTCAATTAGAAATGAGGTCCAGGGTGTTGGTTTCAAATTGTGCATGTAAACAGCCACAGGACTCACCAAGGGGAAAGAAGAATGCTTTGTCTTGTCTCCACAGGAACACCAACATCATTTCTAAATATCTGTTATCTTAACAGCCAGGAAGGTGACAGCTACTTGTATTCCTGCAGCTTTAAAACACCAAGAATGTTTTTGGAGAAGTTAGACTCCAGCAGAGTGTCAGTAATGGAAGCTTAGGTGTGCGGCATGTGCACATAAGAGTCTTGGGAATGCTGTCTTCTTAGGCTGTTGGTGGATAGTGAGCCTTTATAAATCCTCCCCGGAGTCTGGGCTTCTGGTGTTTGACAGGATAAAGACTCAATCAAAATACATTGCTCTACCATTTTTGCGTCCTGCAAGTCAGAGACAGAAATAGCAGGCTCTTTTCCCCACTAGCTTAAGTCCCTCCAAACTGGTTGCAGCAAAGCCAATCTGATGAGAGCAAACCAGAGGTGCTTTGTGGCGAGGATAAAGCCCCTGTCCATCCAGGCTGATAGCAAACCCCGGGTTAGTCACTACTAGGAAATCAGCTCTAGAGAAACGTGAACAGCTTTGTTTGGAACAACAATATCAGGGAACTGGCTGAAGTGAAGATGAGATCTGAGGCAGCCCACAACCCGTGAGGCCATTATTTGTGGCAGGGAGTTTCTTTATATTTATGCTTCTTTGGAGACAGAGGAGTGTTAAGCTGATTCTTTCCAGCTTACTATTTCCCACTGGCCATTGGTACAAGTCTGCAGAACCTGGGGCATGGAAGCTCTCTGTCCAGGTTCTGTGCCTCCTCACTGTGCCACCAGCCAGGCCAGCTCTGGTTAGACACCCACAGACCTCAGTGAACTGGCTCATGGTGGTGCAGCTTCTCCTTGCCAGCCACCTCCCCTGGATGCCTGTGTTCTGCACAGGAACTTAAGTCAGTGTACTTGCTACTGGACCATGCTGATATCATGGAGTTCTCTCTGTTCTTCAGTGATAGAGGAAGGAACCATATGGGACATTTCAGTGTCCAGGCTAAAGTGGTAAAAATGGATAGCAACTGTGTTATCCATTGATTCCTGGACAGAATTATTACAATGGAGCCAACAATACAAGGTGTGTGTGCATGTGTGTGACACATGTCTAGAGACACACATCAAGGAGAGCTCTTGGCTCCAAAGTCCATCTCTAAAGTCTAGAGGGCAAATGGGAAACTCAGATACTTGGAAGTCCAGGGGAGAGCACCAGGGAGCTAGGAGTGGGAGTCCTGCATAGTGGCGAGGTGCCATGGGGGACAGCCCTGAGAAATCCTGTCTATATGATGATTCTGCTTTATGACACACTCAATTCTGTCACTGCCAGTCACATCTGCTGACCAGGTCCACCTTATGTGTCGCCAATTGATGACTACATTAGTTTCTTGTTTTGCTGGAACAAAATTCAACTTAAAGGAGAAGGGTTTATTTTGGCTCACAGTTTGAGGGTGCTGTTCATCACAGGGGGAGATCATGCGACAGGAGTGTCTGGTTCTGCTGAGTCTACAGTATCTGCTCACATCGCATTCTGTAGTCAGGAAGCTGGGATAGATGACTACTCATGCTTCACTTGCTTTTTCCCTTTTTCCCCTTTGCCTGGGACCCCGGCTGTGGAATAGTACCACCAACATTTAGGGGCGTGTTCTTCCTACCTCAACTAATCCTATTTAGATTGTCCCTAGATTTGTTTCCATTGTGATTATGAATCCCATCAAGCTGAAAATTAATACAGGCCATCACACATCACAATATGAAGACAGAGAGAGAGAGAGAGAGAGAGAGAGAGAGAGAGAGAGAGAATATGAATTCCTTTCAATTCCTTTCTTTGGAAGGAAGCTTCAGAGTTAGCTAGGCTCTTAAAAGAGCAACTGTCAGGATAAACATACCAACCCCATTTTCAAGTCAGAATGTTTGTGCTGTGGGGAGAAGGAAGCCACAAGGAAAGCAAGGTATGAAGAGGATGACCTCATGACCTCTTGACCTCATGACCTGGTGACCTGCTCTTGGTGCTAGTACATGAGTTCAGGGCAGGGATTCTTGGAGGGAGGACAGCTCTGAGCCACTGCCACCTTAAAGGACACAAAATAGCCTCTTACAAAAATAGCCTTCCTTGCTCAGCCAGTGCAGGTAAGGGGGCTGTCATTGCAGGACATTGATATGCGCCTGCCCCTCCCCACTGTTGCACTCTTGGATGGATGTTCCTGGTGCTCCCTTTTGCACAGTTCTGAGCCATCATCCACTAGGCAGTTTTATAATAGCAGCAAGTGGTATTTTAATGACATCTGTCCCGGACTGCCCTGGGAACTGCAGCAAATTATAGATGCATTCATTTAAATATAATATATGCAGGAGTAACAATGAAGACGTGTGAGCTGTTGGTGTGCATCCGTCCCCTCTGCAACAATCGTCCCACTCAGTCCTTAAGATGTCTTGCAACATACCATCATCTCTCCCATTTTCCATCTGGGAAAACCAAGGCACAGGTGTGTCACCCGGTGGACTCCTGTGATAGAGCAGGGATTTGCACTGAACCGTGTAGTTCAGACACATGCTTACTGTCTTTCTAGGACATGAATCTGCTTCCAGAGCATACTGATGGCAATTTTCAAATAATGGGTATCCTTCGGTGATTATAAAACTCGATAGTTGCCTTGCTCACAGTGATGCATCTGCACCTATTGTTTATGCGCAGCGAGCCCTAATGCATAAGTGAGCTCATGAACCGAACCACAAGACCTTTATTGCCACGGTAGTAATCATATATCTGGAATGCTCGAAGGTTCTGCTTGGCAAAGCTCCAGAGGGTGTGAGGAGTGGTCTGTCCAGGTAGGATCTTTGTGCCAGTGACTTTGAATCATGTTGGAGAAAGGCTGAGCTGGCTTGGGAGGAAGGCCAGCTGTTAATTCTTACAACGGTGGTCCATCACCTGCCTCACTTAGATGGAAAGTAGGGGTTCATGACAAGATCACTTGCAGATACAGATTGGCATTCTAAGAAATTGGGCAGTAACTAGGACATTCTGTCACCACTGAGCAGTGAGACATTGAGCTTTAGGAAGTGCTTTTAGTCTGTATTCTTTTGTAAAGGCACTTTTGTGATTTCAAGATGTACCACAGGACCACTAGAGAGACACAAAATGAGTCACATGAAAGCAGGGCATATTGGATTATGGAATAGGCGTTGGGCCCAGGAGGAGTCTCAGCAGGTGAAGCACTTGCTGCTCAAGAATGGAGACCACAGTTCAGATCTCAGAACCCACTTAAGAGCCGTGTGGGTGTTCTGGGCACCTGTAATCTCAGCACACAGGAGGCAGAGACAGGGATCCCTGGAGGAAGTTTGCTGGTAAGACTAGTTGTCAGTGAGGTCTGGATCCAAGTGAGAGAGACTCAGCCTCTAAGGTAAGGTAGAGGCAACTGAAGAAGACACTCAACATCAACCCCAGGCTCTCACAGGTTCAGGCACACACATGTGCCCATACACATGCAAACATGCATACATGCACACATAGTCCCCACATATACATGGCCAAAAAGGGATAAGTGTTCATTCATCTCCATTTACCCAACCTCTTTTTAGTCCAGTTCAAAGCAGAATGTTCCTTCTCAGGGGATAGATTTGCTTGAGATCCCTAGATGAGGTTAGACCCTCTGCCCAGCTTTGAAATATTACCAAGCGATATCATGCTTTCCTTTCAACATAGATTTTCAGTTTAGTTAGTCGATTATTTAAATGAGGATTTGCTAATGCCTTCCTCCTTGTCTGGACATAATACCAAGGTACTTAACGTCTATCGACCACCTCTCCTGGGCAGTACTTTCTAATTACATTCTATGAATCATCCTGTTGCGTCTACACACATCTCACTTCTCATGTTTCCTAGATGAGAAAACAGAGTGCGGGGCATCTACAAAGCATGCCAAAGCCATCAGCAAAAGGCCAACCAAATTTGAACAAGGAAAATGGCCCTGGTTCCCCTACTCTGAAATGCCACACTGTGATGACTCCCTACAAGTCCCTGGCTGGGCTGGTTCGTGTTTGTCAATCTGGTACTTACTAGGGAAAAGGGAACCTCAGCTGAGGAATCAGCTTCATCAGATTGTCCTGTGGGCAGGTTTGTGGGGCATTTTTCTTGATTAATGATTGATGCAGGAGGGCCCAGCCCACTGTGGGCAATGCCACCCCCTGGGCAGGTGGCCCTGAGATGTGTTTAAGGAACAAACCACATTCCTTCCTGGTCTCTGCTTCAGTTCCTGCTTTGAGTTCCTGTTTTGGCTCCCCTAAATGAGGGATTGTGACTTATAAGCCAAGTAAACCATTTCCTCCCCCAAGTTACTTTTGGTTAGTGTCTTGCCAGAGCTACAGAAAAAAAAAAAAAAGCAAGCAAACAAACAAAAAATACACTGCGCCATGTGTCACAGAGTCTGATGAGTCTGAGGAGCTTAACACATAGCTTGAACAACAGTCTGACAGAGTACCTGATGTGACACTTTTACCTCACTGAGTCACCCCCTTTGCATAGCAGGTGCCACCTGTTTTACAACCTGTGCTGGCTAGTTTTGTCTTCATCTGACATAGGCTAGAGCCACTGGAGAAATGGGGAAAATGCCTCCATAAAGTTGGGCTGTAGACAAGCCTGGAGGGCATATTCTTAGTGATTGATGGGCCCAGCCCATTGTGGGTGGTGACATCCCTGGGCTGGTGGTCCTGGGTTCTGTAAGAAAGCAGACTGAGCAAGCCATGAAGAGCAAGCCAGTAAGCAACACCCCTCCATGGCCTCTGCAACAGCTCCTGCCTCCAGGTTCCTGCCCTGCTTGAGTTCCTGTCCTGACTTCCTTCAGTGATGAACAGTAACATGGAAGTGTGACCGAATAAACCCTTTCCTCCCCAAGTTGTTTTTGGTCATGGTGATTGATCATAGAAATGGAAATCTTAAGTAGGACACAAGCTATTTAATTTTTAACTGGTACATAAACTGACCCCAAAATCCACAAAGACAAAACTATGCCTTTGGGAGATCTCCCACTGCTCCAACTCTTCCTGGGAGTCAGCAGCTAGCAAATGGTTGATTTTTATTTTAGAATTCTAGAACTATGCTGAACAGACACTGTGAAGGAGTCTGGGGAGGGGTTGAGCATAGGAAACATGGAGACTCAGGCAGAAATTATTGTCCATTGATGTCACCAGAATCTCTCCCTCCTGGATGATTAGCCGAGTGTCCCCAGGGAAATTGTGCCTTCCTCAATATGTCTGGGGTGGCTGGTTGACTGGTCTGGGATTTAAGGGCAGAATTAGCCAATTAGAAGGTTAACGTATAATCGCAGGCACAAGGCTCGACCTTTGCCCTGTTCTATTTAACTGAATTAGCATTAGTGGGTTATAGATTTTCTGCTTGCAACAAAATGCTGCCAAATTATTCTGAGCTCTGAGTCTGCATTCTGCAAATGCACCACTTAGGATATCAGCTCCATGATGACTTCAGAAGGCATCAAATTAGGGCCTGGTCTCTGAACACAGGGACATCTGCCCACAAACCTGCACAGACCTGAGCTAGGGTGTCCTCCCTCCTGCTCTGATCTGAGAAGATGGTGTCAGGCGGGGTAACAACTTTTCCACTGCTAGCTCCTCTGAAGTGGCTCAGCCAGGCCACACCACCAACCTACTGAGATTGCATCTTCCTCCTATTCCCTGGGGGTCAGTGCATCCCAGAAGACTGGCATTTAGAGAGGAGCCCCTGCCTCCCGAGCGGCCACCTTTTGTATATTGTTTGGAGTTCGCTGGTGGGAAAGAGAATTTGCTTTCTTCAGTACCGATTTGCCCTGGTTAAGAATTTAAGGTCTGGTTTCAGAGTTCAGTTTCTTTAAGAGCAAGAGCTGAGTCGAAGTTTTGAATCAGCTACATTGTGGGTGTCCAGTGGCTACCCTGTGGCTCATGACCACCATAGTAGATGGGGTGAAGTAATTCAATGTGCCTTGAATTACTTCTAAAAGTAACTCCAGTGGGAAAGTTCTGTTTTCCTTTTCCTCCTCTTTGGAGATGACATTGTTCCTTTGCATGTATGAACAGGAAGCTGGCTTTAACTCAGGCGTCCCTGGAAATTGACGGGTTTTGTAATGAAATTTCACACATGGCAACCACAGTGAGATTCTTAGCAGGTGTAAAACTCTTGCAGCATTATTTCTTTAACTTCAACTTAATGGAAGTCGCAGCAGCTGTTCCTGGTTTTGCATCTTCCAAAAAAATCTCATTGCCAAAAAACGAGCTGTTGGCAGCCATGAGAGGTGCATCATCTTGCCTCTTCGTTTGAGGAAATGAAATGAAAGCCTCAGCTCATTTCTAAAAGTTGTAGATTCCGTTAAAAGGAAGAAAAAAGCTAGGGCAAACATGCTAGCTGCTATTACAATATTGCCTGCTTCCTTTCCTCAGGTGGTCCTGGTAACATCTGCAGATGATGTGGACTGCACTCCTGGCTTTCAGCAGAAAGTGTTCCGCATCCACCAGCCTGCCGAATTCATCGAGGACCAGCCCATCCTAAACTGTAAGCCATTCCAAAGTGCTTTGGGGTCCACTCATGTGGGCTTCTCTGCTGTTTGTAGTGTATCTGAGGATGTTGGATTTCCTCGTGTTTTCTGGTCACATTTCTTATGTCACTGCTTGGCCCTGGGTGGATGTTTTCAAATGACAGGCTTGTCAGCTTATGGATTAATACACGACATGTATCTCTTCTCAGTATTTTATCTGCAATGAGCCCTTCTGCCCCACGTCCAGAAAAGGGGACTGTCAGCCTGCAGGGTGTTTCTGTACTATGTGAAAGGAATGAAATCCGTTTTCACAGGGCAGACCCAAGAGTAAAATCACTGCCTTCTTATAGATTGCTGTTCAACCTGCCATTTCTCACATGTAGCATTAGTTCAAAATAATGGCGAGGGCAGGGTATTGGCAGCTAGGAATTTGTAGACATAGGAATCAAAAACTCTTGTTCTCAAAGCTGATAAGATGGTCTTGAAAATGATTCAAATCTTTTCTGCTGCTTCTGTGGATTAAACTCAAATTCCCCAAATTCCAATTGATTTCCTGAAAATGTGCATCTCTTAGATCTGGTTATGATATACCACTGTACCCAACACCAAAATTATATTACTTTACCTTTATGAGAACAAATGCATGGAGATAAATGCCTAGCAAATGTGCGGGTTTTACACAATAGAGGTTGAAATAGGTGGTAGACCTAACCAATTTATTATAGACTTTTGAGTCTTTAAACATTTTTAAAATTTGGTTTTATTTTTAATTGCATGGCTATACTTGTGTGTGTGTGTGTGTGTGTGTGTGTGTGTGTGTGTAAGTGTGTGCACATGAGTGCATTTGCTTGAAAAAGGCCAAAAGAAAGCATTCAGTTTCCTGGAATGGAGTTACATATGGTTGTGAGCTGTCCTATATGGATGCTGGGGACTGAACCCTGGTCATCTGCAGGAATACTAGGTGCTCTCTATTGCTGAGGCATCCCTCCAACCCCCACCCCCATTCTTTGATATCTGAGGATAGAGGAGATGCAAGCAGTGACCCATTCAGTCAGATGCTCGAGGGCACCTGAGAAGAGGCTGATTGCATATGTGTGTGACCTTATGGACTCAGCGTGGCCTTTTGTGCTAGGGCCATTCCTTCATTTCTGTGGTACATGGCTGATATGTGTAAAGAAAAGAAAACAGCTTGACTGGTTGGAATATCCTGGGAGGCTGGCACCTGCTATAAGAGTTGAAAGGAATACAACCATGAAGTTGGGATGCTGAGCATCAGGGTCTCCAAGGTGGAGCCTGGGAGCATTCGGACACAATTACACCAATGAGATCATTAATGACAAGGTACAAAAGAAGTGAATCCCAATGTACAACTTCCTAGTAACTATATTTCTGAGTATGATTGAAGTCAGGTCATTGAAGGGACTGCTCAGTTGTCCTTTAATGTCTGATCTGATAAGAATCAATATACTCTAACTAGAACTTTGACAGCAATTATTCTGGCTCTCCTCTTTCTCATCTCTGTGTCTGTCTGTCTGTCTGCTGGGATCTGTCTCTTGCTTTCCTATTTTTTGTTTGTTTGGTTTTTTGTTCATTCCAAGTGATTAGCCCAAATAGCATCGATGTTAACATGTTGGGAAATGCAAAGCCACCCTCAGTATAGAAATTAATAGAGCTGCTATGCAAAGCAGGCCCATAAATGTGATTGCTTCTGTAATTTTCATGACATCCAACAGCTTTCAACTCACCACCAAGAAGTTGGGAACAATCATAGTTTAGGGGTCTTTTTAATTTAATCTGCAACATGCTGTACATTTCAATATCAGAGGTGTGTGTGTGTATGTGTGTGTGTGTTTGTCTTAATCACCTAAGTAATTAAATTGGTTATGGCTGTTGCTCCTTTGTAAGCTGCTAAATACTAAATGAGACTAGGCTTATTATCTATGACACTCAGGGAAATCCAGGGATACAGGGATCAATCAAAACTTAAAACGCAAAATCTGAGTAGCCCTTCTGGTGAAACTGCTTGCCCCATATCTGTTACTAGGAAAAATATAAGGGACAGGGCCGGTTAGGGACTTGTAAATTCATCTCAAGGTGACAAGGTTTGTTCTGAGTATAGCCAAGGGATACGGTTCCCGATGTCTAGGTGGTGAAGAAAGTTTGTGGAGACTGGAGAATGTCTGTTGAAAACTGTTTAGAAAAACATGACTCTTCAAGAGAAGTAGTTCCCGGGCTATTCCACCCATAAAGAAAAAGTCAAAGCTTAATATAGAGAGGAAGCCTCCATTTAATTTTTTTTGGTTTTTTGAGACAAGGTTTTTCTGTGTAACAGAGCCTGGCTGTCCTGGACTCGCTTTGTAGACCAGGTTGGCCTCCAACACAGAAATCCGCCTGCCTCCGCCTCCCGAGTGCTGGGACTAAAGGCGTGCGCTACCACGCCCGGCTTCCATTTAATATTTATCAGCATTTTTCTAACTACTTCCACCAAAACTCTCTCTTCTTCTTACTCTTTATCAATTCTTTTATATACAGTTTTAAAGATTTATTTTAATTAATTTTGCATGTGAATCCATATGGGGCTATGCCCATCTGAGTGCGGGTGCCTGCTGAAGCCAGAAAAGGGTACCGGGTCCTCTGGAGCAGCGATTCTCAACCTTCCAATGCTGTGACCCTTTAATACAGTTCCTCATATTTAGTTACCCCCAACCATAAAATTATTTTTATTGCTACTTCATAATTGTAATTTTGTTACTGCTATGAATCATAATGTCAATTTCTGATGGTCTTGGGCAACTTCTGTAAAAGGGTCATTTGCCTCTGAATGGGTCTCAATTCACAGGTTGAGGGGAAGCTACTGGCACTTGTGAACCACCTGATGTGGGTGCTTGGAACCAAATTTAGGTCTTTTGGGAGAGCTCAGTGTGCTCTTAACCCCTGAGCCATCTCTCCAACCCCTTCTATGTATCTTAGAAGATTCAACACACACCCTTTTGTCTCTGAAAAAGTGTAAAGAACCAACTGTGAGAGGTGTATGTGCTGGCACAAGCTAAAACCTGGATGATAATTGGAAAAAAAAAATCGAACAGAGCCTGAAAGTTAGAGAAAGAAAAAGCTTAGATATTTGAATTTACATTTTACATAAATGAATGGTTTGAGATATTCTAGAAATGTAGAAATAGAAGCTGATGTTGTATGGTTGATGGCGGTTCAGAAAACATAGGTGAGTGGCATGATTTTGGGCCTGTTCATGACATCTGTACGTTGTTGTATGCTTCCTTTTGTCTTGTAATATTTAAGAAATTTGGTTACAGTCCAGCATTATTATTCAGTAGGTAAAGACATCTTCTGCCAAGCCCGAGAACCTGGGACCAATCCCCAAGATCCATGTAGTGAAGGAGAGAACTGGTTCCTGTACATTGTCCTCTGACTTTCACACCTGTGCCATGCTGTGCACACGCACATGCACACACACGCACACGCACACACACACACGTGTACACATACAGACACACATGCACACACATGAGAGATAATAGATTAAAATTTTTAAAAGTTAAAGAAGTTTGGTTACAAGTCCTTGTGAATTTTTATGTTGCAAAGGCAGGCATAACATAATCCATTAACTGATTGCACACTGTAGCATTTTACGAAGTTGTCTGAAAGTGTTGGCCCTTTACCTGGTGGTAAAGCTCATCCTCTCATATCCAAGGCTTGCATTCAACTGCTTCCGTGCTCAACTTTCTGGGGTTCCGGGGAGTGTTTATTCTGTGCCAGGATTCCTTCCTGCTTTCTTTGTTCTGACAGTGCCATTTCCTTTTATCCCTTTTCATCTTCTTCCTTGCTTCCTGGTGAATTGCCTTTCTCTGCTTTAACTGTTACTAATGGTCACCCTACTCCTTTTATTTCCCTAATATTTTATTCACTGTTCACTCCAATACATCTTCCCTTCAGTGGTTCTAAAGCCTTTTATTTCCTTCCCATCCAAATAACTCTTTATTCTACTCCCCTTACTGATAACTAGACTTGCTTTCTTCTTTAAAGGGCCATTTTCAACAAGCTGCTGGGATCAAAACATGGCATCCCACTCTCTCCTCTAATGTACCCAGCAGTATCCTTTACTGTATCTTTCTGAGTCCAATGCAAAGCCCCCAACTCATCGTGACTTGGCCAATCTTGTTTGGTTTCATCTCAGTCTTGAAATATGGGTTATTCCCAGTGTCCAGTGAGAAGTACAAGAACAGATGGAAATCCAGTTAGAAGACAGCTCACTGAGGCGCTGCCCAGGTACCTAATCATGATGAGAAACATCAAATTACCACGTGCAACATCCTGCCATGTTCACATAATCTCAGACCTTTCTGATCTACAGGGATCTGTGGTCATTGAGTTCCCTAGGGTAGACCATGTCTTTGATTTCCCCCAGCCTCCGCTAGTAGGTATGTCCAGCATCCGGTGTCCAGAACGGACACCTAGTTGGCCACCCAGTCACTACCACAGCTGTATTGTTCTTCATATTTTCATTCTTTATTGTTTATGCCTCCTAGTACATACACACGCAAACCAAACACAGAGAGCAATTACAACACCAAAGTGTACCTACAATACAATGAATAGTTGTCCTAGTAATCAAGAACCTGCATCCGAAGCAGAAAAGGCTATGCTAAGGAGGGGCTATCCAGTGGCTCAGGAACCCCACACAGTGAATTTTTATTTCTAACCCTATCATGTAGACACAGGTCAGGCTTATCTAGGTGACTCTCCTTCCAGTCTGATAGTCAGACTAGAGGTCAAGAAAGAGTGTAGTGAAATCTTGTCACTTAAGATTTTTTAAAACTATCTCAGATTGAACATGTTGTGTGCCATTTCTACTCAGATCAGCAGACTTGGTCATGTAGCCAACTTAGCTGCAAGGAAAGCTGGGAACCATCACTATGCAGAAAATAACAAGATGATATTATTCCACTAAAAAAACCAACAATAACTCCTGACAAAATAGACCACGGAAGAGGAAACTTTATCAGGGGAAACTGCAGTCCCTAGGGAAGATTTGGTCCATTTAAGAAGGAAAGTAAGGACATGCACCTGGTGTTCTTAGCAGAAAGCGTCTTCCACTTAGCAATCTGTCTTCCTCATGCCTCCTTGGAAATATTCAAGGAAAAGTCTTCCCTTCTTGAGGGTTGCTACAGTAATGGGCTCCAGGGATATATTCTGGTTAATATCACATAGTTTTAAGCTCACATTGACTATGCATTAATGACCCATGCAGTCATACACTAGTTGCATAACCATGAGTGAATTCTTTGAATACTCTATGTGTGAATGGGCTCATTTCTGTAAAGGACAAGCATAGCCACAGCAAGAACTGACCCAGCAATGGTAGGGAATTTATTTAGAGCATAGCTGTGTGTAGACAAGAACTGGTGTTAACACTCCTGTGTTACCCACAGACTTTCAGATAGTTTCTTACCCTTATGGTGGCTCTCTCAGCTGAGGATGTAAGATGAGAGATAGATGATGGTCGGTCTCCAAATCAGAACAGGTGAAGCGACATCTGCAGCACTGGTCCTGGGGCACTAACACTTGGTGATAGAGTCAAACTCTTTCTTCTTAATCTCATATTGATGGCACCATACTTTTTTTGTTAATCCTAGATATGGAAAAAATCATAAATGAAGGTGAGGTAGAAAATACTATACTATCATTTGCTTTTATCCAGAATATTCTTTTTTTTTTTTTACAGTTGTTTATTTCTTCAAGTTACATCTCAATCATAGTCCCCTCCCTCCTCCTCCTCCTGGTCCCCTTCCTACCCTCTTCCTCCTCACCCTCCTAACTGCTTTTTTGGTTTTGTTTTTAATTTAAGGTGTATCTTTTTTTCCCCCAACAGCTACTTCTTTTAGTCCAATAAAAGGCTATTTTTCTTATAACAGTAAATACAATACAAATAAGAATAATTAGGCCAGAATTATGAAAATTATAAGGTATAGCTTACATTCCCAATGTCCAGTCCATACATATTTGGCAGCTAATATTAATATTCTATTATCTATCTATCTGAATGAGTTTAAAGTCCTATACTAATCTCAGTTTACATCCTAACTTGCATTACTGACTTAAAAACATCTTCTTAGACCTAGAACATCCTTTTAATTTCTAAACAACTTAAAATTTAACTGTGGGTCTATAATGTTTAGTCTTCAACCACATCAGAGACCTGAGAAGATTAAATATATCTGAATATACAGGAAGTGCACAGCCAGCAGCTTCCAAAACTAAGAAATGACAGACAACTGGCTGCCTGGACAGTCCCCAAACTCTCTCAATACATTAGAGCATCTGTCTTCAGCCTTTTGGCCCCGTTTCTCTGACAGACATTGATTGTAGAGCAGGAACTATGAAGGACTTGCTCACCCTGTCTTGGCAGAGGTAGGCTGTTGACCTACCTGCTGTAGGGAGTTAGAATAATTAAATTAGATTTAGAAAATATATAGGAGTATCTGATACAGTCTCTTAATTCCAGGCATGAAGATCAACTTGGCTGTGAGTGATTTAGCTTATCAGCTTGTGGAAAAACAAGGTTGAAGTCAGGAAAAACAGGAAAGACTTAATGGACTGAAAAACAAGGTGGAAGTCAGGAAAACAGGAAAAACTTAATGGACTTAAAGAAACAAAGTATCTGACCTGACATTGTCTTCAGCTGCTAAGTGGGCGGAGCCCAAACTAAGCTGAAACAGAGTTCCTCCTATTTAAGGACAGTGCATGGAGCCCAGAAGAGAAGGAAGAGGCCCCTGATGCTAGAGAGCTCCCAGAGTCCTGCTGAAAAAAGTGCTGGCCATCATTTGATGGCCAGATTTCCCTGAGGTAGAAAGAAGCTGGTGAGCAAAGAAAGCCTGAGCAAAGACACTAAAAGGCCAAGGACTAAACCCTGTGGCTCAGCTTTTGCCTGGAGGGGTTTGATCTGTCCGATCAGTGGCCTAAAGGAAACTGTGCCTGGCTTTAAGGACTCTGAGGTAGAGTGGCAGAGTTGCTGATGCGAAGGGGCTGGGTCTCCCAGAGAGAAGAAAGCATCAAGCCTTATTTAAGGTGAGACTGCAATAACCAACTTACCCTGACGAATCTACATCTGAGAGATCCAGAAAAAGGACTGCTAAGTGCGTTAAAGAATCTACAACAAAGACTGTGTTCCTGACGACTGAGGACCTGCCCCAGAGACTGTATCCTTCTAAAAGGTTACGAAAATAATTGTCAATAGGATTAGTGGTTAGGTTAAAGGGATTGTAGGAATTTGTAAGATTAATAGTTAAGAAATGGTTGGTATTTGTTATAGGTGAATATTGTTAGTAAATAAACAATAATAATTAAAAAGTTCGGTTACAACCTGCTTTCAAGTTTTTTTTTTCCTTTTCAGACCACATTCTGTCTACAGTTGAAGCAAGGAATTTTTCTTGCCCAGTGACAAGCTTGCCACTAATGCAACTGTCTCCAGATGGAGATTTTTCAATGCTCATCCTCTACTTGGAGTACAATGGGGGGTCAGAATAGTCTTTTAAAAGGTCATTTTGTCATCAGAATAGGGAAGAGAGAGTAAGCAAATGGGGACTAATTACCAAGGAAAAGAAATTTAGTCTTTTGATAAATAATGCTTTGATAAATACACTGAACACCTCCAGGGATCATGTTTTATGAAAAATTGCTGTTATTGAATGTTGGGAGTAGATTCCCTTTTGCTCTTAGCTTTTCTGCTGTTCTTCCAAAGTTCATTGTGTTAATTTTTCTTGGGAGGCAGAGAAAAAAAGTCTCAGAGATTTCTTAACAAAGGGTCCCACACCAGTGTGAAAATGTCAGGAGCAAAAAAAGTCCTGAGTGACTTTGTGCTGTTTACATGGCACTGCCATGTCAGGGACCCCAGTGGCTCAGCTCCATGGGAGTCACAAGGCCTTCCCCAGGTGAGGCTCAGAGCAATGGCAAAGCCTTCCTCTGGTCCAGGTGTGAATATTAACAGTGTATACTGCCAATCTCAGTTCCCTCCTGTGTGATAACTGTAATGTAAGACTGCTCCTCTACAGAGAACTCCTACCGAGATTAGCTAACCTGCCTCCTCCTCCAGTTTATACAATAAGCCCACCTCCTCACTTGCTTCAGTTATATAAAACTAACTCGCTGACTTTCCAGGTACCAAGTTGGCACCTCTGTCAGAACAAGCACAGAATTGCAGCATTTCTATGCATGAGTGTGTCTGTCCTCTCATTCCTTGTTTCCGCAGCCAGGTCAATTCCTGAAGCCATGCAGAATGTGGCATGAAGGGATGATAGACCACTTCTGAGAATGTGACAGGTTCCATACATTAGAGATGGATGTGGAGACACAGTACCCTGGCCATGCTGACCAGGGCACTCTTCAGAGTCTTGAGACCTGACCTTGTCTGTATCATCCCCAGCTATCAAGAATCCCTTGGAAATCTAGCAAGATCCTTTAAAGGAAAGATCTTCTTGTGTGAGCAGTTTCCAGATGAGAGCACCCAATGCTGAGCTAGGCGAAACAGTTTACTACAGTCAAGATTTGAATTAAAACTCGGAGACTCTGGCTCTCAGCCTCCTATCAGAGAGTGTCATTGTTTAATGTTGATAGTGAAACTTCAGGAATTGTGCCATTTAATTTTCCCATTGTTTTAATTAACCTAGGTGAAAGAAAGACCTTCCACAGCACTTTTTTTTTTTTAAACATTCACAGCTAAATTCAATCTTCCTCTAAAACATAGAAAAGGCGATTCTTTTTCTTGGTTTTGGATTGATTCCAGAACATGTTTCCCATGATCCTTCTTCTCCTGGCTTCCCACTGTCCCCATATGCACCCTTCACCCAGATGCTCCCTGGCCAAGCTACCGAAGCACCGACCTTGGTCAGCTGCCGGGTCATCTAGGGAGTAAGAGGTGTGGCATTAATCGTATTTGTACTTAACTCACGCGAGTCATGGCTTTTCACTGTGTTTTTAATTGACTCTAAATCAAATAGGGAGCTTGAAAAATGAAGGCAATTAATGAAAAAGCAATGTGAGAGGTGCTTTGCATCCTAACTTGGGGGGCACACAGTCAGTGAACTAAATGTCTGGACAAAGGTTCCCTTGACCCTGCTGTAAAATTTTCAATGGGGCAGTGACAAATAAGTGAACTTTGTAACCTGGCTGGTGGGAAATGCCTCCTTGCTGAGATCTAACTGGTGTGGGCTTTTGTCTGTCCAAATTCTCTTATTCTGGAGAGTAGAGACCTCTAGGGAACTCCCTAGGCTTCTATTTTATGGCCATTCTCCATATTCCGAAGTTACACTTACTTAGCGACAGACTGACTGACAAGTGAGACTACTTAATCGGACCAGGTCTGCAGTGTGTGTAGAGCTGAGAAAGGTCAAGGTTTCAAGTGTGGTCTTTGTTTTAAGCTGTCACAATATGCCAAGGGAAGTTACTCTGCTGGCACTCACATCTGTCTATCATTATTTTCACTGAGTGTATTTTGGGGTGTGACAGGGGCCTTAGATTGTACCATGTGAACAGGTATTCCCATTTCAACAGAGCTCTGTAAGAATGGCACCTTCTGTCTTCACCTCCCTCCCATCAATGTATTTATAGAGCTCTTGTAATCAGCCAATTAATGTTTATCAAGATCCTCATAGATGCATTATTACTAACTACATTATAAATAGGAAATCATAATTAAGTGACTGTAGGCTAAGGAATGAACTCACATCCACACTTGAGGAAGAGCTGTGGAGAAAGGCTTCTAGATTCTTCTAGTGGACACAGTTCCTTAGCATTACTATGAAGAACAGGTAATATGGAGAGGAACAGAGGAAGAAGCCATGTCATGTGGGGGACATTGAAGCAGGTAGAGCTCTCTCAGCCTAACTTTTCTTAGCAGCAGAAAGAATAAAATACGTAACCCAAAGGTATCCCACTGCTAGCCCTTCAATTAACTGCCCCTTGAGTGCACCCTGTTTGGCAGGTCACTGTGATCTGAAGTATTGAATTAAAGAAATTTGTCATTAGCATTGGGAATTTAATTTTTTTAAAAATCTCTGATTTCTAAGCAGACCCTGTTTCTAATCATAGAGCACCCCACCCCCACCTCAGGCAGGCTGCATGAGTTCACCTATCCAAAGTCAGGGTCAACAAGATGGTTCAAAGAGTAAAGACACTTGCTGCCAAGCCTGCAGACTTGAATTTGATCCCCAGAACCCACACTGTGGAAGGAGAGAACCAATCCCCAACCAGTGGTCCTCTCACTGCATTAGCCATGCCCATTTGCATCCACCCCAATTCAGAGAGAAGTGGGAGGAGGGAAAGGGAGAGTGTGGGTGAGAGAGGGAATATAAAAGTTTTTAAAATAACCTAAGGTCAGCCCGTTGTTTGACATTGGAAAATAGAAAACTGGAAAGAAAAAACAAACAAACAAACAAACAAACCAAAGAGACAAAACAAACAAAAACTCCCCAGGCTTCACTTTCCTTTTGAGAAAAGAATATGGTAATGGAAGGAACCACAACAGGTTGCTCAGAAGATTAGATGTTAATCTTTGTGAAGGACTTTGATTAGCAGCTGGTCTATAGTAAGCCCTGAAATATTGGCTTCCAGAATTTGTGCTGGAACAATGGTTGCTGTGTCTTCCCTGGGTACCTGCCATTTCTTTGGTCTTCCTCATTTACCCTGCTTGCTCCTTGCAGCCTCTCAGTTCACCATTGTGCTCCCTAAGCTCACATGGGAACCAAGCAATGTGTTCTAGAGCAAACCATATGTCATTGCTATGATGAACAGTTGCCACTATTCCTGGTCAAGAAAACAGGACAGTGTTAGGAGATGAAAGGCCTGGGTTAGTGCCCTTTGTCATTGGTTATCAAGGATATGTACATATCCTTGATATAAAAAGTGATAAAAAGAGACCAACTCACATCCTAGAGAAAATAGTGGGATGGTGAATGCTGATGAGAATTGTGGATGTCAGAAGCCTTAGGCCATTGGTGGGAAAGAAAAGTGCAGCCACTTGGGCAAGCATGCTGGACAGGTTTTAGACAACAAAACAGTTACCATATAACTCAGCATTTGTACTCCTGTGGATATATTGGTAAATTGGCCAAAGACTTGGTAATCTTCTATTAGACTTTGAAAAGTCAGTACAGGTGGCATTCCATCAGGGGCTATGTGTGAGAGCTGGATGGTGTTGGATTCTGGGAGTTCAGAACAGGGACAGATGGGAAGGAAGGGTGGTGAGACTCAGGCTGGCTTGGAACCATTTCAGAAGTTGAAAGATGGGAACAATTAAAACAAGACAGATCAGAACAGAATTTAATGGAGGATGATTTGAGGAACAACTGCATGTGAAATAAGGGCAGAGACAGACAGACAGACACACACACACACACAGAGAAAGAGAGAGAGACAGAGAGAGAGAGACAGAGAAAGAAGAGAGAACCCACAAAAGACAGTTGGAATTTCTGCAGCCAACTTCCTGTTTGAAAGACTTCTTGACTCTTTGGGCCTCAGCCCCTCATTCATGTAACAAGGGTGTGTCAGTCAGGGCTGTTTGGTTGTAACCAGCAATACCTCAGCTCTATGCAGCTCCATCAAAAACCTGAATTGTTACTGTCCTGGATTCATTTCTGTTACCATGACAAATACCTGATGAAAAGCATGTTAGGCTAGGGAAGGGTTTGTTTGACTTAGAATCCCAAACATCATTTTGGAGGAAGTCACACAAGGGACTTAAGGGGCTAGTCACATCACTCTAGAGGAGAATCACAATACCTCAGAGCAAAAAGCAAAGAGAAAGTAAATGTACCTCTTCTTGCTCCCGGTGGTTAACTTTTTCTCTTCCATATTCCTCAGGACCCCTTCCTTGCAAAGGGAATAGTGCTGCCCATGATGGTCTGGGTCTTTCTTTATTAGTTAATAGTTAGGACAATTCCTGATTGACATGACCCTACAGGCTAATCTGATATAAATAGTTCCTCATACAGACTGTCTTTCCAGGTGACTCTAGGTTGTATCAAGTTGACATTTCAAAATAACCAATACAGTTTTGATCTCCTACAATAAAAATTTCCAGGTTTAAGTTGGCTTTGAGAAAACCTGGGTTTATGTGGTTTAATGACATCACAATATGCCTCCTCACTCCTCAATTCTTTTTTCCAAGGTGTCCATTACTATCTCCACTCTCAGACATGTCCAAGATGGCTGCTGTGGTCTCTTCTGTTTCTTCTTCTAGTTCAACTACCTAGAGCCTTTCTTTCCTAGACATTCCAGCAAGCGTGCCAGGAGTAACTGAATGGGCCAATTTAGGACATTCCTTATCACAGAACTATCCATGGTGTCCATAAAGATTTTGTATTCTTGTTTGTCTTGGGAAATGGTAATTCTAAATTTCCAAAAAAGAAATTATGCTGAGCTGGTACAAGGAAGAGAGTTCCCACATACGAGGTACCATGCCCTGTCACTAAGACTCCCTTTCAGGACTCACATCCTAGGACTGCAGGCTGTACACCAAACACGAGAATTTTTAGAACCTAGCACACATGGAAATGGAAATGTCTTAAGTGGCTGAAGATGAGGACAGCCATCCTGTCATGCCAGGCTTCCTGCTGGTGATGCTGGTGAGCAGATTGCTTAATTAAGAACATCAGAGTCTAAGTGCTGCCATCTGGCCTGGCTCTTCAACCTGTTGAGTTTCTTCATTCACATGGTCCTGCAACTGTCATAAATCTCTTTTGTTTCTGCTTTTCTTCAAGGGCTTAGGAATACAGGAACATACGGATTTACAGGAGTATTTCCTAATTGAAGGCATTAGAGCCACCGTGGATCAGGGTGCCTAATGAGTGAGGCAGCGAGATGTAAATTGGGAAAGATTAAGCATGACTTTAAATAGTCTGAGAAGGCCAAGGATCTTATTATCCTGTAATGGAACAAATTCACACACATCCTAATAACCGCTTAGCACCCTTGGTCCATCCCTTTCACCTTCATTTTTATGGAAATTTCTTGTTGGCTAGAGAGCAAGAAGAGAAGACATTGCAAATACTTGCCAGCCCAAGTGTACTCAAGCATGCTTTTCTTTTTCATTCATTTACTTTACATCCTAATTGGAGCTTCCCCCTCCCTCCTTCCTTACTTCTAGTCCCCCCCATCACACCTCCCTCCCCCAGTCCATTTCTCAGAGAAGGGGAGACCTCCCATCCATATCAACCCTCCCTGGCATATCAAGTTGTAGCAGGACTGGGTGCATCTTCTTCTGTTGAGGCTAGACAAGGCCATACAGTTAGGGGAAAGGGGTCCAAAGGCAGGCAACAAAGTCAGAGCCAGCCCCCGCTCCTGCTGTCAGGGATCTCACATGAGGACCAAACTGCACATCTGCTACATATGTGCAGGGAGCCTAGGTTCATCCCATGCATGCTCTATGGTTGGTGGTTCAGACTCTGTGAGTCCTTACGGGCTCACGTTAGTTGATTCTGTAGGTTTTCTTGTGGTGTCCTTGACCTCTCTGTCTCCTTCAATCATTCCTACCACTCTTCCACAAGATTCCCAAGCTCCAACTAAATGTTTGGCTGTGGGCCTCTGCATCTGTTTCCATCAGCTGCTGGGTGAAGCCACTCAGGTGACAGTTATGCTAGGCTCCTGTCTACAAGCACAGCAGAACATTAATAGTGTCAAGGGTGGGCTTTTTCTCATGGTATGGGACTCAAGTTGGGTCAGTTATTGGTTGACCATTCCCTCACTGTATGCTCTCTCTCTATCTCTGCAAATCTTGTAGACAGGACAAATTGTAGGCTGGAGGTTTTGTGGCTGGGTTGGTGTCCCCATCCCTTCACTGTAAGTCTTGCCTGGTTACAGTAGGTGACCATTTCATGTTCATGATCCCCTAGTGCTAGAAGTCTTAGTTAAAGTCACCCTCATAGATTCCTAGAAGGTTCCATTGTCCTAGACTTCTAGCTTGTCCCAAAGGTAGCCCCCACTCACTGATTCCAGTTCTCTCTCCTGCCATTTTCCCCACACTTGATCACTCCTGTTCCCCTCCCCACCCCCTCTCCCACCCAGTTCCCTCCCTCCATCCACCCCAGATCTCTATTTTATTTTCCCTTTTCACTGTGATTCAAGAAAGACAAACATGGTATGTATTCACTTATAAGTGGATATTTATTAGCCGTAAAGTACAGGATAACCATGCTATTAGAATCCACAGACCTAAAGAAGCTAAGTAACCGGTAGGACCCAGGGGAGGATACTTGAATTAAACTCAAGCATTCTTTTACTTGACCAAGTTCATAGTCTCTCTTACCCAGCTACCCAAGGCATTTCCATTTCCATGTGTGCTAAGTTCTAAAACATCTCGTGCCTGGAGTACAGTCTGCAGTCATAGCAGGTGAGTCCTGAAAGGGAGCCTTGATGAGGAGGTATGGCAGAGAGAGTGTTTGTATGTGAGTGCACACACAGGGAGCAGGACAGAGGTCAGCTCAGGGGTCTTTCTTCAGGATGCTGCCCACCTTGCTTTTTAAGACTGGACCTGTCACTGGCCTGAGACAATTAGGAAGGCTGGCTGCCACAGAGCTCTGAAATCCACCAACCACAGCCTCCCCAGCACAGGGCTGTAAACATGAACTGCCATCCCCAGCTTTTTACATGGGTTTTGAGGAACAGCACTCTCTTGTCTGAGCAGTTCTCCAAGCTCCCACCTGTGGCTTCTGTGTAGGCACTTTCACATTCTGGGATACATACTCTTCTTTCCCTGACTCCACTCTTCCCTCATTCTTGGTCTCTGGACTAAAGGTTAAGAATGTTTAAGAAGTGTTTTCTCCTAAGCATCAGTCAAGACTGTTTTGGAATAATAAGAGGTCATAGGGTACTTCAGATGGATACTACACCATTCCACCAGTGGGGTCTGGAGCAACACCCTATCAGGAGATAGATTGCTGATTCGGTAGTAGGACATGCAAATATTTACTCTGATCTAGATCAAGCGAAGACCACAGATAGTATCACGCCATTTGGACCTTGGTGCTATGTGAGTTATGACACACTCTGGGTCGGCTGAGCCTCCTGGATTTTGGGAAATCACAGACTGCTACTGTTTAAGAGAGAACTTCCTTGCAAGAAGATGTTCATCTGGTCTCCTCTCCACCAGCTGCTTCTGGGGGCAGCAGAGGGTGGTGGCTCCCTGTTCCCCATGCCATTTCCCTACTGGTTTGCAACTTGGTAAATGACATCTTGGTAGGCCACTCCTGAAAAAGGAGCCAACTGCCACACCAGCTGATTTCTTTCCATTCTGAAACCAGAACAGTTGTCAGCCATCCAGGTTCCCGTGAACCGCACATGTCAGTGGATTCGGGAGACCTCCCAGAGGGTCTATTTTTAACTTAAAGTGGTTATAATTTCCATATGTATCTATTAAATTCTACAGACGGAAGGGGGATTCCAAATGAGGAAATATTGATTCTGAATAACATGAAAGAAGTAATTAATGCCTGGAAACCAGTGGAGAATGTGAGTCACACCCTCCATGCGGTGAGCACTGCATTCTGTTTCAGTGGAAGGAAGTGGAGTTACTATGAATTGAGAACGGAGAGTGAAGACAAGTGGTGATAAATCCTGCTATGGACAGATTGTGCAGCCAACTCTATGTGCTTAAGAAAGGGGTGAAACTGAGGACAGACCTGAACTAGTGGCCAACTCAGCCCACCAGTGTCAGGGGAGTGCTCAGGGAGTACATAGCCAGTGTCCAGAGCAGCAGGAAAGTGTGGGCCAGAACCACAGCCTGGCCCTTGGTCAGGGAAGGAGAAAAGCCACGGCTTCTCCATAAGGGCATGGGATCTCATGCTGGCAGCTCTTGTCAGCCTCCCAGAACTTTCTTCCTGAGGGAAAAATCTAGTTGAAGAAAGCTATTTGATTAAGTAAATGGGGAGAGGAAATTACGTAGATCACAAATTCACCCAAACCTATGAACAAGGAAGCCTCAGAAGGGAAAGAGCTAGAGCTTCAAGGGTTTTTTTTTTAATGTTTATTTATTACTTCATTACATATCCATTGCCAGCCCCTCCCTCCACCCCTTCCCAGACCCTCCCTCCCACCCTCTACCCCCCTCCCACCCATCCCATCCCTCCCATGTTGGGTGTCTCCATGACACCCCCCCCCCCAATTCGTTAGTCACATGAGGTCTAAGAGCTTCCTCTTGCACAGGAGGCATACATGGATGGCAGTTCCACTAGGGTGGAGTGTCCCACTGACAGGTAACCAAGTCCCTGCTCCTGCTCTTTTGGGTCTATTGATTGTAGGATGGTTATCCTATACTATAATGGCTAAAATCAAGTTATAAGTGAAGATATGCCATGTGTATCTTTCTGCTTCTGAGTTAGCTCACTCATGATGAGCTTTTCTAGTTCCATCCATTTGGTTACAAATTGCATGCTTCAAGGTTTTTTAAGCAGAAGATCTCAGAGTTGGCTAGTGCAGACAGATGCTTTTATAAACAAGCATAATTAAATAGAAATGTAATTATTTCCAAAAGTAAAACTGTGACTTGAAATGTAATGATAAATTACATATATACATATATATGTGTGTGTATATAGTCACATGCCAATGATTTTAGTAAAGTATTATATATTTTTTACATGTACATTTGCTATCCTAGTACTCAGGAGCCTAAGGTAGGAGGATCTCAAGTTTGAGACAAATCTGTCCAGCATGGCTAGACCCTGCCTTAAAGACAAAACAAGAGGTGAGGTTGGGAAGGTCCAACATACACTGGAGGAGTTAGATGCTTGCAAGCAATTTGATAAAGGAAGATGGAGTAAAGCAGTGGTTCTCAACCTGTGGGTTGTGAGCCCTTTGGGGGTTGCATATCACATATCCTGAATATCAGGTATTTACATTTTGACTCATTAAAGTAGCAAAATTATAGTTATGAAGTAACAACAAAATAATTTTATGGTTGGAGATCACCACAACATGAGGAACTGTTAAAGGGTGGTAGCATTAGGAAGGCTGAGGACCACTGGGTTAAAGCAACTGTGTTAAGCCCTGTTCAAAGCAGGTTAATATTGTATTAGCTTCAGGATTATCTTTTGAATGCGCATGACTTTCTCCTCTGTTCCAAATTAAAATGTAATTTTGCCAAGTCTGAAGCTTGTCAGCAGTAAAGGACAGCTCATGTTTTCCTAGAGAGTTGAGTAATCTTAGGACAGATATGCTAATGCCCATATGTGACATTGTTAGCACACAGGACCCACCTTTTTGTCATAGTCTTGTAATTTATATACTTTTTCCTAATAACATGATAAAATGATTACAGTAAAAATTAAACAGGAGCCAAAGTCTCACAAATGCAAGCTTTCAACATAAGATGGTGTATACCCAGGACAGCATCTTGCTGCTTTGATTTTTGCATTTTTAAGCATTTGGGTGTGGCCCGTGAACCACATGTTAGTCTTGGGAAACCTAGCAGGAAGAGCTTATCTGCAAATCCCTGTTAGCATCCCAAGTTTCTGCTTAGACTCCTGGGAAGAGAAGCAGGCGGTCTGAGTCCTCTGGTCTAGAGTTTGGTCTCATAAGTAGAGGCTGGCTCTCTATAGAGGGGACTCAGAACAAGCAAAAATCAGAGGTATGGATATAGTCCCTGAATTCTGAGAACTGACCCCTCCATTTCAAGGGGCATTGGTGGTACTGGTACTGAGCTCTACCCAGAGAGGACAGGTGGCTGCTGCACGCTTATGCACCCATGTTTCCACAACGGCCAAGCATCGTCAGGTGATTCGTGGAACAGAATGCGCCTCCAGAGGGAAAGTCAGCACCTTGGCCAGTTCTCAGAAGAGAAAAGACTAAGTGGATATGCACTGGTATTGTGGGAGGGTTCAGCACCATTGATGAAAGGCTAGAAGCTGGTCAACTTTGAGTGACGTGTGACTGACTGACTTACAATTGTTAGCTACAGCAGGATATGGATACCCAGGTACATCTCAAGAGTGAGTTACTGCTTAATAAATGAACCGTTTGTCTCAAGGAGAAGACTGTTGACTGAGATAAATTGGTTTCCTTGAATTTGCTGATAGCAGAGATAATGCTGGCTGAGAGTCTAATGTTCTTGGGTAGAGTTCTCCAAGGCAAAGTGGTTAAGTCAGGTTGCTACAGGTGGTCTCAGTTCTTGATGCTAATCACTGGGTGTGCTGATCTCTGGGGTCTCAAATTCATGGAAGTTTTGATTTGTTCTGTTTTCATTTCCCAAAAACCTGTCTTTGTAATATTGTCCTACAGAATGTAATGGGATACAATGGAAGAAGAGTTATGATAGCAACCAAGTTTGAGGGGTGCTGGGGATTGTTTGATGAATTGAGTGATTGATTGATTTTTCTAACTGTAGGCTCGTTTCAAATATTTGCAATGTGGAGATGCATAGTGAATATTCTACAATGTGTATATACAATCTTCTACTTAATCCAAAATGCCACTTTCTCCTTTCCATAATTTTCATAGCTTTTCTTACAGCCATCCTTACACACACACACACACACACACACACACACACACACACACACACACAC
>CAJQZJ010004953.1:5088994-5103121 GCA_907164525.1 Lophiomys imhausi | reverse complement strand
TGTGTGTGTGTGTGTGTGTGTGTGTGTGTGTGTGTGTGTGTGTGTGTATCACCTGCTATAGTGCCTGTGGAAGCCGGAAGAGGGCATGGAATCTTCTGAAATTGGAGTTACAGAAAGTTGTGAGCCTCCACGTGACCTGGGTCCTCTGCAAGAGCAGCTGATGCTCCAGACTACTGAGTCATCCCCTTCACTTGTTTTATTTTATTAAGTTCTTATGACATTGCTCATACTCACCCCAAATGCTAATGTTTCCTATCTCACTTCCCTCTTGACTCAGTCATCTTCCTCCCCACAAAATAATTTTCCTTCTGCTTTTACTGTTTATTTAGTTTTACATATGTGTGTATGTATATGTTAATATCCAGATCCTATATATGAACACAAACATGCAATACTTCATACTTTCCCACCCTCTTGTTTCCCCTTTAAGTCCCTCTTCACATGGCATAGTCTCCATCATTTTTCCATGTTTCATGCATGTAATTGTATTTATGTAATGTTCCCCTGTATGTGAAATACAGAATCTACATGAAAGACTGTAGTATTTGTCTTTCTGGATCTGACTTATTTCTGTGGACATGAGAGTCTTGAACTCTACCCATTTCTTTGCAAATGACATCATATCATTCTTCTTTGTAGCTGAACAAAACTCCATTGTGTGCATATATGCACATACACATGCATATATAAAAACACATGCATGTATTTATCACATTTTATCTGCTAATTGATTGGTTGATGGGCATCTGGTCTGGTTCCACATTCCCGCTGCTGTGGGCAGTATTGCAGTCAGTATGATGTGCAAACATCACTGTGGTATGCTGATTTAAATTCCTCTGCCCACCACCCCCTTTTGTACAGTGTTTACTGTGACGCTTTGCTCTTAATCGCTAGTCTGACTAATCCCTGTCTTTCAAGGAAGTCCACCTCTCAAGTGTGCTGTCTTCAGTCTTCTTACGTGAGGATGTGTGTGAGTGTGTCTGCTCATGTGTTCTCAATGTTAGTTTGCTCACAAAGGAGTCCCCATCTCCACTTACCATCTTGAGCAAAACTCTGGGAAGTGTTTTGAAGCAGATATGGTTTAGTAGCCCAACACGGAAATATTTCTAAGCAAAAGGTCTCCATTGCAATATTGTTTTTTTTTTAATAAGGGAGATCAGAATGTTCTAAGGGAAAATAGACCCATGCAAAGTTGAGCTTATCATGCCCACCCATGCCACTGACAGCTATTGTCAGCGAAGGCAGATTCCGTCTCTGGAAGTTGGACCTGGGGGTGAACCCGTCTCTGATAGAACACATTCTATTCCAGGTGCAACGGGCTATTTTGAAAGTCAAAAACAAAGGTGCCACATGCTTCAAGAAATATTTACAAACTATTTCCTCTGCTCACACACCCTTGCCCTGGCTCCTCGCACTCTCCATTCAGTGTGAACTCTTCAAGAGTAAGTGATGGCATAGAAAAAGGACCTTTGCTAAAGAGAGAAGAAATCTGACTTAATACCTACAGCGACTAGAAACAGTGCTTCTCTGTGTAGGTGCGCTCCGAGTTGCTTGGCCATCTTTCGTGGTGTGGTCGGTAGATACAGACTACTTGTTGATCTTTCAGAATGCCAATGAATCTATACAGTTTCTATGATTTGTCTGTTACTCAGAGCATGATGGGTAATTGAAAATCCAGGAACAAATCATGGAAAGTCACATGAATCCAGGTGTGTCCATATGGTAAAGTGTTTACAGCATGCATGTATGTTTCTGAAAAGATGCAAAATACCATGATCAAATTTAACTTTAATAAGCAGATATACGCAAATGTTATGTTTATTTTTAAAACTTCTGCTGCTGGAAAACACTTCCCTGTCAAATTCTCAACATTAGCATCAGTCTTCTTAAAAGTTATTTAGTTATGAATCTTAGTTTTAATTGCATTTTGTTACTTATTGTGTTTGTGTGTGCATGTGTACTCAAGTGTACATATAGTGTGCATGTAGAATCCAGAGGCCACCGTGAAGGAGTTGGTTCTCTTTTGGCATGTGAATCCAAGAGACAGAACTCGGGCACCAGATTTGACATCAAGCACTTTTACCTGCTGAGCCATATTGCTATTCCTCTTATTTTGTTTGTATATAACCTAACGAGTATATGAAAGTTCACTAATTATTTTCTTAACCAAATGTTTGTTTTTTTATGGTAAAAGATAGCCACAGAGAACTCCCTATAGGCAGCCCCTATCCTGGAGATCTGTTCATGGTCCCCCATGTTGCTATAGTTTTTCCAGGCTGCTATCTCCTCTTGGGTGGAGCCCTTGCTGAGAGGCTGTGTGTCTTGCCTAACTGTGCTGGGTCCTTGCAAGCTAACCCTTGACTACTAAATAAGTGGACTAAGGCAAGTGGGCTCTCTCACCTACATCTTGGTTGTCCCATAAGATGGGCAGTCTGCTTTCAACTTACCTAGTAAATATTTTGGTTGTGAGCCCAGCCCTTAACGTCCGAGCCATCTCTCCATCCCATTACCTAGTAAATATTAAATGAAGTAATTTTCTCAGGGAAAGAGCACAAGGAGAGTAAACACTACGTGCTCAATGCATGTATACTTGCCTTAAGCACTGGGACCATTGCTGTCAACTATTACTCGCTGGGTTTTGAAGTCAAGGGGTGATAAGCAGGGAAGAATTATCAATGGGTCTGTTAACATCTTTGTCACACAGCCCTTTACCAGACTCAGGAGTAGCTGAGGCTCCTGGGAGCTAAGGAATTTCTTGGCTACAGAAAGAAAGCACCCCTCCCCAACCTGTGGGTCTCCCTTCCTCCTTCCCAGTTTCATTTCACAGAAGCATCTTCTCCAAAATGTGCTCTGCTTGCATTAGAAGCATGAGTTTTCTGTGTTCTATCCTACAACCATTCGACAAACGTCAATGGCGGGTCTGGTGACAAGGCTCAGTTGGTGATGTGCTTGCCTTGCAGCTGTGAGGACCTGAGTTTAATCCCTTGTAGAAACAAAACGAAGGAAGGGTGGTGGCTACTCACCTGTAATCCCAGTGCTGGTGAGTTGGGGGCAGATGTATCCCTAAAGATCACTGAACAGCTATCCTAGTCTGCTGGGTGATCACAAGGTGACTGAGAGATCCTGCCTCAAATAACAAGTTGACAGTTCCTCAAGAGCAGTGCCCACGTTGTCCTCTGCTATATGTGTATGCATCCATGTGCGTGTGTCAGTCATGTCTCATGTGTATATTTACACACACACACACACACACACACATACGCGCGCGCGCGTGCGCGTGCGTGCGTGCGTGCGGGCGCTCGCACACGCACATGCACACATACATGCACATGGCCGTGCCTTACTAATGTGACTGAAGAGTTTGCTGTTTGGGTATCAGTACTCAACTTGATTTCTAGGGGACATGTGTTTTGTCACAGCTGATGGATGTGAACCATTTTCTAGATAGGCATTCTGGGTTGGTGTTTGGCATTTTTCCTCACTAGAATTGCATCATACACATCAAAAAGATACAGATGACTGAAAAGCAGTATGTCAAAATATTAGCAGAAGTTATTTCTAGGTGACTGAATGGAGGCAACATTTACTTTGTTCTTTGACTTTTATCTCTTTTTATAAAGAAAATAGAAGCTGTGTCATTTTAATTTTATAGAAAACGATGTTACATTTTGTAGAACCTGTGTCAAAAAAATAGGCTGCAGAGCAACATAGTGAGTTCAGCAAGCCCCCTTTATCCAGTCTGAACACACAGCAAATATACATATACAAAGGAGGTTCCTTTTTATGTATAAGATTCAGATCGGAGCCTTTCTGAAATAAATAGCAGGAATTTTTACAGCATGCGAATTGTGATTCAATTTGCACTTCTTGCCTCCAGTCTCTGCATGGTGTGAAATATAGTACACATGCCTTACAGATACATTATCATAATAATAAGTGCCAGTCTTTACCATGGATCTGGCTGGAGGCCAAGTGAGAGGTTCCTCTTGCTGTACCACACGAGAAACCCTCCCAGCCAGTTACCAACAGCCAGTGTAGAGACCATGTATGTTTCCATTGCAGGTGATTTGACATAGACTCGTGGAAGCCTGCGCTCAAGGCCTGGCCGCAAACAAGGCAGATTTACGCAGACAGTGGAAGGCAGAGTTGACCTTGGCAGGGTTGTGACCTATTATAGACTTAGGTCATCCATGCAGCGTTGGGGGTGGGGCAGAAGGGCTCTTAATCCTTACATGGACTGAAGAAATATGTGCAGGAATTCGGAGGGGGGTACTTTTGTTTGCTTTGGTTTCTACCCTCCCTCACTATCCTCCTATGTGAAAAACAAACCAAAATGGCATACAAACTCTGTTTTTTAATTTAAAAAACAAAGCAAAAATCCAACCATTTGTATTCTAAATAGGGTTTTCTTGGGGGTTTGAACCGGGTCCCTCTAGCATCCTGGGTATACATTCTGCCACTGAGCTAAACTTTCAGCCCTCCCAGGAAAGCGTTTGCCAAATCCTGTTGTTTTCTGTTTGCTTTCTCTAAAACAAATAACACTGAGTCTTCTTGGGATATTAATAAGTAAAGGAATATTTTCACTTTATTTTAGATGGAATTGTTTGTATATAGAAAGTGTGGGTAAGCCTTCTTAATGCAGCAATGCAGTTAGTCCTAGAATTTGCCTGTAACTCATGTGTGAAGGAACACAGGATTCTGGCCTGTGAGAGTTCACTAATTTCAATGAGCTAGGCTTTATGATCACCTTTCTATGGGTCGAAGAGTCAAGAGTTTTATAGAATGCTATCACCTGAGACTGCGAAGGGGCTTTTACACCATTAAATTCAGAAAGAATAAAAGGGGGGACAAGGAATGAGAAGGCTTGAAGTACACAGTGCATGTGGGAAATCTGACCTATGAAACACAAAAGCTGAGAAGGTCCTTGTGTGTTGAGTGGTCTGTGCATGTAAAGGACTTCCTGTGTTAATCATCACTACCACCATCTTCATCACTGCTATGTTGTCATTATTATCGTCATCATCATCATCATCATCATCATCATCATCATCGTCATCGTCATCATCATCATCATCATCATCATCATCATCATCATCATCATCATTCTGTCAGTGTAAGGGTTTTGAACAGAGCATTAAGCATGATCCATGCTATGTTGTTAAACTTAAACATCCATCAGAATCTCTGGGGGAGTCTTGTAAAGTGCAGGTTGCCAGGTCTTTTCTCCAGGGCCCTAATTAAGGGTCTGGATGGAAGGGGGCCTTCATTGTTCATTCAGACATCCTAGCTAACTCTGATGCCAGGGTTGTGAGGAGGACACTCAGACAACAAGCTAATGAATCTCATCAGATACTTCTGCACACCTTCTTGTTACCTCTTAACTGTGTTACAGTGTCCTTTGGTCCTCTGTAGGAGGGGCTCCTAAGTACATACTTTGCTCATAGAATCACCATGACAACTTAATGAGAGAGAAGGGCTTGGGAGATATCTCAGTGGATAAAGTGTTTGCTGCAAGCATGAGGACCTGGGTTCAGTCCTCAGAACCCACATAGAAGCCAGACATGGTAGTGAACATCCGTAATCTCAGAAGCTCCCATGGGGAGCTGGGAGTATTGACAGAAGAATTCCTAGAAGTCTGTGGGCCAGCTAGCCTGGTGCACTGTAGTGGAAAACAAACAAACAAAAAAGACCCTGCCTCAAACAAAGTGAAAATTAGTACTAATCTTGGGGCATTGTGACCAGCATATGTCCATATTCATAAGAACATGCCTAAACACATACGTAGACAGAGAGGTAGAGATGATAGATAGAGGTGATAGATAGATGACAGATACATAGATAGACAGATAGACAGACAGATGATACATATGACAGATAGTCAGACTGTCAAACAGACAGGTATACAGAGAGCATATGAAGCATGGGTCAGGCTCTTATACTGATTGCGATATTCCCTGGAGAGCAACACGAAGGGTGTCCCGCGCTGATCATTTTGGTCATCACACATCCTCAGTCCTCACTGTGTGCCGGGGATAGTGTTGGGATGTAAGGAATACAACAGGCTATAAATTCCCGTCCCCAGAGCCTGACTATGTGGGTGAGAATCCTGACTCTCCAATTTGCTGTGCCATCCGGGTACGGCAATTTTTGCCTTCTCGTTGGCAAATGGGCCTTTTTATGATACATACTTGAGGGAGTTTAGAGTGTGTATTAGTTTTCTGTTGCTGTGGTAAAACACCATGACCAAAGGCAACTTAAGGAAGAGATAGATTGTTTTGTTTTGTGCTTGTTTATTGTTGTTTGGGATTTTGTTTTGCTGTTGTTTGTTTGCATTTGGCTGATGGCTCTGTCTCCAGAGGGTTAAGAGTCCATCCTGGTAGAGAGGAATGGCAGCAAGCAGCACACATGGCAACAGGAGCAGAAAGCTGAGAGTTCACTTCTCACTACAAGCGTGTAACAGCGTGTAACCTAATGGTGGTGCAAGGCTTTTAGTTTCAAAATAGATCCCCACTGACATGCTTCCTAGGCAAGGTTGCACCATATAAACCTCCTCAAACAGTACCACCAACTGGGGAGCAAGTGTTCAAATACCAGAGACTGGATCGGGGACATTTCTCATTCAAATTAACTTATTTATACTCAGTAATCTATTACGCTCAATAAACTAAAATAAAACTCCAGACTAGTCCCGTCCTGTCTGAATGTTTGCTGAGTAAAGGAACGCAGACACTGTGGAGTGAGTACAAGCTTGTACCACCCTCAACTCTCCTTCCTTCCTTCCTTTTTAAGGTAATTCAGATGTGTCCCTGTAGCCTGTAGACTTAAGCCTAAGGTCACTTTTAAGAGGCCAGGCTCCCTGGAGAAGAAAACCTGTGAGAATACCATGGCTTTGGCAGGCAGGAGGGGCAGCTGTGTGAAAGGGAGGCTCCCTGGATTGTGTGTGTCAGGAATGAGTTTGGAATCAGGGAGCAGACAATGCAAAATAGGTAAATGTAGCAGCCCCGTGACTTCCAAGCGCCCCCCTCTCTCTTTTCTTCTTTGTCCAATTTTTGATTGCAAGTCCTTTGAAAACTGTTGTGGCCTTGTTCCTTTTCCTCCAGTCATCAACTTACAAGATAAAGACAAATTTTTAAAAAGAGAGAGGAGAGGGGGACAACGGGACTTGCAAGTCCTTCTTTCCTAGCCAGCTACAGCTTTGGTCTAAAGTTCTTTCCTTGTGGGAGGAGATCCCATTCACACATCTCCTCTTGTTGCTGGATTCCTCTGCAGATTCCTGGGGCGTCTGGGAGGTTGCCTCTGGCCTTGGCTGAGTTCTGGGGCTACCTGCTGCTGTGGAAGACAGGTCTAGGTTGCCTAGGTCTCAGAGCTATGCATTGCAGCAAAAGGGGATTATGTCATTCTTGCTCTCCCTGTGGCTAAATTACTTTTGCAAGAGACAGATACAAAGGCCGTAGTATTTTGACCATTATTTTTGCTTTGCTTTTTAGTTGATTTTATGTAAAGTGTATGATGGTAGTCTGGATTACAAGGGCAACTGTTGGAAATTGTAGAAAATTTGGTATATCTAAAAAAGCACAAAGACAGAAAAGAGTCAGTTAGGAATGAGAAAGCAGTCTAGTGTTCCTCCCATTTGATATACTCATCCATGTACATTTCTATCTCTTCCTCCTTTCTGTTCCTGCCCCTGCCTTCCCACTCCCCTTCCCTCTCTCCCTGCTTCCTTCCTTCTTCTCCTCCCTTTCCTCTTTTTCTACTCCCTCTGATACCCTTTTTCTCTTTTTCTGCTTCCCTGCTCCCCTCCAGCTCCATCTAGTCGTTTACTCATCTATCATGCTAGGAAAAGCACTAGACCTTAAGACTGCAGTGGTTAAAATTCCTGCTCTTCAGCAAACTGTGTCTGTATGTTTAAGTCTCTGTACCATTTGGTTTCTTCTTAACCCTGGTTGGGTTTTCATGGCTTCTCTCTTTGCATTTATAAGAAAAGAGTTAGCGACCATGCCTACCTCACACGATTCTGTCAAGTTTTAACAATATAATCCACATAAGATGTTTGGCAAAATGCCTCGACCAGAGAAATGTCTCTGGAAGCTCTAACCATCCTTACGAATGCATTCTTACTTACTTAATAGAGTTGTCAAGACCTGATGAAAAAATGTAGAAATACTTAATACACCATATAGATAATTATAAATGTGGTCATAAGTACATGCATGGATTTTATATTAGTGAAGTCCTTTTCTTAAATGCATTTATAAATGGCATTTTAATGGCTGAAAAATATTTTATGTGGCAAATACAATATTCTATGTGCAAATATTCAGAACACAACAATTATATATCTATCCATCTAGAATGTGTCATATTTCCATTGTTATAAATAACATTGTGATAGACGTTCTTTAGACTGAATTCCTAGAAAGGTTCTAGCTAGTTAGAGTGTACACACACTCTATGGTTTAATAAACATCACCCTGATACCGAGCAAAGCTGTTCTTTCTGCATCTAAATATGAATCCAGCAGCCAAATGTCCTACATGCTTGCCAGCCTTGAGATTATTGCTGCAAACACTTGTTGCCCCAGTAGACAAAACACAGGAGTCCCCTGCTATTTTATTAACTTTTTAAATTTACTTAGCAGAAATGTTGAGCTTGGCCATATATTTTTGACACTGCTTATCCTCATTTCTTAAAACTGTCAACTTACAATAGATAATTGCTCCCCCCCCCTACACACACACACAAACTGGAACACTCATCCTTTTCTTAATGGTCCTACCACAGCTCAAACATTTGACTTTTTAATGAGACATTGTTGAAATTTGCTCTTTTTCAATTTCTGAAGTCAGCCACAGGCTGCGTGCAGTGTTGAGAATTTTCATCTGTGTTCTCTGTGTTTGCCTGAAGTTTGCCGACTGGCAACGCTAGCCGCCAGTCATACAACTAGCCAGGCACTGATGACCTTCTGCCACTCCCTAAGTGCCCCTGATGATCATTCCCTCCTACCTCGTAAAGAATCTCGTTGTGTCACAGTAATATATCCCTTATCCTAAATTTCAAGTTCACTCTGTTCACTGAAGAAAATAGTATGGGATAATAGCAGGTAAGGGTTCCTTTATGGCACCATTTAAGTCCCTCTTCTTGTGTGTGCTTTCCTTCTTTGTATTTCTTTTAAAGCTGTGCTTGTTAGATAATGTTTCTATACAAGCCACCTCTGTGCAGCTTCTCACCCCAGAAGCCTCCCTTTTAAATACAGTAAAGAATCTGCCCGAAGAATTGCCTTTAATGCCAGAAGAAAACCACTTTAGACTGTGTCTGAAGATTCATCTTCACTAATGGTCTCCTGAAGAGGTTGGGAAACTTGTCTGCAAAGGGACATTTGAAACGCATAGTCCAGGCTGTAATGAGTCCACAAAGACAAACAGATATACAGTTTGGTTCACAGGTTGTTGTCCATGGACTGCTGGTGAAAATAACAGAATTACAGAGAAGAATGGGGAAGGAGTGGTGATGAGACTAGAAGATGGATATTTAAGGCATTGTCAACATACAAATCTTCTGGGGGTCATTGTTGTTTACTGCTTTTATTTTTGAGACTCAGTCTTATATGTCAGACACTGACACTGAACCCTTGATCCTCTTACATCTCCCTCGGAGTGTGGAGCTATCAGTCACACATCACCGTGCCCTGGCTAGAGAAGAGTCTTGGAATTCCTGTGTTCCCTGGGATTGAGTATGGTATGGCTACCTACAAAATGGAAGCTTTTGGAATGAGGAGAGCCCAGGAGTGCTAGTCCAGCACTCACACCAGCCACCTGTAACATCCTGAGCTTAGGGAGCTACAAGAGAACATGAAACCCCACTGTGGGAAGCCACACAGACTATATGAAGCCTCACTGTGTGGAGCCACAGAGAATGTGGAGCCCCACTGTGGGGAGCCTCAGTCCAGTTCTCAGTACTGATTCTGGGAACATGGAGCCCCACTGCCGGGCCTTTGCATACTGATTCTGGGATTATAGTTTCCCTTTAACAGGTTATTCTTTCAGGAAGGTACAGTCTCGGATGCAGAGCTATGCATCAGGTATTTTTCTTGCTGGTCTGGCTAGGGTTTGTTTGTTCTGTTTCTGTCTTTTTGCTGGGCCCCGAGGCATCATTTCTCTGAGTTCCAAGTTCTGAACAATCTTTTAGAAACAGCTTGCAGGTGAGGTGGGCCTTGCTTTTCTGTGTCCTTCATGACCTTGGTGCTCCCAAGCCTCATGGAGAGCTGCAGTGACTCATAGCAAACTTCATGATGTCTAGAAGAATAAAGATAAGACAGCATCATTCTGTCTGGCTATGGCTGGGGTATCAGAGACTGACTAAGCTGGTCACAGGATCATGTGACCAGAATCAAATCCCTTCTCTGAATGACCCAATTTCTTCTCTGTTTAAAGAGGGGCTTTAGCAAGAAATGGAATGGCAGCTACCAGATGAGCAGCCCACAGACACATCTCTGTTGTTCCTGACAAGCATAACTGGCCCTTCCCTTGGCTATCCTTGTTACCTAGACAATGCACCCTACCCAGGACTGCTAGATCCAGGAAAGCCTAGCTGACTAGTGGAGCAGGCCTCATTGCAGCTTGCTTGACACTCAAACACGTGCCAATAAGACCAGTTCATCCTTGAGACAGCAACTCAGAACATCTTATTAATGGTCCTGAAGAGTAGTTAAATTACTTGATATTTAAAATTCACTAAGCATCTTAGTTATGTTTCTTGTTATTGTGACAAAGTTACCTGGAAAAAAGTGACTTTAAGGAAGGGTTTCTCTTAACTCCTGTTTTGAAGGTGTGGCAGCAGGGCTGTGAGGTGGCTGGTCACACAGCATCTGCAGTCAGGAAACCCAGAGAGAGATGAACCCTGGCGCTCGACTCGCTTTCTCCTTTTTATTCAGTCTGGAACCCCAGAACATGAAATGGAGATGCTTACATTCATGGTCTTCTCTCCTCAGTTAAACCTCTTAGGGAATACACCCATTGATAATCTCAGAGGTGCGTTTCCACAGCAATGCTGAGGACCATCAAGAAGACTGTCAGGACAGCACCGAGGGAGCAGAACATGACTGTTTGTGGGTTCTCTGTGTGTAATGGCTTTCCATAGTCTCTCATATCTTGTTTATAAAATGTCATGAGCGAGTTGGGGAGGAGAGGGCTAGCTCTCCAGCCATTCAAGCCTGTGAGTGTCGCGTTGCCTGTCGTATTTGAAGCTCCTGTGTTTCCCCATCTCTCTGAGGTAATTGTTTGCTTTCTTTACTTCCCTGGGATGTACTCATGCCAAGGCTGACTATGGAGATAAGCTTCAGTGAGAAGGGTTCTTTACAAATGAGTCCTTCTCCTGCCCCACCTTCCGTTTAACCTTGTGTTTAAAACCATGGACAGTAGTTCTCACACAAAATCTTCTTCTCTTCAAAAATATCCCTTGGATACTTACATGTCATTGTCTTCTCAACCTTGAGTAACTTTGAATCAGTTTATTCATAAACTTAACCATAACACTCTTACGTAAATTATCTGTGCATACATCTATGTATCTAACTTCCTATAATCTGTTTGTCATCTCTCTCTCTATCACCTATCTATCTATCTATCTATCTATCTGTCTATCTATCTATCTATCTATCTATCTATCTATCTATCTCTATATATATATAGATATGTCATCTATGTACTTACCTACCTATATATTAATTAGCTATTTATTTATCTCAGTATAATCTCCCTTGGTGCTCTATTTCTCTGTGTCACACATCTCAACATCATTTATGCACTTACCTATTTACCTATCATCTAACAAATGTCTATCAATCTATCTCTGTTTTTATCATTTACTTGCCTATCTGTCATCTATCCATCATCTATCTATCTATCTATCTATCTATCTATCCATCATCTATCTATCCATCTATCTATCTATCTATCTATCTATCCATCATCTATCTATCTATCTATCTATCTATCTATCTATCTATCTATCTATCTATCATCTATCTATCTATCATTTATCATCAGTTTACTGACCCACAGATGAATTAAGACACCTCACTTTTACATCATCAGATTTAAAGTATAAGCAGAAAATCAGGATGCACCTAGGGGACGGGACGGTAGTCATGAAACTTTATTTGCACAGACCCCTGGGGTGCTTTGTAAATTTAGATCTTATTAGCTAGTAAAGAAGACAGGACAGCTTTCCCAAGTCTTTGGTGTCTACTCTCCATTGGATGTAAATATGCTTTGTTGTTTAAATGTCTGTATAGCTATGCATTTAAGAGGAAATACTTGAATATCATTTTGATAGGATTTAGACTCACCACAGAATCTGGTCTCTGGGGATGTCTATAAGGGGTTTTCTACATTAGGTTTCCTGAGGTGGAAAGACCCACTCTAAATGTGGGTAGCAGCGTTGCATGGGCTAGAGTCTGAGACTGAATAAAAAGGAGGAAGCAAGCTGAGCCCCAGCATTAGCCTCTGTTTACTTCCTGACTGTTGATGTAGTGTGACCCACTGCCTAAGATCGTAGCTGCATTGACTGTCACACTGTGAAGGGTTTTCAAGGGGCTAGAAGTGGTGGCAAGTGACCAAACATATAGTCCTCCTAAAGGCTTTCCGCTTGTATACAGCACAGTCCCTTCCATGGGCCTCTGTCATGAGCATATCCATGGAAGCAGCTCTCATGTCATTCGTTATCCTTGCTCTGATCACTCCTGCTCTAAGTGAATTGGAATTCTGGGCGGTGATGCCCTGCAGGTATCTGCAACCGATATCCAATGATCTGTCTCCAGAGTCATGAAGGCTGGAAACCTGGAAACCTCCATTGGAACATATGAAGACGCCAGCACTGTTTGCTGTGGAGGTAGTGTCAGACGACGCAATAGATCCCACAATCTTCATCAGCATATTATATGCTTTTCTTGTTGTAGTGACAAAATCCTTATGAGATCATGGATTGCAGGGCTAGCTGAAGACCCGCATCCTTATTGTTATGAGACAGGATCTTATGTAGCCCAGCCTGTTTTCAAACTCACCACATGTCTGAGGATGATCCTGAATTCCTGCCCCTCCTCCTGCCTTTGTATTTAGAACCTCAGGATTATAGCCTTGTATTGCCATGCCTGGACTAACGTGTCTTTCTTTACTATCTCTGTGCAATTGTATTAAAATGAGGCAAGCTCCCTGAAGAAAGATTTTCTAATCCCTCCTTGGAGACTCAAGTCTCAGTGTGGAACCGTCAGCGGAGGCAGCTGCACCACAGTGAAATTGGTAACATTCTTAGAAGGAGCCTCCGCGGTACATACACTGCTGCCCTATCCACTCTTCGGTAAAACTGTGGGTCAGGCACCCCTCTATCTGTAACAATTAAACATTTGAATCCCAGAAGGGAAAATCACTATGACGTGGAGTTGTAAGTAGCTGGCTTTTCATGGCATGTTTTGTTGTTGTTTAGCACCTTTTAATGCTGGGGTACTTACCTCCTACTGTCCAAAACCCCAAGGCAGTAATATGTAGTGTGATGTCATTAAGTCTCTGGATGAGATGCATTCCAAACTGGGCTTACTTAAAGGATCCATTGGGGGACCCATGTTCTATATTTCTCTCTTGTTCTTGGACATGAAGAATGTTCCTCCAAGAAAACAGTGGTTTTGTTGATGCCAGCATTTTTTTTTTCAAACCAAACTTATCTTTTGGTACACTTTAGAAACTTTTATAGATTTTTTGCTGTAGAACCTCGGTATCTCTGCAAGGCTGAGACTTAAGGACTTTCGTATCCTTGTCTCAGATTCCCTGCATTGAGCATCATAACAAGTCAAACTGATAGAAATACTATGACACTCAAGGCCTTGGGTGTTCTAGAAAGTCATGTCAAGGACCCTGTTCCATTGTTCTAGCTACTCATACACAATCAGACATGATTTGCCTTTTGGAACCAGAAAGTTCCATCCAACCAGGCATAGTGACAATGCATACCTGAAATCCCAGTGTGCTGGAGGCAGAGGCAGGATCACAAGTTCAAGGCCAGCCTGAGTTTCAAAGCAAGAGCTCCTATTACACACACACACACACACACACACACACACACACACACACACACACA
>CAJQZJ010004953.1:5053578-5088984 GCA_907164525.1 Lophiomys imhausi | reverse complement strand
ACACACACACACACACACACACACACACACACACACACACACACACACACAGAGAGAGAGAGAGAGAGAGAGAGGAAAAAGACAGAGAGAGAGAGAAAGCCTTTTTAGTAGCACCAGGAAGTATTCATGCTCTATAAAGTTGCCTATGCTGTGTTTGTTCATGTCCCTGATCATCATCTCAAAAACCCTGAGTCATACTTGCTCTTGTGATTCTAACCCGAAGACTAGGCCATCCTTTGGGCTCACCTGCAGCTAAGCAGCACAATGAGGTGCCTGAGGACGGGACACTTGGGACCACCAGGCCAGTGTGCGTGCTTATGTGCATCTGGAAGCATGAGTGTGTGTGCCTGTAAGCGCAAGTTCATCTCAAAGCTTCCCTGTAACTTGGGAGTTACATGGTCCCTGCTTTTCCCTATGGTACAGATGAAGAACAGTATGGCTTTGGGGACTCACTGCTGCTCGGTGCAGTTTTGATCCCTTTCATGTAGCTGATGGCTCAGCCAGCTAAGACTGTGAGGCTAAAACCCAAACAATGTGGTCCCACTGCTTCCCTACAAATCTCTGTTCTTCCCTTGTGAGCTTGTGGCTGTGGGCAAGTTACTTAATCTCTCTGTGCTCTAGTTTTTTTCCAGCTGAAATTCAGAGGTAATGGGAGCCTTCTGTCCTGAAGTCCTCAAGATTTACAGTTGCCACCCATGATTCCCAGAGCAGGGACATACAGAAAACACCACGTAAGCATTCACTCTCGCTACTATTAACGTTTTCTCACGTCCACATAGCTTGTGCGCCTGCATACCCACATCTCACTTAGCTTGTTCACAAGGGTTAGTTCTGGCTGACATGTGCCTGTTTCCAAACTCAATCCGCGTTCCCTAAACAAAGAGGTTCTTCATAAAGGGTTTTCTGAGGGGTGTGTTTTTTGCCACTAGCACAGCTCTCATGAGGAAAGTATTTTTGGTAAGTGACATTTTTCTAGTTACAATAGTGAGTCACACCACTACATGGTCTGTTATAAAGGGTGAAGGAGTCATTTCAGTATACAAACTATTGTTTTGTTATTTTATTACCTACCAGAGAGGAGTGTGGGGCAAGAAATCTAAAGTATATAAGGAAATCACTGTAAGTTTTTCTGTCATTTAGCATTGAATTAAAAATAGCTGGAGAAGAAAAACACTAATTGAAACACTCAGAACACTTCATTTTATTTTTTTTTCCAGTACAACAATATGTTGACTGAATTTTCCAAATTACTAAAAGCACTCAGGCAGTTCTGGGAATATGAATCTAGTAACCCTTCAGCTCTTTTTATTTAGAATGTTGTTGGCATTTTATACCAGTGTCAAATATGATAATTATTTTTCACAGATATTGAGCTTAATAGAGTAATTGCTGAACAGATTTCCACATTTGGCTCTGCCAGACAAAGCTGAGGAAATCTGCAAGCTGGAGACAAGTAGTTTCTCTAAGTGCTTTCCCTGGGAATTGTCTCAGAAACTTATTATTGATGAATGAGAGAGGAGCGAGATGGATCCAAACAGTGAAGTTATTACAGGTTTAGACATGGCCAACCCAATCTCCAAGGCACATGCAAATTATTCATCACAGATGGAAACAAACAAGCAAGTGGGAAGAAAGACACCTTAGCGTCTTCAGAGTCAATCGAAGACCTAGAGGAAAAGCCTCCATATTTGATGTGTTTCAGAAACCATATGGATCATATGTGTTGGCCTCAGCAGTTTTGATAGACATGACTTAAAATAGGAGAAATACATAAATGGATATTGGCAATTTTAATCGGACCTCAGCTGTGGGAGAAAATGTTAACAACGTGCTGGGTGTTTTGGCTCTGAAAGGGAGTGTCTATGCAAAGTTACCAAAGAGGGAAACATGGCTTCTGTTGAGCTGTGGACTTTAAGTATCCCTAGTGTGCAAATGGGATCAGTGTATTAAAAAGTCCCATTTTCTACTTTGGGTTACTGCTTGAGGAAGTGATATGGTGGCTGTCTATCACATAGGAGCACCTCTGTTTTAGGATTGGGTTGGGCATTCTTGCCAGGTCTGGACCAGGCCCTTCTCCTGCCAGGCTTATGATGCCAGAGCATGGGCTTTTTTGTGGACATCTCTGCAGCTAGTCTTTAAGTGCCTGGCTGTTTCATACCACTCGCGTGCTTGGGCCAACACAGCCTCTTTGTAGACCTCAGCCACGCCCATCATATTTTCTCCTGAAAGCTCTAACCTTCCTTCCTTTAGCCTGTTCCCCAAGGTTCTGATTTCTGTCTTCTGTGCCCTGAGTGACACTTCAACCATCTTCCAGCTCCATTGTTCTCTGGACACCAGAGAAACCAGCCCTCATCCCACTGTCCAAGATTTCCATACATCTCTCTCTGTACTGCAGGGGCTGTGTTGGGAAATAACACATCTCTTTACCTACAGGTCCACTCCACTGTCCCTTCATCCAAGGGTGAGTTCATGATCCAGGAAGGCTTGTTCGACATCCAGAATATATAGGTGGGAGCAGCTTAGGCCCCAGGGCAGCTGGTGTTCAGTGAGAGAAGTGTATAATCACAAAATAATACTACAGTCCAGGTGACACTAAGGATGGCATCCACAAGGGAAAAAAAGAACAGAGGCAGATGGAAAACAACTAAGCTTTAGGTACGATGGCCTTGACAAGCCCTTCCTCTTGGCCATGTCTGAGGGATGTTGGAAGTGTCAAGTCAGGGTGAGGCCTGTTCCTGCTGGAGCATGCTCTAAACAGAGAGGAAAGTGGCATGAGGCCTTGGCAAGTACAAGAAGACCTAAGAAAGAAGATAAGGCTAGGAATAGTGACTGAAGGGACCCGGAAAGGTGGAGTTGGGGGTAGTCATCCAGTAGGGCCCTCAGGCCATTGAGGAGTGGGGATTGTTGTCAGTCATGGTTGGTCTTCATTTTTTTCCATCAAGGTGAAATGTAGATGACATAAAATTACCCACATTAGAATGGACAGTGGGGAGATATTTAGTGATGTCAGAATATTATGTGACCATTCCCTCTGCCCTCTTTCAAAACATGTTTATCATCCCCAAAAGGAATCCCCATCCCCATCAGAAGTCCCTCACCATCTATCCACTCCCAGCCCTGGCAACAGAAGTCCTGTTTCTCCTCCTCAGTAGTCACCTTTTCTGGATGCTAAAGGTACACAGGTACACTGAAGCCATTCCCTAGCTTGGAGCTCTGACCTACTTATTCCCTGGCAGCATCCATAGGACCAAGTCTAACTCCTAGTCACTCACAATCATTATTTCCTCATTCTTACTTCTTGAGATGCTCAAGAGGAAGGAGCAAGTCTCACTACTTCTTCCCCAGTGTCCACGTGTCACAGCTGGTGACCACCAGTGCCCATTTGCTATAGGACCCCCCCACACACCTTTGGTCCTGTGCACTCTGTGAGGAGTTGGCAATGTTAAAAGGCAGGTGCCCACCATGTAATCTCTGAAGTGCTGGAGAGAATGGAAGTTCAAGTGAGTGCCATGCTCTGGACATGGCACACACTTCTTTATAGAACATTCTCTGAGTGTTCATGCCCAATCCAAACTATGACACTGACTCTCTGCATATTCAGTACCTTTCTGAGTTTTTTCAGAATCCTCATACCTGATATTCTAAAGCAGTGGTTCTCAACCTTCCTAACGCTGTGACCCTTTAATACAGTTCCTCATGTTGTGGTGACCCCCAACCATGAAACTGTTTTCATGGCTACTTCATCACTGTAAATTTGTTACTATTAGGAACCATAATGTAAACATCTGTGCTTTCTGATGGTCTTAGGCAACCCCTGTGAAAAGGTCCTTCCACCCACAAAAGGTCCAGCCCACAGGTTGAGAACTGCCATTCTAAAGTTTCCTAGCATAAACTCAGGTTGGGCCGAGATGTCAAGCACAGTCTAAGAAGGTGATGGCTCTGTTCCTTCAACACCCGAGTACACCTCTCCTGCTCCAGGTCTTGGCATGGCTGCTGCCATCTTTCCATCCAGGCGTGAGGTCTCATGCCTTGGGCGCTCTCTTCTGCCTATCACAGCACCGTTCCTTTGTTTTCTCCTTGCGTCCTGTTCTACAGTCTGATACTTTGCTCATTTCATGTGTCTCCAAGCAGGCTCTGAGGAATGTGATAACCTGACGTTTGTTCTCTGATGCATTTCCACCCCCTTCCATAACTGTGTCAATTGAATTATGAATTGGGCTATTCTGGGTCCTCCTATTATTCATAAAATTTTTATTTATATATGTGCATGTGCATGCATTGTATGTGTGGGTAAGTCAGATGACAGCTGGTGGGAGTCAATTTTCTCTCTGCACCACGTGGGTCCTGAGGATAGAACTCAGAATGTCAGGCTTGCTGGCTGGTACCCTTTTACATGCTGAGCAATCATTTTCAAAACCAGACCCAGGACAGAATTAAACAGCATGGGATTTATTTGAGAATGAGGAGGGATCCCTGAGGCATGGAGAGAGCTATGACCCCTGTAAAGGAGGGGAACGGTGAAGCAGGATGCCGTCAGTCCTCTCCAGTTCTCAAGGACGCCAGCCATAATGCCAGAGTCCCTAAGACAAAGTTACCCATCAGAAGTGTTCCGAGTCTCCCAGGACTGAGTCCACCTGGGTGGATCTCTTTCACTGAGCAACTGGGTGGGAGTGGCCTGTGGGGAAAAAGGACATTCCAGGAAATGTGGCAAGAGTGAACTGCAGTGCACAACAGCTGGGTCTGTGCTCCAAGCGCAACTTAGAGATCTGGAAGAGTATTCCCGTGGACACCACACGGGTAGGTGAAAAACACTAGTTCAATGTGAGTGGTGAAGAAATGAGCAAGTGGCTAAGTGAATAAGTAGATGAGATACCCTCATGTCACGTCCCTGCCTGGCTCTCTCTTTGGGCTTTCAAGTCCACATTTAGTTTTGCTAGCTTCCTTTGTATTGAACATCTATCACATGCCAGCTGGCTTAACCTACCATGCCTTGCTTGATCCCCACAGCATCGCTAGGCACTGTTGTCCATCTCGAGCTCATAGATGAAAAAAACAAGGCTCCATTGAGGCGAAGCAGATTTGGTGATGAGCGTAAACTCTCAGACTCTAACAGCGTCTGAGACACTGTTTCAGAGATTCAATGCCCTACAATTCAGGGTCCTCAGGAGTAGCTGGGCGCAGGGAAGTAACAGATTCTAGGCTCAGGTAACCAAGGTGAACATTGTGACTTTGCATCCTCCATCCTTCCTTCCTCTGTCATTGCTCCTGCAATCACTCAGTGCACCTTTGACAAGCACCTTCTGTGTGCTGATCCACAGGACTACCCATCTTTCCATTGCTGAGGTTATCTGTGGGTCCTTCGGTCAGTTTTAACTGTGAACTCGGCACAATCTAGACTCACCCAGACTATTTTAACTGAGGGATTATCTAGACTGGGTTGGCCTGTGAGCATCTCTATGAAGGGTTACTTTGAATATTAATTAAGGTGAGAAGATTCCCCCACCCTGAATGTGGGCCACATCATGTGTTGCTGGGCAGCAACAGATGTTTATGAGCCAAGAAACTTAGCTGAGAAAAACCTCGCAATCAAGCAAGGGTACATCTATTCTCTTTGCTCTCAACTGTGTTATGAGGTGACTAGCTGCTTGAGTTTCTATCTTAATGTCTTCAAAATGATGGAAGTGCAAGGTAAATAAAACCCTTTCTCCTAAACTGGTTTTGGTCAGGGCATTCCATCGTAGAACCAGAAAGGCTGGTTAAACAGTTGTCTGCACTGATTAAGTGAGTCACATAGGGCTCTTGAGCCCTTGAAGAATGGCTGCTACCCTGAGATACAGTATGAACATAAAACACACACCAGGCTTCAAAGACATAGTATAGAAAAGGATATTTTTTAAATCTCATGAATAGTTTCTATATTATAAAAAATAATGATTTTTGACTACACAAAGTTAAAATATATTATTAGACGAATCCTATCATTATTGAAAACATTTGATTTTACTTTTTAATGATGCCCTTGGATAATTTAAATAGTCACAGGACATGGTATGTATTAGAATTCTCCTGGAAAGCTCTGGTCTGTGGAATGGAGAGAGGCCTGCTGTGGGAGCACAGGACACTGAGAACACAGAGCTGTGCCCAACCGACTATGAAGGACGTGTACAGCCACGGGACTTTGTCCACAAGATACTTGAGAGATGTCAGTGCTGTGGGGGATGGGCATGTGGGGGGAGGCTGCACCCAGTTGTCTGGGTCTGGAGTTTGGGCTCAGGTGGTCTCAGGCTTGGGAACCAAAACTCTGGTCCGGAGCTTTGAATTTCAAACTAGTACCAGACTTACTGATTAAAGGGAACCATTGGCCTCATTCAGAATTTGACTGTCAGTGCCTTAGAAAGTGTGAAACTTGGTGAGAAAGTTCCATGAGGTGAGGATTTGTGGTGGGACCAAAGAAAGGCTATACTCCTTGTTTGTCATGTTGCTGTGACAAAGGAAGAGAGGGCTTGTTTTGGCTCAGTTTGAGGGTTGATCCATCACGTTGGGAAAGTGTGGCATCAGGGGTGGGAGGCAGCTGGTTGCCTTGCATTCACGGTAAGAAGAGAGAGATGAATGCCAATGGTGCTTAGCTTATTCTCTTCTTTTTATTCAGTCCCACTCCCCAGATGATGGCATGGTTCTGGCCATTTTTGGGGTGGGTCTTCCTAGAATAAGTATCATAATCTAGAAACTCCCTCACAGAGAGTTGTCCCCATGGTGATTCTAAAATTCTGTCAAAAATTGACAGTGAGATAAATTATCACAAAGACTCTTTGGAGATTGTACTGGTGGGCTGGAGTTCTTAGTCGTTTTGGAAGGGCTACCTAAATAACTCAGCCATATCCTCTCAACTGTGCACAGAAATAGAGGGCAGGGTGACCTTTTACCTCTCCGCACTCAGTCCCCATGGTCCCACTGAATGTGGGAGGAAGAGAAGTCTATGATGTCAGGTGTATTCCATGGCGATTTTGTAAATTACAGTCTGGGTAGCATGAATTTGTAGGCGTAATGCATTTACCCATGGCCCCTGGGGTGCACTAGAAGACAATTTCTTGGTGTTTAAAAGATTATCCTTTTAATAATTCATTGTTCTTAACAACACGATACATCAGTGGTTTACACCGAAGTCGTGTTTTATCTGCAATGTGCTTCCAAATTGAAAGGTCTCATAAAATAACACTTAGCTCTCAGAGTGCTTACGTTGTCTAGAGCTCAGCCTCATATCTGTTGGATGATAAGGAATACCTTGTCTCTTTATCATCCAGTGTAAGCTCTAATTTAGGAGCTCTGGAATAAATGAGGCTGCTTAAAGGTGGGTGGTGAATGTGTGTGTGTATTCATATGTGTGTGTGCATAACACATGTGTGTTGTAGACTACATGCAGCTTGGCCTTCTCACTCAGAGAGGCTATTTTGCAACAATGCAGAGAGGCACATATACATTTATCTCTCAGCTGAATCATTGATGGGGACACATTCCTCTCCAACAATAGGAGCAACCATATACCCCTCCTCCAGGGGAGTCAGAATGAGTTGACAGTGCTCCCATAGAGCTAGGACTGAAGAGAAGTTGCGGGACCCCTTTTTCCTCTTCCTCATCCATAATAATCTCACAGGGTCCCTGTGCCTAGTGCTCTGCATGCAGGAGATTGGTGGTGCAGTGCTCTCTCCCAGAGCCTCTAAAGAAGGCCAAAGTCTACATGCAGACCTTAGGTCTGGCCTGCCTCTCTGTCCTGCAGCATCTTGGTTTGTTCTCACTCCCATAGTGATGTGGCTCTGACCTCACTTTACTAAGGATGCCACAGTCATTTCCTCCCCCAGGAATGTGTAACTGCTTTTCCCTTTCCTTCTTCTTGAGGTCCCTTTAGATCCTATATGATGTGTATTTGATGAGTATGTGTGCATATATGTGTATGTGTGTGCATGTGTGTGTATGCACATGCAACTTCGTATGTGTGTTTTTAGAGGCCAGGGATCAATGTCAAATATCTTTCTTAGTCATCCGTCCACCTTGTATTTGGGGTCTCTCAGTGAACCTAGAGCTCGACAATTGGCTGTACTGCCTGGGTTGCAAACACCGGGGATCCCCTGTCTCTGTGTCCCCAGCAGTGGGATTACAGACATGTATTATCACACCCAGTTTTTTTTTCCCATGGGTGCTGGGGATCCAAACTCAAGTCTTTAAGCTTGCATTGCACACAATTTGCTGTCTGAACTGTCTCCCCCACACCACAATCTTTCCTCTGGTGGGCAGAAAGACAGAGGTTATGGGGGGTGGGCAAGATATCCAGTCTAAATCACAGCTCAGTGTCTGCTATTACAGAGTGTGAATAAATAAATAGCATAGCACAGACAGTCCACACAGACCCAGATCTGCAGCTGAGTTTTATTTGATTATTGATGATGTTTTCTGTAGGCTTTTTAGTAAGTAGATGATGCACCTAGCTCCTTGGGCAAGGCCTGGGAAGTACCTGGGCAGGATACAGAGGAGCGAGCAGGAAGTGGGTGATATTAGAAAGCTAAGCAGCCTTGCGAAGACAAGGCTTGGGGAAATGAGGATAACTTGCTATTTTCTTATTTCCAGAATAAATAAGGCTTAAACATGTTTGTAAACTTCTAGAAATTGACCAGTGGAGAGGAAGAGATTAAATAAAGATGAGAGGGAAGAAGGGACAGAGAAAGATACAGAGAGAGAGGGAGAGGGAGAGAGAGAGTTTAATATGTTTTCCTGAGGCAACAGGAGGAATGAAATTAGGAATGAGGCTCAAGAAGCAAGTGTGAGAGAAGGGGGCATTGGGCAGCAAGGAAGGCCATATATCTGTCTAGCTTTCAGCTGTTCTGTGGAACAATGAAGAAAACATTTATCATCTCTTCCTTTGCTGAGTAGATTCAAGAAATCCTAGGGCAGAGACTTCTCCTGGGAGAGTATTTGGAATTAGTTGCCAGGCACGAGTGTAAACTGAATGGGATGGTGAAGTCCTGAGACAGAATCCCAGGAACAGAGTTCGATCCTATGGTGTACAGGGCTCTGAGATGGCCCAGGAGCCCAGAGCACAGAGGACATTTCCAATGCCTGAGCTCATGTGGATATCCCTCAAAGGCTGCTTCACCTGGCTGAGATGTGTTGATTTTTGTTGTAGTAATTTTTGTGATTACGTTTCCAGAAAGAGAACATCATCTCCTAGAATCTGTTTGGGGCATCCAAGTGTCTGAGTAGGAAAAAGGGACACTGTGTCCTTCTGTCAGCATTGTCCTGCTGTTCTTGTCACAGCTTATTTGCAGGAATGCAGGGACCCAAATTAGGAATCTCCTTCAGTCCTTCAGACATGATTTACCTGATTAACAGAATCTTGGTGGAATAAGGTGTGTGTGTGTGTGTGTGTGTGTGTGTGTGTGTGTGTGTGTGTGTGAGAGAGAGAGAGAGAGAGAGAGAGAGAGAGAGAGAGAGAGAGAGGAGATATTGCTCATGACATGACTAGGGAACAGGAATGAGTATGAGTGAGTTGACCTTGTTTTATCTCGCAGGTCTGAGCATGGTCCCGACATATAACTAAGACAGAAGCATTAGGTGAACAAGCATGTGTATTAGGATCGCCCTATGTAACCCAGGCTGGGTGGCCCTGAATCCTCCTGCCTCCGCTGAGGGTAGTAGGTTTAGATGGAGGAGGGTCATGGGTGTAATTTCTGCAGCAGGAGGCACATTGCTGGGGACACAATATAAGCTTGGTGCATGTTCCCTTGAGGAACAGATGACAGGTAACACAGAAGAAGCTGGACCATGAAAACCGATATCTAACAAACACAGAAAACACATCTCTGTGTGTGCTAGATGCATCATGAGGCCTGAATAGGCCAGGCGGGCACCGGGACATGCCAGGTTCTGCCACGGGCCAGCCATCAATCAGAGCAGAGCATGTATAGGGGTTGCCTTGTGCAACTCAGAAGCCAAGGATGATGTCTTGGAACTTGCACAGAAGGGTTGCCTTCACTTCTACCAGGAGAACAGGGCTTCAGTGCCCACATCTTTCACCCAAGACCTCAAAGGGCCTCAGGAAGTCAGGTTTGCAGGAACTCTATCTTCTCTGAGTTAAATATCAGAGATTCCTTTTAGTGACTTGCCCAAGGTCATGGGGCTGTGAGGTGGCAGAGCTAAGAAAATCAAAATACAGGTCTGATTCCAAACCTTGAGACACTTTCCTAGCAAATCGCTCTTAATGTGCTCATTTCAAAGTGGGAAAGGGCTGCCTAAAAGGCTCACGGGTGTGCTTGGGAGGTGGCTTGGAAAAGCTTAAGAGACTGACATATTCTGTAAGACCTGAGGACTTCACACACCTGCTTGAAGCAACATTGAATGGTTCTTTACGCTCAGAGGGGGTTCCCCTACCAAGCTCAAAATTGTCAAACCTACTGGGAAGAAAAGCTCCCTAGGGGTTTACTGCATAAAATAAACAGAAATCAATTTTGACTTGTTTTCTAATCATGATAAATGAAGCCAGGTTAAGGGGGAAAGGCTCTCTGAGTGTTAGCTGAGGAACATTTTGCCAAGATGCACTGGTCTCTGACAAGCAATTAAGAAGCCCTCTGATTGTGCCTGGCAGTGCCACGGCTCAGCACACTCCTGATTAATTCTCATTTTCATTCTTTCCTTGGGATTTATTTACTCCTCTCACCTGGATTGTGGTGGCTCCTTCTCCTCACCCTCCACCCTTCTCTCTCAAGCGTCTGTGCTTGGGTCCTTACAGCTGTACCCAGCCATCCATCAGCACCTTGCTCATGGCTGTTGATGGTCTGTCTACTGTGCAGAACCTGATCAGTCGACCCTTCCCTTGAGTCATCCACGGCAGACTTCTCGATCTAAACCCATCTCCACATCCTTCAGATGTTCTCTTAAAAGACAGTTGATTGCAGAAGGATTGTGAATCCAAGGCCAGTGGGGAAGACATAGGGAGACCCTATCAAAACAAACCAAGAAAGATGGGAGAAAAGGGAAGGGAAGCAGGGGAAGGGGAGGAGAAGGAAGGGATGGAAGGAAAAAAAAGGAAGAAAGGGAAAAAGAGGGGAAAGGAATAGAGGGGAGAAAGGAGGGTTAAAAAAAAAAAAGCCAGAGGATTCTGGCCTCGGGTGGTTTGGTAGGGAGTGTATTCACTCTGAATTGTCACAAGTGGGTTGCAAGAATCCATCAGTAAGAGGCTGAAGTTTGGATAAATTGGAAGGCACTTGCAAAGCAAAGACAGAAGGGATCAATGCATCCCCTTTGCCTTCATGGCTGTCAACAGTCTAGTCCTTTCTATAATCTCCACACTGTCTAAATCTTTCTTAGGCTGTTTTCTTATCAACCCTGCAGCAACCTACAAAGAATAATGAAAGCTTAACCTTGGAAACAGGAAGTCAGAGGTGTGAATCTCTGTTGACTGGCTTTCTGGGATAATCTTTGGGCACAGGCTCAAATAGGAAGGAATGTGAGCCTGCAGTGAATACTCTGACCCAGAGTCTCTGCCTGGGTTTCCTCACCTATCCACTTGTGTCAGGACCTTCTGAGAGCTGAGCCCTACATCATACATACCTGCGAAGCCTGCAGCAGTGGGAGACTGTCCACTCACGATCACAGCCCTATGGTCTCAGTGTTCTTCTCTCCTGATTCCTTTCTCATTTTGATCTTCAAGGCTAATTGGAAGATACTTCTGCCATGGGAACATTCTACTGGGACCCCAGACTGTCACATATGTTCTCTCTCTTTAAGGGTAGCGCAGACAGAGAAAGGGAAAGGAACATTTGTGAATAGCACATGAGTAGGGGTTTTAGAATAACAAGACTTGAATGATCCTTAGAGTACAATATTGAGTGCAATGGTTGGTTTTAAATGTCAGTTGGACACAGTCTAGAATCACTGTGAAGAGAGTCTCAATGAGGGATTGTTAAGATGTGCATGGCCTATGGGGGGGGGTCTATAGAAAATGGTCTTGTGTTCATTGACATGGAAAGACTCAATCCACTGTGGGTGGCACCATTCCTTAGGATTGGGTCCTACACTATACAGGAGTAGATAGAGTAAGTAGGGTAGAGACATGCACACTACTTTCTCTCTGCTCTTATCTGTGGGTGTGATGTAGCTGTTTCAAGTTACTGATCCCTTGACTTCCCCACAATGATTGGCAAGAACCTGTAATTGTGAGCTAAAATAAACCCTTTTTCCCCTAAGTTGTTTTTGATAGGATATTTTTACACAGCAACAGAAATGGTGCTGTGACAGTAATGTAAGCTTTAATGTCCCCATCTCATAAACACTGACACTGAGGCTTGAATAGGTGATGTGGAATTTTGATGTTCTCATAGCTAGGACCATCTCCTAAGCCCAGCATCCATTCATCTGCCTATCCCCCCCTCCCTCTCCCTCTCCCTCCCTCCCTCCCTCCCTCCCTCCCTATGTGTGTGTTATCAAATCCTGTGATTTTCTTCCAAATTTCATTTATTATCTATCCATCCATCTACCAATATCCACATAATTTATCTCCTTATATAATATATGTCTACCTATACACCTATATAGCATCTACCATCTACCATCCACTCATCTTTATATTATCTGTGTATCTACCTTTCTATTATCTATTTCATCTATTGATTATTGATCAATAATCTATCCTTCATTTATATACATATGGTCTACCTTTTATCTATTTTCCATCTGTCTTCTTCATTATGGCCCACTCGCCCCACATAATATTCTCTCATCCTCTGGAAGTTATAGAATCCTGTGATTTTCTTCCAAACTTCATTTTCTATTAAAATTATAACCTGCCACTAAAATATTTAAGCACACAAATTAACCTGTGTTAATTATGATATTTCCAAAGGTGACAAGCAATTAGAGTGAGATTTTGGGGGAAAAACACCTAAATATAGTTTGGCATCTTTCATATTAACTATAAACCTTTATCAATCATAACTTTATCTAACCCCAATGTTAGGCCTAAACAGAATGTAAATGGCTTTTTAAAATCCTGGTACTTTCAGACAAGTTGGCATCCAAAGCCATTACAAGAGGTTTTTATGTTTAGTCTCTAATATTCTCTTCAAAGAGAGGTTAAAATGATGGCTTTCTATTTTGGTCAGGAAATGTTGAATCTTCTCCTGAATACTGCCATTAATCAGCGCCCCATGAATCTTCAGTCCTGTTGCTGTGTGTCATGCATTATGAAAAGGCAGGGCATGCTATTCATGGGGAGAGACAGGTGCTGCCCAGGTGAGTGAGCACAGCCCTGGGCAGTCACAGGTTCACAGCCAAACGCTGTGATCTTTGGCCTATGGCCCTGGTTCTCAAGATCCCCTTTCAGATCAAGGCATGGTGTAGCAGGGAGCACATTTATCTGGGAGTCGGTGTTGACCACAGCTGCTTTCTGCTCAGACCAGCTGGACAGCGTGGCTACCAGGTCACCGTTGCATCTGCACTGTGCTTTCCCGTGAGGACAGGGCAGCTCTTCCACTGGTGAACCAGGCTCTATCCACAGCTCCTCCAGTGTCCTGTAGGATCTGACTCTAATTACTGCACTTGGACTCTTCCCTAGAGGTCTCTTCCTGAGTCCCTGAAATTCATGCCAACAGTTCTTCAGGGAGCTGGGAACCTCTGTAGTTTCTGTAAACATCCCATATATGGCAGGGGTCACCGATGGAGAATTCTGCCACTCACATCACCTCCACACCGGCTTCATCCGTGGGGTAGTTAGCACATGTACCATACCAACCAGGTGTGGAGGCACACTCTTGTTATCCCAGTGCTTGGGAGGTAGAGGCAGGAGGATCAAGACTTCATAATTATCCTTGGCTATGTGATGAGGGCAGAGAAGGCCTGAGATACATAAGACCCTATCTCAAAACTGTATCACCAAAGTATTCTACTTATGACCATGATAATGGACATGATATCCTACCATAAACATATCAGCACATCCATGTTCATTGATGCTCCATTCACAGTAAAAGGAATGGAACCAGCCTAGATGGCCAACAACAAATTAATAGCTAATAAAAATGTGAATGTAATAAAATAAATAATGTGAAACATATATACAATGAAATTTTATTTAGCTGTAAAAAAATAAAATTATGAAATTTATGGGGAAGTAGATGGATCTGGAAAGCATTAATATTATTTTAAGCCAGGTGCCTTACACCCACAAAGACAATTTTCACATGCTCTTATCTCTCAACCCTACCTTTAAAAAAAATAATTTATTCACTTTACATCCTTATTGCAGTCTTCCGCCCTCCTCTCCTCCTAGTCCCACCCTCCTACAGTATTCTTCCATTGCCTCTACCCCTTCTCCTTAGAGAAGGGGAGCCCTCCCCCCAAACCCACCCTGGCACACCAAGTCACATGAGGACTTAAGTGCATCCTCTTCCACTGAGGCCAGGCAAGGCAGCCCAGTTAGGGGAAAGGAATCCAAAGGCAGACGGCAGAGTCCAAGTCAAAGACAACACCCCCCCACTCCAATTATTAGGGGATCCACATGATGACCAAAGTGCCCATCAGCTTCTTATGTATACGGGGCCTAAGTCCAGTCCTGATTGAGGACCCAATGTGACCAGCCACCTCACACTCCTGCTGCTGTGCCTTTTCCACCATCATGGTGATGGAGTGTCCCCTCAAACTGTGAGCCACAAACCTTCTTCCTTCCATGGTTGTCTTTCTATCAGGATTTCATCACAGTAATGAGGAAAGTAACTAATACTCCAGTTACCCACAACTGTATCATCAGACTCCGTTTCATTGCCCTAAATGGTTTTACCCTGTGCTCCTGTTTCCTCCTCACTCCAAGCAACTAGTAAACCCCACATTATCTCTATAATTTATCTTTCCCAGAGTGTCCATACACTTGGATTCTTCTAGTATATGCTTGTGCTGGTTAGATTTTTGTCAGCTTAGCATCAACTAGAGTCACCTGGGAGTAACAGCCATATATTTAGGAATTACCTCTCTCAGACTGGCCTATGGGTGTGTCTGTGGGGTCATTTTCTTGACTACTACTGATTGATGGGAGGGCCTGGCCTGATATGGATGGTGCCAGCTCTGGGCAGGTGGTCCTGAGCCATTTAAGAAAGCCAATTGAGCAAATCATGGGGAGCAAGCCAGTAAGCAGCATTCCTCCGTGGTCTCTGACTCCAGGTTCCTGCTTTGAGTTCACGCCCTGACTTCCCTTGCTGAAGGATTGTGAGCTGTAAGCCAAATGAAGCCCTTTCCTCCCCAGGTGGACAAGCTGGTCAGTGTATTACCCCAGCCACAGAGAGCAAGCTGGGGCAGCGCTTCCAGACTTCCTCCTTTCCACGGCCAGTGTGCATTCCAGGTTCCACCTTGATTTTTCATGCTTTCCTTTAAATGGAAAGAAAGGGGAGGGGGGTGGAGGAAGCAAGAAAGAAAATTCTTGGCTTAATAAGCAGTGAAAAAAACATCCTAAGCTAATGTTGCTGATGTCTATGGCAAAAATAAATAAATCTGCCTGTGTGCTGACAAAGAAGGAAAAAGGGGTCCCACTGGGCCTTTGCTACCATGCCTCATGCTATAGACATTATGGCCACAGCATGCAGCAGGAGCACCGTGACACTGGAACAGGCTCTCTGTTAGGGTTCAGGAGGACCCACAGTTTTGACAGACATCGTGGTTCTTAGACGGTTTTCTGTAAGGTGAGGGCGATCTCTGTATACTCATCCACTGACAGAATTTTGTGATACGGGTGTGCTATGTGATGACTGCTACTGTGTGTGTGTGTTTCTAAAATGTGCATTTTATTATTTTTAAGTCGTTCGGCTCTCTTCTAATGGGTGCACTTACACATGTTATGTGGATAAAGTGGTGGTCATGTTTTCTCAGGTTCTGCCTTCCCTCATGTGGTGATGTTGCTGATTGTTCTTGCTTTCTGTTGCTGTGATAAAATGCTGATCAGAACCAACTTGGGGAGGAAAGGGTTTATTTGGCTTAAATTTCCATATTAGAGTCCATCATGGAGTGAAATCAGGACAGGAACTCAAGGCAGGAATCAGGATCTCAATGGACAAACTGAAGCAGAGGCTGTAGAGGACCGCTGCCTACTGCTTTGCTCCCTTCTACTTGCTCAGCCTGCTTCATCATATGTCCCCAGGACCACTTGCCTGGGAGAGTACCATCCCCAGTGGAATGCCCCCCCCCCCACATGCGATGGTTGTCAAGAAAATACCCTATAGGCAAATATGATGGAGGCAATCCAATTGAGGTTTCCTTCTCATGTGATTCTAGTTTGCATAAATTGACAAAAATTAACCACCACACTAACATTAAACCAATAATGGGGATTTTCATCACCCCCCCCAACCACAACAGATTACATTTCCTACCTTCTCAAAGCTGACCATGTCCAGCTAACTTTGGACATGTATGGGCAAGTAGCACATGTCACTTCTAAAGCAGTGTGTGGAATTTGGGGCTCCGTTCTCCAGCCTTCTCTTCTCATATGAAAAGATGCTGACATCTCTGTTAACTGTGTCCCCTAGGTTTTTGTGAGAGTCGCAGCTCTGGTGATAACATGCCAGGGCATGAAGCACAGGTAAGGATAGAATCCTTCGGAGGTAAATGGCTCCGTCAGCAACACCTACATAAAAGAAGAAAGCCAAGCCGGGCAGGGTACACATGTTTAATTCAAACTCTGGGAGGGCAAAGCTAGGGATCTCCAGAGTTTTCTGGTCAGCCTGCCTGTCTGAATAAGTAAGGTCCAAGTTCAGTTAAAGATCTTGTCTAAAAGAATAAGGCTGAAAACAACCAAGGAAGACATTGACATATGTGTGGTGTGTGTTACTCACATGCCTCATACAGAGTAACATGTATATAATATACACAGACACAAGAGAGAGAAGGGGAGAGAGAGAGAGACATAGAGAGAGAGAGAAGCAAGAAACAGGAAATGAATCTTTGTCATTCCATAACCTGGTCTAACACAGCTCACACCCAGGGCCATGGGCAACTCTACACACGCATGCATTTGTCTGCACCCGTGACCGAGTTTCTACAGTGATGGTGTGTGGCCCAAAGTCATGATGTGAAACAGCTTTTAAGGCCTCATCCGGCCCCCACCTTCACCCTCTGCATCTCTTGACTTAGACCCTATTATTTATTCATGGTTTATTAGGTAAATACCTTCCCCAGACAAGCCTGGGTCTTCCTGGAATCAGCCAGTTCTTCTGCATAAGCCTCCAGTGTTAGGGATTGTTTCCTTAAACTCCAATCTGAAGGATAATCCCTGCTGGAAAATTCGTTCTGTCTTATAAAAGTCTCCCAGGCTCTGAGTCTCAAACCGCTAACTGGGTTGACCTGTTCTTTGTGGTACTTATTGGTAGCCACGTGAGATAGGTCCTACTCTCTCTGCATTTCCAGCATGATTCGCCCTGTGTGAAAGGATTACCTTTTGGTTTAGGAGCTCCAAAATTAGAGAGTGAAAATCCTACTCTCTCTTCCAGCAAGGAGCAAGAGTGCCCATCCCTACCTCGAAGGCCAAGGACGCTACAAGACTCAGAGCTAATGAGTCTGCCAGCTTTGATCCTCATCCAGTGAGGCAGTGAGTGGGGTGGGGGGTTTGTGCAGGTGGACAATGCCATCCCCCAGAAGTTAGGAACAGGGTAAAGATGGAGAGGTAGAGAGGTGGGTGAGGACTCAGGGCTCATTTCTGTACAAGGCCAGCCTCTGGCTTCTGGCCTGCAGCTCCCAGCATGGTGGAAAGACCCTATGTGAGTGAGAAGTACACAGACAGACCCAATACGAAGCTGAGAGTTCTATAACTCAATTCTACAGCTTCTTTGAAGGCTGACATTCAATCCAGCTTCCCTACATTTAGATATCTCACCGGGGCCTGGAGAATAATGAGATTTATGTGGAAAAGGAACTTCTGTTCAAAGAGGTAGACAGGAGTACACAGTAAAATCCAGGAGCTGTCAATCACTCCAGCCTATTATAACCACTTTATCATCAATTTCCTTTCATCCCATCTCCTTCTTCACTTCCTGCTGCCATTACCTAACAGTGTCCAAAGTATTCCATATCTACCTGCTTGAAGATATAGTGACCCCGGGGGTGGCTCTGTAGGGCTGAATCTTGAATCGGTTGGCATGTGATCCTGAAGGTTCTGTCTCCATTAAGACACTGTCTCCATCTGTAAAATGGAAAGAAGCCCAGCACCATCTCTGCCTGCCCTGCAAGATGATGGCTGGAAATGCATGAGCTGACCTGAACAGGTGGGAAGAATGTGCGAAGAATCCTACTGGCATCACCTGAATCACTGTCCCTGAGGCTGACAGATTCCTGTAATGTGGACATCTGGGTATAACAACTTCTTCTGATGACCCATTGGTCCTCAGGTCTGTGGTCCAGCTCTTGGCTTAGAATCCCAACTTTTGGTTCTTAATACTCCCAACAACCTCATGATACACCCCCTCTGAGCTGACACCCCCTCAACCTCCCTCATTTCTTAGGTCCTTCCATGGGTGTGGAGCTGTGGACTTCCCCTCTGGCTCTCTGCATGGACAGACTTCATTCCTCAGATGCTCAACTCATGGTTCAACCCTGTTCTAACTAATTCCTCCCAGTGCAGAGTCAGAGCCCCAGTTCTTTCTGCCTTGACTCAGAAGTTATCTCCATTCACTCTTAACACCCCATCCTGCTATTACTGTGGACTCACATGGAAGCAGCGTCCATCATTCTTTCCTGTCTCTTCCTGTGTTCCTCTGAGCCTTGTCCAAACAAAGCCTCTTCATGTCAAGGACTTATTTTCTGTAGGTTTATCTATTTTATTTGTTGAACTGGCTACTAGACTTTGGCATTATGGAAGCTTTTCATCCCAGTTTACAGTAACTGAACTTGACCCAACTAAATTCCTCTGGCCTATTATACCCTAAACTATGTATAGGTCTCTACAATGCATGCATAAATGGACTCAGACATTTATTAAATTATGCACAAATGAATATAGATAAACAGGCTCCTTAAACAAGTGGGATCCTTTGCTGAGGAATAAAATGTTCTTCTTGGTCAAAACATTCCTTTAAAAAATAAGTGATTAATAAGAAAGACAGCAATGTATATAAAATAATTTGATTAAAATACTGTTAGCTGAGCTTCCTCCACTGACCCTTGGGAAGAGAAAAACTGTAATTTGTGTCTTCTATTATTGCATTTAGGGAGAGTGCTGTTTAAAAGCTGCCTCTCTTCATGGTTGTCTCAACATTATAAAGTCTGTATTTAATCCTAATTCAAATGTGTGACATTGGCAATCTCATCATCCACACAGAGGAGGAAGACATTCAGAGAAAATGTTGATTTAATCAAAAATTTAAAATTTGTAGAAAGTAGATAGAGATGAGACTCAGAATTTTAAAGAGTATTGAGTGGGGTCTAAATAGTGTTTTCTGAATTGCAGCTTAATATGCTATTCTAAAGGGCAGAGGGTACACCTACAGAACAGAGAAATTCCATGTGGAAATGTAATGGGCTCCAGGAGCAGCTGGCTAACAAGAACAGATGTGGGCATGCAAACAGGTGCTTGTGTTCTTTGGGCCACAAGTTTTGGGTTGAGACCCTCCCTTTCCCAGATCTGGGTTGTTGTCTGACTCTCCTGCCCAACTGTGATGGATAAAAGAAAGTAGGCACACAGACCATGGGTACTGGAGCCTGTTGTGAGTGATGTCTGCTGACTGGCTGTTCATGTGCATCAAAGGTCATACATGGGACTGGCTGGGCCAATAGGATTGAAGGTGAATATACTGTAGATCCATGGATGGGTAAGTTGAGGCAAAGGCTTCTGGGTGATATGATGAGGTGATAGCCCTTGGGTGTGTATGAGAAGTAAGGGCTGTCTTAGCTTGGGTCCCTGTTGTGGTTCCAATTTGAAGTGCCCATCCTCAAAGGTAAACTGGTCTTCCAGGAATTCCCAAATGGACTAATGCTTTAGTAGAAATGAATTGGAATCAATCCATTGATGAATTCATGATTTTATTCACTACTGATTTATAATTTGCCATTGAGAGATTGTGGAAACTCTCAGAAGAAAATTGACCACTGGATGTATTAGTTACTTCTCTTGCTATTTTGACAAAATACTTGGGAAAAAAAAAACCTAATGGAGGATGTGTCTTGACTCATAGTTTGAGGGTATAATCCAACATGTGGGAAAGTCATGGTGGCAGGAACAGGAGGCAGCTGGTCACATGGCATCCACAGTCAAGAAGCAGAGAGGAGAATACTGGTGCTCAGCTCACTGTCTCCTTTATAATCAGTCCAGGACCTCAGCCCCTGGGACAGTGTCACTTACATTTAAGGTGGCCCTTCCTACCTTGGTCAACCCAGTATATACCAGGGTATGTGCTTGGGAATGACTACATCCTTAATTGGCCCTTCCTTTAATGCTCTGTGCTTTCTTGTCACCATGAGATGAGATTTGTTCCACCACATCCTTCTACCAGTGCCCCATGGCCTAGAAACAACAGAGTCAGCTGGCCATGGATGGAAACCATTAGCTAAAACTCGATCTTTCTTCCTTTTAATTTGACCTGTCAGTTATTTGTCAGAATGAAGAAAGGTCTGACTGACAGTCAGATCCTGATACAGAGGTCCAAAGACCATCAGGTATTTGTGAGCTTTGTGGGGGTGGATAGGTAGATGAGAGGGTTGTGGAGGAAAAGAAAATAGACTAGCTAGTCAAGATGGTATTGGTGGTGTGGTAAGCACTGAGGTGGTTGGAAATTAACCCTTGAGGAATTGCTGAGGACTAAGCTCAGAGTCATTCCTGCCACGGGTCATTGAACCATGGCTTAGGTGGGCACCATCACTGTCAGTTATGGTTCAAAGTCTAGAAAAGCAGACATTAGAGGAAAAAAAAAGAGCTTGTGAAGATGGTGTAGGTTGGTCAGGATGAAGAGCTGAGAAAGAGGAGGCCATTGCTTCCTTAGAGCCAGGACTGAGTTTCCATTGCATTCTAGAGCTGGCTTCCATAGTACAACTGTCCCTCAATAGGCTCCCTGCTATGATGGCCCACTCATGTTAACCGTGAGAGTGTTGAACATGCAGTGGGCACCCCAGTGCCCCGAATGCAATCTTAGTCCTGACTGCCTGCCCAGAGAGGCCTTTAGTTTTACAGTGTGCTTACTACCTCTGTTTTCCAGGAGAACGTGGGACAGGAACTGAAGTTTAGCATGTTGAGGCAGTTAGTCCACTTGTGGTCAGCTCATTAATTGCAACACTGGTCATTTTGTCCTCAGCCTGCCTGCCTCCAACTGTCCTTGCTGTGATTCTTGCTGATATTGTTTCCTCTGGAGGGATCTAGTCCTTAGCAAGCTGCATTTCCTCAGCCAAAGAAAGCATACCCAAAGGGTATCTGAAGAAAGCTGTGGAAGCCATGAAGCTGCATGTGAGTGAGAAGCATCTATTGCAAGGGGGTATTCTCTCTGATGAGGGGTGAGATCTACACTCACCTGTAGGTGTAGGATAATTATTTAGAATGTAGTTAGGGATTATGCTATTTAGTAAAACGTTGCTTGTAGGCTCCCCACTGAGATCCCCACTAGCCCCAGGCAGTTGCCAACTCTGGCCCAAGGATTATAGTGAAAGAGGTGGTAGAAAGATTGTAAGAGTCAAGGGACAGGAGGTCTTCTGTGAGAACTCATCTTCTAGAAAAGTCAGAGAAGCTCCGTCCGTGAAGTCTCATCAACATGGCTGCCTAAACAAGATCTGAACCAACACAACCCCCATCAAACATGCTAACATGGAAGGTGGAACCTCATGCGCCTTTAATCCCAGACAAAGATAAGGAATGCTGAGAGTGAGAGCAATACTCTGCCCCTGGGAAGAGCTCCCAGATTTGTTATTCATTACCAAGTGGTCAGCCCTGAAATAATAGGCATACAAGTAACACTGTATGAACAACCCCTCCAACCAGAAAACTCCACAATATCTATAACAATATTAAAATGCCAAAGAAATTATAGATCAATATAATAAGGTTATAAAGTATCTGAAAGTGGAGGTGACTCATCTGTTGAATCTTGGGCAGTGCTGTACAGAGAAGCTTCTTGGCCTGGTTGCTAGTTCAAGGGATGGAACCCTATGTCTGTGGCTGAGAGAAAGAGGAGGAGTCTCAGGCCAGCTGAGGCGCCGTCTTCTCTCCAGACTTATCCCTGCAGCTCATTTGTCAGACCTTCCAAGTTTGTTTAACCAATCTGTCATAATATCATTAAACCCTGTGACTTCAGGAGGGTTCACTGTGAGCCTCACCAGGCCTTGTTGAAATCTTCTGACAAATGTGTCCAGACATCCCAGCTCAGCGCTTCCCAGGGATGGGAAACAGAAGTATATGTTAAATTTTTGCCCTGTGTCATGGTCAAAAAACTTACACTAACTCCTAATTCGCTTAATAGCCTGTTGCTTTTTTGGAAACGGGATGATGAAATGTCACCTTGAGACCGCTTAAGGAGAACTCTGCCGGATGCTCTGTGTGAAATGGCCTAATTTGGTGGTGATGGCGGCAGTGTTGTGTAGGTGCAGATCAAATCCTGAGTCTTCAATTATCCTTTTTATGGCCAATTAAGATAGCGTTAGGGCACAGACTTAACATCAGAGTTGTCTAATGTGACAGACTGAGGCATGTCCTCCAATTACAGGGAGAATGTCCGTTTGCGACAATGATTTCCAGGATGTTTTACTCGCTTCTGCTTTTGAACTTGACTCAAAGGGCTGAGCCAACATATTGTGGAAATGGTTTTGTAAACCGTAACGAAGGTATCTTTCTTTAACAGCTTTCTGCCCAAAGATGCCAGCGTGCTTTACAAACTTATCAATGTGATATACACAGGTCATTTGAGGCTTCACTGAAATACTGGGGCCTGAGGGAGCAGTAGTCATTGGTGAAAAATCTCCCATGCCGCGCCATGGGCAGGCAGGAAGCATGTTTGGCATAAAGCATCTTACCCAACCAGAGGAACTTTCTGGGTCTTGGAACTACAGCCCATTCTACCACGTGCCCCAAAGCGATTCTTCCGTGAGAGTGAGGCTTGAAGGTGCTCCACCCCAGATGTCATGGCTGTTCAGTTCCTCATAAAGCTGCTTCCTTGCTGGGGAGATGACTTGGTTGGTAAAGACCTCGCCATGCAAGTGGGAAGATCTCTTTCTTGATCTGCAAGAACCCATGGGGAGGCCGGGTGTGTGGTACATGCTTGAAGCTCCAGCACTGTGGAAGTAGGTGAAGTGGATCACCTCGGAGCTCACTGGCAGTCAGTCTAACCTACTGAGGAGCTGCATGCCAATGGGAGACCCTGTCTCAAAAAGAGCAATAGGTCTCAAAAATAAAAGTAATTGGGGGGGGATGGAAAATGATTCAGCCATTAAGAACATGTACTGCCCTTGCAAAAACCTGTTCAAATCCTTACAAAGGATTTGAGTTGAGTTTGGCTCTCAGTGCCCACATAGAGTACCTCACAACCACCTGCAACTGCAGCTCCGGGGTGTCTGATGTCTCTAACCTCGTGTGTGTATTTGTACTCATGTGAACGCACACACACACACACACACACACACACACACACACACACACACACACAATGTAATAACAATAAATCTCTGAAAAGCCAGCATGTTTCCTTCTGTTTCTTAGTGTGTATGTCAGCACATGGGGAAACAGGTTCATAGAAGCCTTTCAAATGATAGGGAAGAGCTGTCCACTCTTTAAAAGATATGTTCAAAACATTGTTGAGCAGAAAGCTTTTGATTGTGTTTTAATAATTTAAGTTTTTAAGTTTTAAAGTTCTAGTAATTTTTTTTTTTTTGGTTTTTCAAGATGGAGTTTCTCTGTGCAGCCTTGACTATCCTGGAACTTGCTCTGTAGACCAAGATGACTTTGAACTCATAAAGATCCATGTACCTCTGCCTCCTGAGTGCTAGAATTAAAGGTTTGTGCCACCACCTCTTGGCTAAAAATTAATATTTTTAAAAGTTTAAAATATTCATACTTAAAATGCCATCTAGAAGCATTTGATCATTGCTAGACCACGTACTCATTTATCCCATGGACAATAAATGCCAGGTGTCTAAATTTTCAATTCAACAGAGCAAATCTTATTTGTTTCCTTCCATAGACAGGATGGAATTCAATACACAAAAGGGAATGTAGGAATAAGTTGTCCCACAGGCTTTGGTAATCCATTGTAGTAAATATGAGTTTCATGTATGTTCATAATTCATGTGCTGGGAAGAGTCTGTTACATGCCCCGGATAGTTTCTATATGGAGGCTGCATTATATCTGGGCTGTGGGATGGTGACCACACTTTTATCTATCTATTGAAATTTTTTATTGTTATTTCATTGTTTTCAGGTAGAAGCTAAATATGTATCCTGTGTTAGCCTGGAACTTGCTGTGTAGTTTAGGATTGCCTCAAACTCGGGATACCTTGCTTCAGCTTCCTGAGTGTTGGGATTACAGATGTGTACCACTACAGCAAGTTTATTATCATATGTCTCAAATTCACTTTCAAAGCAAGAAATCAAGAGATCTAAAGACTATTCACTACTAGGAGAAGATTGTAGAATATTCAGAATTTATATTCCTGCATGTTTATAGAGCACATTTAAGATGTCCTTAAATAAAGTCAAATGGGTCAGCTGGGTTATGTTGGAATCCTTGAAGACATAACAAAAGTAAAGTCTTCCCAAGTCCAGACTCAAGGGCTCACACATTGTAAAGTGATTGCTGCCAAACCCAAGAGGAGAGATAAAGGCATAAGTGTTTGGTCTTTGAACTGACATGGCACAAAGGATTATGGGAAATGAGGTCTAAGCAGAAGGAAAGCTGAACATGATGCTGTAAATGGCGGGACAATGATCACAGGTGAGAGGGAGGAGTAGACAACAATGGTACTAAGCAAGGGACCAAATGTCCTTGTAGAGTCTGTGGAGTGAGCAGTGGGAAGAATGACTTCTCTGAAGGCCCCTTTGTGTATAGCCAGACAGGTGTCATTGGTGGGAGGAAAGAGAATTACAGCTTAAGTGTGTAGAGACATGAAAACTAACAAATAAACAAGCAAAAATCCTAATGGGGAAAGGATCCTAAAGGGGGGAGCTTAGTGATGTGACTATGAAAATCTGTAGGAGTTGAGAAAGGGGGAGAGGAGTGTAGAAGGGAGAAGGAAAGAAAGGGGAAGAATAAGGAAAGAGGGAGAGAGGGGAGACAGAGTGGGAGGGAGAGAGAGAAAAAGGAGATAGAGTCTCAGAGAAACATTGTGACAAATGTGAATTTCTCTAATAAAATCAGTGGGAAAGAGCATCTAAAATAAATAGATGTATCTGTAAGGGCCATCACCCACCATGATCATACAGGGTCCTAAAGTTTCCTGACAATAGCAGATTGCAAATGAGCCAAAGAAAGGGGAAAGAGGTTTGTGTTAGCAATTGCAGGCAAACCTGCTGTCTGGCAGGCAGCTCTGTGGTAGAAATGGTAGACTAAATGCTAGCCTTGGTAGGCTCAGGACGCTTCCATTTCTATGATCAAAGAAAATAATCATCACCCTGTAAAAGGCTTGAGCAAATATAAATAGGAGAAAATTGGAGCCCGAGATAGTTGAGAAGGTGATAAAAGTACCTGCTATTGATTGAAGCAAATCCCCCTTATAAGAGCATATGAATTACTTCTCACAGAGACACCGAGAAGACCGTGCTTAGGATCTAGCAACAGTTTCTATAATTCCTGAGGCATCATGAAGAAGAGAGGTGCGAGGAGAAAGAAGATAGACCTGGCTGCTTTTTCCTTTTCTTTCTTTTTTTTTTTTCCTTTAAATATAGAAAAGGCATTTTCTGAAAGCTGCAGGCCAATGAAGCCGATCCCCAGCCTCAGCTCATTTCTGAGCACTCAAAGCCATTCATCCTATCATGACAATCTGCCCAGCTGTCTCTTCTCACTCAGCAAATATTGTATGCTGGACTCTGGGAATATAATATACCAGGAAACAAGACAGGGCAAGTCCCTTCCTGGGTGCAAGGGAGAGCTTAATATTTGAAACATGGTTTAAGATTCCAACAGGATAAGGGTGAGGGCATTGCAAGTGGAGGATGTGAGGTTGTTAGGACCCCAATGTTAGTGAAGGTGTCCGTCCTTGCTAGGGACACACACATCCAGTTCAAATGGCTGAAGTCAACAGATGTTTGTGATAAGGGGTCAGGGAGAGCCTGGTGTTGGGTCTGGCTGTGTGTTTACTTATGTAATGGTGAGGGAACAGCTAGCTTTTAGGTTATGGTGGTGGGGTTATTACCTTTCTTCCTTTTCTTCTTTTGTTTGTTGTGTGAGACAGGATCTCTCACTCTATAGCCCAGACTGGCTAGACATCTCTGTGAAGCCAAAGGGACTTCAGCCTCCCAGGTGCTGTAGTGGAAGCAGCCAGCTCTCTTTAGACAGTAGTGAGCTATTGCATGTATAGACCATGTTGTGAAGTGTTCACTATTTGGGGAGGGAGGAATAATTTACAAAATAGTAGTATTTTTGCTTAAAATTTTGTAAAAATACTTTTAAAAAAACTATCCTTTGAGAACCCTTGATAAAAATCCCCAGAGAAATTCTACTGATCTGGACTTTATTTTCTGAAAATATTTTTAATTATTGACTTACTATTCTTGATGATTTTTTTCTGTCTCTTTGGTTTAGGCTATTAAGAATTTTAGCTTCTTCTTGAGTCAGTTTGGAATTCGTGTCTTTATAGCAATTTGTCTAGTTCCTCTGAGCTGTCTAGTTTGCTAGCATGCAATTATTCATAATATTCCCTCATAATCCTTTCAATTTCTATAAAATCAGCAATAGTGTTCCCTGTTTGCAGTTATTAATTTGATGATGTACACCCTTCTCCACCATGTTGGTCAGTCTAGCTAAGCTTTGTCAGTCTTGCTGATAATGATTGATTTTCTTTATTGCTCTTCTACACCTCACTTTAAAGATAGACACCAACAAATTAAATTATATCAGTCTGTACAACTGCACCACATAAGTCACTGAGAAAGACAAAGAAAGTGACTGAGAGTGAAGTATATGATGGGATGTAGGACCCAGAGGAAAATGAGCAGTGTCTATCGTACCAGAGGGTAGCACCCATGAGCAAACACAGGAAGCATTGCCCCTGGCCTGGTCTGTAGGCTCTAGAATTGTCAGGTTTGGGCCCAAATCGTGGCCTTACCCCATGCTAGCTGCACATATTTGTGTATGCTGTTATGACAGATAAGCTCCAACACATAGCTAATTGCTTAGTTCTTAATGATTGCTCTTGAGAGAACCTCTCCAATGAGGAGAGACATTGTGATTTTGGCCTACAAGTTTGAGAATCATATCTATGTACAATCCATGGACCAGACCTATAGGGGGCTAAAAAACAGTCTCACTGAGTGCTTAAGAGGGTAGGAAATCTCTGGTAAGTCACAGGCTGGGTTTCAAACCCAGTGTCTTATACATGCTGAGCAAATGTGCTCTCTATCTCCTAAGTATATACCCAACCTTTGTTTAGCCACTCCACTGGCTCCTATTTCATTGTGTCTGAAAGGGAAGATCATAATGTCTGTCCCAAAGAGGGAACACTCCACCCCCCATTCTCCTCAATGTCTGATAGAGGGTGAGGATTTAGTGACAATTTGTTACAATAGATACAACAGAAAAGATCCTTAAGGGGGCTTAAGGATCCCTGTGTGGTGTGCTCAGAACTGTTTTTGACTGATCCTAAGGGTTTGGTAGATATGGGTAATTGCTGCTGTTGATGTTTTCAGGACTTTAAAATGGAGTAAAGCTAGTGCAGGGCATTTCTAGCTCAAGTTTGAAGAAGGAGGTCACCCTCTCTCAAGTCTGTAGTCTCATAGTCTGTAGGAAAATGTGGCCTCTTAGGGAGGTGGCAAAATGGTGTGAGGCCACATGACTGTACAGTTGCACTTGCCATCTGGACTTGGGGTAAGCCATGTCCTTTGCTAAGATTATATCCTCAACCCAAAGAACACCCACAAAGTGGCCATGGCTATCCAGGGAGGAAAACAAGAAGCCGGGGTAGAGCATTGCTGGAGTCTGGATGTCGTTCACTCTCTCCCACGTGCCTTGCTTCCTTTGTTAGTTTTGTCTCCTACAACATACACACCAGTCAGTATCAATTGCATCTGATTTGGCTGCTTGCTAGTATTGAAGCAACACATCCTTGGGTGAGATATGCATTTCTACAGCCCCTCCACTCTGCAAATGGGCACATCATAGTGTGGGTCCCACAGGCAAAGCTTTACTACAAAAGAATCAAAGCACATGTGCATGTGGCAATGGGTTTCTCAGAACTTCTAAAAACCTTTCATGGGCAAATGAGTTGTGAACCTGAGTTTCTTATATACAATCAAACTTGATGGAGGATAACCAATCCAATAATGTATTTCTAGAGAAAATGATTAGATGCCATATTTTTGTAACAAGATGTTTGTGATGGCTCATCTCCATTTGTCAACTTGATGTGCTTTAAAATCGCCATGGAAACAGGTCTTTGTATCTCTGTATGTTTCTGTAAGGGTGCTTTCAGGAAGACTGAACTCAAGAGGAAAGACTCTCTCTGAATGTGGGTGACACCATCTCATGGGGCAGGATCCTGGACTGAATTAAAAGGAGAAGGCAAACTGAGCACCAGCGCTTGTCTCTCTCTACTTCCTGACTGTGGTTGCCATGTGACCAGCTGCCTCTTGCTCCTGCTGCTGACATGACAGACTGTTACCCTCCAGTTGTGAGCCCAAACGAACCCTTCCTTCTTCATGTTACTTTTGTCAGATAATTCACCACAGCAGTGAGAAAAGTAACCACTACAGTGGTGACTAAGAATCTAGAGGCTGGATGTTAGCAAGAGAAGACAGCAATACAGAGGCTTGTTATTCACTCAGTATAAAGATCCCACCTCTAGAGGATCCCCCCCCATCCAAGTCTTAAAACTCAACATTATTTGTAAACAGAGATTCAGATTTAGTATAAAACCCATCCATTAATCCAAAGATTTTTAAAGGGGAAAAATTTAGAAGAGAATGTTGGCTTAGGTGGCAGTGGGAACATCCTTGAACTTTCTGTGCTGCTCAGTATTTGTGACTTCCGTTTCTGTGATTCCATTTCATCACTTATGACCGTGACTTCCTTTCCCATCTGTGTAGTTGACTGGGTCCTGAGGTTATTCTAAACTCATAAGAAAAGCCACCAGCTACCTGCTTTTAGTGCTTTTAAGGCAAACCTAGAAAGAACAGGGAAGCGAGTGTTACTATTACCAGAGTGGAATGGGGAGGTCTCCTGCCTGGTGGCGCTGCCTCTCTTGTCACTGTGGCCAGCACTTCTCAGAAAACAGAGACAAATCATAAATAACACAAGTATGGAGTAGAAACATTGAGTAATGGGTGTGACTAAGGCTTAGAATTTTATTAGGGATGAGCTGTTCCAGATATCCTTTGTGACTTGGTCACCTCCACTTGTTAAAGGTCATAATTTTTTAAGGCACTTTGCTGTGGCTCCTTGATGCGTGCCTGAAAGAGACAGAATTCCTTTTCTCCTTAAAATCTTCCCAGGAGACTTTTGGAACTGTATGAGCACAATGCTCTGATTGCTCAAGTGAGTGGATCCCAGCCTTTCTTATCCCATAACCATCATGGGAGACTTGGCCTTTCCTCACCAAGGAGTATAGGCTGAGTGCTATGTGATTCTTCTAGGAGAAAGCAGAACTCATCAAGACACCTTGGCCCTGTGTGGTGTCATGGTTGGCTTTGCTTGACAACTTGACACTCCTACAAAGAGGAAACCTCGGTTGAGGAATTGCTCCATTGCATTGGCCTGTGGACATGTCTGTGGGGGTATTTCCTTATTTCCTTGATTACTAATTGTGAGAAGGTCCAGTCCACTGTGGGCAGTATCATCTTTAGCAGATGGGCCTTCTTGGCTATATAAGAAAAGTAACTGAGCAAGCCAGAGGAAACAAGCCAGTAAACAGCATTACTCCATGGTCTCTGCTTCGTTTCCTGCCTCTAGGTTCCTGCTTTGAATTTCTGCTTTGGCTTCCCACGAAGATGGGCATTAACCTATGAGCCAAAGAAACCCTTTCCTCTCCAAGTTGCTTCTGTCAATGTTTTAGTCGTAGCTGCAGAGAGGCACACTAGAACATGTGTGGAGGTGCCTCCACTAGCTCCTACCTCCCCATCAAGCAGAAGAGACAAGGAGAAGTAGAAATAGAGAAAGGGCCCAGAACACTAGGGGCTACTCATGCCCAGTAGGGGCCACACAGAAGCAGGGATGACATTATTCCTAAGAATAACTGCCACCGGTTGGGATGTAGGCTCATCATTGATGGGTCAAGTTGTTGAACAAGCAAAAATGAACATCAGCTGCTGTCTATATTGAAGGACAGAGGACAGTGTCAGCCTTTTACCAGTTAGCATTTGCCCTGGGGCCCCATAGCAGACATCTCCTTAACTCCTATTAGTCAGACAAGTCACGTGTTGCTTTTGGTTGTACTTCAGGCTAGAACTGTATTTACATCCCTAGCCATTGTGAGGGAAGCAGGTTGGGAGAAGGATTCAGGAATGGGTGTGTGGCCAGCTACTCAGAACTGCCTTCCAACATGTAGACATTGTACTTGCTCTGTATCAGAGGGAATAAAACCCATCAAGGAGTCAGACCTGGTCTGAGTCCTGAGTTTATGACCTCCGCTGACCAGCCACAGCTGGCTCCTGTCCTCTCTCTGTCTTTCACTCTGGGGGACACTGCTATAGCAGATTCAAGCTCCGGGGCCTCCTAACAGCCAGGCTTATCTCCTTTTTGCTTTTATTTTTCTCCATGACAACCTGTTGAAACATTCTGTTTGCAAAGGTACTTTTGTTAGGTCTGAGATTCAGTATTTTAAAACATTTAACAGAGACTTGCAGAAGCAAGCAGCTGCCAGAGCATCTGAGGGGCGGAGCTGACCCTCAGGGAGGTGATGCAGTTCCAGAAAGCAGACAAGAACAAACACTAGAACGCAATGAATCATTACAGTTACTATGCAGGTGTATGGGGGTGAATGGGTAGTTTGCATAAGATCACACTTGTTGACTTTTTTGCTAACAGATCAGATATTAATATTGTGAGTTTGGCAGACCATGTGTTTTGTTGTTGTTGCAACTACTAAAAACTGCTAACAGTGCCAAAAACAGACCCATCCACACCTGTAGACATGTAAATGAATCAGCACAGTTGTGCCTCAATAAAGCTTTATTAACAAAGATAGATATTCCTTCATCACATCTGGCCAGTGGACTTTGTTGATTCTTGCATGAGGCCTTTCAAGGTATTTAAGCCATTGTGCCGCTCTGGGCTTTCCTGAAACTTCAAAGGTCCTGATGAGGCACTGACTTGAACCACAGCCTGTCCTGATCGCCAGCTTCCAGACTCCAGATCCTAGTAACATTAAAGCTCACTCTTTGCTTGGGCCTTGCTTCTTGCCCTGGAAAGGTTCACTTTCTCAACTCTTCAGCTGCAGGTTTGAAGACCAGGTACCCTGAGAGGGAATCCTAGCTGCAACACTGTTCCATCCTAGCAGGACTCGTGTGCTTGATACTTCCGAGCGATCTGAAACATGGGTGGGAGCACTCCCACCAAGGAGTGCTCAACGCATCCATGTTTCAAGGGCTGTCACCAGCCCCTTCGTGACCAAGCTAAGCTGTCTTTCTTGGCTGTACCTTCAGTTCCTCTGCACACTCACAACTTCATGAAGAACTGTCACAAACGTACTAGGGTAAGACAGTAACAGGAGATAGTTTTAATCATAAATGTGTAGTTTCTGGGGCCTCACTGTAAGACACTGGAAGATGGTTCATCTGTTTTTCCCAATGTCAGTTGAGGTACCTGAAAGCCCCTGTAAATCAATGGCTTGAGGCTAAACTAATTTCACATTTGTTTCCTACTCTGTCTGGTGGCTGGTTCTGGCTTTTAGCCAGAACATCTCTCCACAGCTTCTCCATGTGACTGATGTGCCTTCTCCCAGAGAGATACTCAGTGAGGAGAGTGAGCATCCCAGGAGAATCTGGTAGAAAAACACGCTAGTGGCCAGAGGTGGAGGAGGAAGCTATAATCCCAGCAACTAGAAAGTAGAAGGAGGGTGATCAGGGATTTGGAGGTCCCAGTCCCATAGTGAGCTTAAGGACAGCCTGGGCGAGATGCAATTCGGTCTTAAAAACTCAAAATGAGAAAGAAAATTTGAAACTTTCGATACTGTATAACACCAGCTAATTTGCACCACTTAGCATGGTTTTTAGTGTCTGAGGTGGTCAGGCATTATGCTGAAGTCAAGAGAGTGGAACTAGGGTCCCACTTCCTGGCAGGAAGGCTTTGTCCTTCATATCACACCACATGAGGAGCATCCGAGATGATCTGTAGAGGCAGCCATGCTGGGGAAAGTCAGTCTTTTGGGAGGAGCCTAAGCTCTGCTATTTTATGTCAGTGTTTGACCAGCTCCTTAAAGACCTTTAACAGCTGAAGTGAGGCAGGATAACCTGATGCAGGTAAGAGATGAGGTGCTGAGAAGGTACAGAGTACATGGTGGGGGGGTTCCTCATTCAGGCATCACTATTTCTTTACAGTCCCTTCCCTGCTACCTCCTATAGGGAACTCCTAGTTTTGTTTTAAATCTTAGGTTAGAAATGCCTGAATATTTCTCCCTCATAGTACCTCCATAGAACCCCATGTTTCCCATCATCACTTGTCTCACTGCCTGTCATCCTCTGGGTGCATCGCTGGCTCTGTCTAGCACTAAATGTTAACAGGTAAGATATCTTGTCGGTGTCATCAGTCACCTAGTCCTAGGCACACGCTCCCTCCCTGCCTAGTTCACAGAAGACCTTCACTCATACATATGCGGAAGTAATGGGCCACTTGTGTGAATGGGGTGACTCTGGGCTGCAACAGCAGGGCACTGAGCACCAGGAGTGCTGATTGTTCCTAAGTGGCTTTTGATCACCTTTTAAAGAGTGGTCATTGTATTAGGGACAAATATTATATGCAATGTTGACTCCTGTCTAGCTGAGGGTTTAATAACATTTTGTATAACATATTCATTACTGTATCCTGGGCACTATGCCAAGGACCCTCAGGCACATGCGCATGCGTGCACACACACACACACACACACACACACACACACACACACACACACACCACAAACACTCCCTCCCTCCCTCTGTCTCCCTCTCTCTCTAATGCCATGGGATGATTATTGTTATACTTTTTCTCATGAGTACTACACTATTTTCTCAGAGATGTGATAATGGCCTCAGGGTGGGTCACAGTGGCAGAAGGCTTGTGTACACACATGCGGCCTTATGTTTGGTTCATAAAAAGAAAACAAAAAAAAATGAAATGTCATTGTATGTAAGATCCAGCCATTTACTTACTGCATTCAAATTATATGGTACATCATCTCTATGGTAGTGTGTGCGTGTGTGTGATCTACATAGAGCTTTTCGGTGCTTATGTATTATTCTCACCATTTATTTCATCACTTCAGTAATTGAAGGACATCTGTGTTGCCTGGTTTTTAACTTCCTTAAGCACTAAATAATAACATCTATTCACACAGACTCACTCAGGATAGGATTATTCTAGAGACTGTACAAAAGAAGGACCATGTAAGATGATGACCAGGCCCTACAAACTGCCTTCCCAAATGCCAGCCCATGATGTCCTAAGCTTTGGACACTGTCACCCTCAATGATGGTCTGCCAGGCTTCAGGGCAACATAAGATTTCGATGTTGCTTTTTATTTGCATCTCCTCTAAGAATTTAAGAAGTAACTTCTTCCTACATAAGCTAGGATGTCCCAGACACAAGATTTACAGTTCCTCCCGAACCACCACTGGTTTCAGAGATTCACAAATGTGAGTGGTTGCATTCTTATGACTCCTAAATCCCTAAGTGTCAGGATATTTATAAAGAGTTCACCCTTCTTACCACACCTGACATTCATGAGAAATTACCAGTAAGGCTGGAGAGTGGGGTGATATCCCTCAGTCACACCTCCGTACATGCCCATCCTCCTATGTATTGAATGAGTATGATTCTTCTAACATCAGATGGGATGGCTTACTTTATGTCACTACCCTCGCCTTGGTTCATGACTCCTTGTATTGATGACACCACACTGTGCTCACTGTTTACAGAATGCTCTCTCTCTCTCTCTCTCAGATGTCTGCCTTGGTAGAGATAGCTTTCAATATCTATTTTTATTTCTATTTATAAGTTATTGGATCATATTCTACAAATATTTATGCTGTACTTTAGATCAGATTGACACTCAAGGTTTCTGTTTATGAAAATGTAGCTTATGCTGCATATTAGGCATCAATATGTTTGATTATGGGTAAATATAATCTCTGCCGTGATGGCGTTTAGAAGTGGGGCCAGTGGTAAGCTTATGAGGGGACTGTCATAATGAAGAGGATTCTTGTTCTTATAAAAGAGTGACCTTGGAGATCTCCCTTCCCTGCTGACTGTGTGACCATATGAGGACACAACGTAAAGATGGGTCTTCATGAGCAAAGAAGTGGCCCCTATCAGATATGGAAGCTTCTAATGTTTTGATCCTGGACACACAGACTTCAAAACTCTAAGAAATAAGTTTCTTGAATGCTTCTTGATGTATTTTATGTTTAATTGTGTGAGTGCATGTGCATCTGTGTGTATATGCATGTGCCTGCAAGTACTCACAGAAGCCAGAGGGGGCAGCAGATCCCCTTGTGAGCCATCTAAAGGTGGTGCTGCCAAAGGATATCAGGTCTCCTACAAGAGCGTTATGGGCTCTTAAGCTCTGAGCAATCTCTTCAGACCTTTCTGTTTTGTTTGCTTGCTTGTTTTAACCACGTCTGTAGTATTATTATATTATAATACTCCAAATGGATTAAGGCAAAATACATGTAGAAAATTGAGAGGCAGTGCATAGCCAGCCTCCATAATTCTGCTGCCTGCTTGCTCTCAATATTCTAGTAGGGTACCCAGAATTCTGACTTTTAATAGCACAAGTTAGTTTGTCTCTTTTGTGTCATATGTAAATAGAGTCTTTCAGAGTGTCCTCTTTTGTGTCTGCCTGACACTCTATCTTTTGAAATACCATCACAGATCAATAGCTAGCACTGAACAAACAGGCCAGGCCTGGCACTTTTCTAAGCACTCTATGCTCATTAGGTTGAACCCCGTGCATTAACTATGGATCGGGTGCAGCTGTTTAAATTTTTCCTTTGAAGTAACACTACAGCTTGCATTGGGATGTTGTACATACATACATACATACATACATACATACATACATACATACATACAT
>CAJQZJ010004953.1:5031933-5053568 GCA_907164525.1 Lophiomys imhausi | reverse complement strand
CATACATACATACATACATACATACATACATACATACATACATACATTAGATCCTGCATTTGGATCTAAACAATGAACTGTCCTTGTGGACTCATTGGCCGGTCACATAGTGTAGCTCATTTTTCCACATCCGTTTTTCATATTTCCTTTTTTCATAAATAATTTATTAAAACTAGGAGCCCCTTAAAGCCACAATTGAAAAGAGAGCTCTCTATCCTGTCCTTTTACTTGAAGTTGATAACAAGTCATAAACACATTAAGATTTTCAGAGGACAGTGAGCAGATAGTCTCCAAATCACCACCAAAGACTAAGCACTTCAGACCAATGCTGTGGAGCCATAGCCATGTCTTAATAAATTACCCTCTGATTTGTCCTGGGTGAGAAGGGCAGAGGGGATTTAACACCCAGCTCATTCATTTCCTTTCCCAGAAATGATGAGCTATGCAGGGGGACATAAATTACCCCCACTCCCAATTGCATTTCCTTTCTGAGGTTTAAGCTCGACTTTGCCCAGAACTCTAATATTAGAATCATGGCTGCAGCACTTCCCCTTGAGGGCAGCTTTTGATGGCGTCCACGAAACAGAGAAATTCTGGTTCTATTACTGAAGAGGTGTGCACCCTCTCCTTAAGTAGGTTCCCAACATACTGCACCCCATCTTCTTGTGCTAGTGACTCCCTAGGGAGCCCCTAGAGAGGGATTGGGTAATCACACATGTCACTCTTGTAAAACCCTGCTTTCAGCCTCCATTGTATTTAAGTTGCCACCCCCACTTTTGTCTCAAGGGGTGTCTAACCTCATTTAACTTACAACCCCGCCCCCATTTTCTCATCATTAAAGTAACATTACTCCCTCCTTTGAAACTAAATCCATTAGCAAGCAAACCATTCTGAAACACAAACTATGATGTCACCAGGAGATCTGTACTCTATTCTCCATCACTAAACACACATGCCATTTCTGCTCTGCAAAGATTTGAACTCCGGCCACAATGAATAATGCCCTTGGGTTGTAACACATGGTTGGTGGTTTTGTAAACAATAGGGAGACAAGGACTGGACCTCAGGGAATTTTTTCTGTGCTAGGAGTGAAGATAATCTTACAGGTTCCATCAGGGCAGGAAGTGCTTCTAGCTGCTCTGTGCCCATTACAAAACCTACTACACATGGATGTAGAGATTTCAACCGAATCAAAAAGGGACCATGGTGCAGCCCCTGATCCCTGAGCCAGGTACGATTCATGCAAAAGGGAGCCAAAGGACAGTCTGAGATGACTGCAACTACTCCAAACACAGGTAGACATGGGTTTCCTAGCGGAGGCCACTTTTCTAGAAAGATATTCTACTCTTAAGATCAGACACATGCCTCTGAATCCTGTAAATATAGGCAGATCTTTTTTTTTTTTAATGTTTATATGTTTCGGTGCAGTTAGGTCCTGTGTAATATCTGACATATATTTATGCTAAACTGAATTCTTTATTTGAAACTCAAATTCAACTGGGAATCTTGTGTCTTTTTTTAAACCAGTTCAGTCCCTCTGAGTTCATTCCTACAACATGTAGCTTTCTGGGTGATCATTCCTAAAGAGAAAAAAGGGTTGTTTTTTGGAGGTACATGAACTTGTCTATTTCTAGATAATTTATGGGAGAAAATATTCTTATTATTTGTCCACTAGCTTCTCCATCAAAATAGAGCATGATCCACTACTGAAGAACTCACAGTTCTGTCCCCAGACAGCACTTACAGACTGTCATCTACATGACCACAGGCTCATTTCCAGATTGTTGAGTAGCCTTTACACTGAAAGTTGTTTTTTTTTTTTTTTTCTTGAGACAAAGTCAACTGAGGGAAGTTTCTGCTGCCAGGCTGGGTATTTATCCCTCAGCATAGATCTTTCTGTTTTAAAAGTTGTGTTGCTAAAGGTCTAGGTGGGGCATGTTTCCAGCATTTTGATTGACACTTTCCATACCTGGCTCAGGAATCAAGACCAGCTTGATAAGCTGGCATGCACTACTGAATTATTAGTATTAATGTAATAAGGACATTAGATCCTGCATTTGGGTCTAAACAATGAACTGCCCTTGTTGATTCATTAGCCAGTGGGGACAAACACATGAATGCATGCACTAAAGCAAGAGTTAGTACTTTAATCTGATGTAAGATCTGTGTATTTTATTCATCTTTTATTCTCTCTCTCTCTCTCTCTCTCTCTCTCTTACTCTCTCTCTCATTAAGAACCTTTGAATGAATGTTAGGATGGCCTTGCCAAATGATTCCTGTTTAGAGTTGTGTGATAAAATAGTTCTCAACTCTTTTCTGTAAATCTCTTTGTGGCAAATGGTTGGAGCTCAAAACCTGAGTGATATCGGATATATGAGACATGGGTACCACCCGGCATAATTTTTTTTTTATATGTTGAGTGGTCAAAGAAGAAAGCAAGAAGAGCCAAGTGGGAAACCAACTCAGGCAATTCATTCTTCAACTCCTTCATGTACAGGCTGGCATGAACATTTAAGACACCTTCAAGGGCCTGTGACAATAGAAGGCAGGGCATTTGAACTTCTGTATCAGCTTGCTTCTCTGTCATTTAACAAAACACTGACTAAAATCAACTTGGAGAAGAAGGAGTCTGTTTGGCTTACAGGTGCAGTCCTTCACCGAGGGAAGCCAAGGCAGGAATTCAAGGCAGGACTGAAGCAGAGACCATGGAGGGGTGCTGCTCACTAGCTTGATTCCCCTTTTTTTCAACCTTTTCAGCTTCTTTCCTATAAAGCACTACTACTACTCACCTGCTGAGGGATGGCACCTGCTTACATTAATTTACAATTTAAAAAATGTCTACAGACATGCCCACAGGCCAATCTGATGGAGACTATTCTTCAATCCTGGCCACTCTAGATCAGCAGTTCTCAACATATGGGTCAAGAGCCCTCGGGAATAAAAGGACCCTTTCAAGGGGTCACATATCAGATGTTTACATTATGATTCATAACAGTATTACAGTTATGAAATAGCAGCAAAATAATTTTATGGTTGGGGGTTACCACAACATGAGGAACTGTGTTAAAGGGTCTCAGTGTTAGGAAGGTTGAGAACCACTGCTCTATATTGTGTTGTTGGCAAAACCTTACTACTACAGCCTCTCATTCAGGAGGTCAACAGGTTCCCCACCAAAGGAATGCTGCATTTGGACACCAAGTTCATCTGCAAGTGCTTTCAATAACTATAAATCTCTGTGACCAAGATGTTCGCTGAACCAACACTGTTGAGAGTAGGTATAGTCAACGTTATTCATGTGCATTGCTGATACTGGTGCAAACTTACAGGGGGAAAAAGATAGAAAGGGGTAGTTTGGTCCAACCATTTGTCCCATTGGCTACTCAGTTCTGTGCCTCTTCTTTGGTTCCTCTGAGAGCTCTCTTTTGAAGTCCTTGGTGATGTAAGGACAACTGCAGAGACACTTTTTCCCTAGGGCTTCTCAGGTGTGTGCTACAACCCCAACATGGTATCACTGTAACATGCCCCAGGCAGGCAGTCCCACTCTTATCCTTAGATGCCACTGAACAAATAGGATCTGCAGAGGGCTTCATTCTGTTTAAAGAACTAAGAATAATAATGAACATTCAAGCAAAAACTGTAAAGACCTATTCCCCAGAGTGGCAACACTCATGGGCATATTGTTTTTTATGGTTTTTGTTGTTGTTCAGTTTTGTTTTGTTTTGTTTTGTTTGTTTTTGTCCCAGCTGTGACTCATGTCCTGTACTGGTCACAAAGATATCAAGGCTCATTTCTATAAATACTCACAATAGTTTTTAAGCTGTTTCCTTTCTTAGCTGTTTTATTTTCATTGGCCAGTTAGGGAGGACTTTTAATGGAGTCACTTTCTCTCTGAATCACAAATTCCAGAAGAACAAAGCCATCATCTGTTCAAAGCGATTATACTGTTTACTCAGGGATCTATTCCAAACCACGGTGTAGGAACTAGTACTTGGTAAATATGTGTAAGGTCCTGTCCAAGTACGTGGTTCATGGAGAGTGCCTGCTGACCCTTCTTATGTTATCCCTGGACCCAAGAACCAAATGCATATGATCTATCTCCATAGTCACATCTCTATGTCTGCCTAGTAACTATTTTGTAGCAATGACAATATATTCATGGTTTGTAGATTATGTCCTTATTCATAATTAAACACATCTATCTATCGTGTGTGTGTGTGTGTGTGTGTGTGTGTGCGTGTGTGTGTGTGTGTTTCAGACATAATCATACTGTGAACAGATGGCCTGGAACTCACTATGTAAACCAGGTTGGCTTCAAATTTACATGAATAGATACCTCTGCCTCCTGGGTATTGGGGTTACAGGTCCTGGAATCAACACCTTTTCTATTTAGTACTTAATACTCTTTTTCCTAGGAGAAGCCCTTGACCACCAGAGTTGGAATAAATGCCTCCAGGCTTCGGTGTCTTGATGTATCTCAATCCCACCTTCCTAAGGTGAAGTGCTCTGACTCAGATCTTCTATGTTGTTTCTTTAGCTCTTACTCTATTAAACTTAGCTGCCCATCATAGCTTAGCTCTTCTTAACTTTACGCCAGCCCTTCTTTCTTCCCCCCGTCATTTTAATCTTTTCCTTTTGGTACTAAGGAGTCAAAGCCCTTCCCCATGAGCTCCATATGCATCTTTAAATAGTTTATGAAAATCCCAGTTACAAAAAGAATCAAGATTCTTTTTAAAAAGACAAAATATAATGTATATGAACAATAATTACATGTTAGTATTGAAACCCAGCACCACATTTACTCTCTGTTTTCCTGTCACCATGGAGAGTTGGAACTGCCTGGGATTTCATCCTTCTGGTGATCAGGAGAAAGGTGATGGAGAAGCACCCTGGTGACAAATGGGATGAGAATGGTTCCCAACCCCTCACCCCTTGGCTTTTATTTCTGGCAGAAATTCAAGAGCCTGTATGGAAAGGGCACAGAGCCACACAAGGAATAGCTTTTCCAGCAACTATTTTTTCCCAGAGCTATAAAAACAGCCTAGTTCCTTTGTAAATCTTACCTCTGTGAGGACATGAAAAGGGATGTGGAGGAAGTGAATGAAGTCCTACAGAGAATTGAGCTACCTGGTGGTCTAGCTAATTCAGGAATACAGCTCAGAGAGCTGAGAGGATTAAGTGATCAATGGCTCTTTTAGATTAGCCCTCTCAGATATCAGTGGTCTCCACAAGCTTTAGATGAGATAATAAGATAATTTCAATATTGAGCTTTGCAGACTGAACAGACTATGGTGTGGGAGAGATAACTCAACTCCAGCCTTACACAGCCTGGACTCGGCAGTGGCCCTCTGTGAATGTGTCACTGTTCAAAGCCTGTTATCCTGGTCTTGTGGGGGACACCTGACATGGCATGAGATTATGGCTGTGTTCAATGGGAACTTCAAGAAGACACCAGGCTGAGTGGATGTAGCTTATTTAGAAGGCATGGAAGACACCAGCCATGAACAAAAGATGCGTCAATGTAGGAGTGAACAGCATTAGGCTACAATGAGTACAACACTTAGGATGAGTAACCAGCATACAGGTACCCAGTGTCATTATCTTCCTCTCGCTCGTTCAATATAACAATTTTGGGACACTCAAAAATGAACGCAAGTTCTTCTGAAAACAATGGTAATAATGTAGGTGGTCCAGAGCTCTCTCATCTGAGGAAGAACTGTATATTGGTTGACCTGATCTAAGGACCTACAGAGACAATTTGTTCCACTTCTCTTGGTTGAGAGCTAACCCCAGAAAACAGTGGTAGTTCCAGAGTACTTCCCAAAACGATAGATTAATATCTGCATGGAGTATATGTCAGAGTTTAATGTGACCATTATTAGTCTGTGACTACTTCACCCTCATAAAGTTCTATAATTTTTCTAGGTGCACCGGCCCTTACAGGACACAGAATGAGAGCTTAGGCCAATGCTCCCTTGGAGTTACGAGGTTTTATGCAAACCTAGTGTGCATGAGATGAAGCATGCTCTTGAGTGGCAGTCTCCCGTAGTTCTGGGGAAAGCCCTCAGCCACAAAGCTGCAGACCTTGTAGTGGGGAATTATCTGGAGCATAGTGAGATGAGTCAGAAGGTGGTCTGAGGATGAGGCTAAGCCTGTGTGGTGGTTAATATTGTCAGTGTGACAGGTTCCGGAATCACCGAAGAGATAAGCCTCTGGATATGCCTATGAGGGGCTATCTAGATCAGGTTAACTGGGGTGGAAAGAACCACCCTAAATGTGGGTGGCAACACCCTCTGTGTGCTGGGGACTCCGACTCAAAAACACGTAAAGGGTTGGCCAAGCTCCAGCCTTCTCCTCTCTCCGCTTTCCTGGCTGTGTATGAAAGGTGCCCAATGGCCTCAGGGTCCCACCTCCATGCCTTCATGGTCATAAAGGACGACGTCCCTGAATTGTGAGCTAAAATAAACCTGTTCCTTCTTAAAGTTGCTTTTGTCAGGGATTTGGTCACAGAAACCAGAAAACCACTATTAATAAGCTACCCTGACAATTTTTCCAGATGCGTCGGAAACCAGGAGTCAAAGTGTTAGGTAAGTTCTGATCACATTGTTGGACTTTGGAGTAAGTTCAGACATAGAGATTAGCCTGCACCTGTTCTCTTGTTGTAAGTGTAAAATCATTGTGTACAGGCTGTCAACCCTCCACTCTTGCTAATGCCTTTTCTTTTTGTTTTTACAAAAGTGAAAGTTGCCCTCAAGATCCTTTACTGTGAGTACCATCCTCTAGTGAAGAATCCCCAGTGTTCTGTTTCCACTGAAGTTTATTTTAACAACCTTATATGTATGTATGTGTATATAAGAACCTTTTTCTTCATCCACAGAAGTAATGTGGGCCCTTTTCTAATATATTCTTCAAAAAAAAAGATAGTGCACTGAATAAATAAAAACTAATGGCTACAAGTAGACTTTGTGAAGTGTTTGTTATATTTAATGAGCAGACCTCCAGAAACAATGCACATGATAACTAGTAGTGTGTGCCTATTTCTGCAATGTAAATACTCCTGCTGTTCTGGGTGCAAGCCGCTCATATGGCATCTCTGTACCTAGGTTTGGGAAGAGTTATACACGGTTTGTCCTCAGAAGTGGAAATGAGTTAGCCTCCACACACAGGATGCACTGTGTCACAATGACAGTGTGCTGTTCACAAGAGAAGGACTTGTGTTTCTTCCTGAATGTTCCAACAATGTCATAGTGAGTATGCCTTGGGAGTGCCAAGTAGCAGGACAAGGAGCAAGTTACTCACACACCTCAACTGGATCTGAAGGTGACGTCCTTGATGCCATGCCTTCAAGTCCAGAAATGGCTACTTCTTCTTAGATAGTTGTGGAAGTTGAACACTGCAGAAGACCCTACTCCACCAGTGTGGGTGTTTCTGGTTCCTTCCAGAATTAGCGTTTTCTGAAGTGCCTTCTTGTCCTTCCTACCAGGCCCCTGGCTTGCTAAATATTGTACCCCGTTTTCCCGATGCTGTTGTTTTGGGTACTGTTAATATCATATGTGATTCTTTGGGTTGTGAGGTTAAAAATCAGCTATCAAACCTGAAATTTAGAGATGAAGATATGAGATTAAACCCTTATCCTGTCACTTAAATGTGTTGCTTTGCTGAGCCAAGGAAATATCTCAGTCAACAAAGTGCTTTGTAAGCATGAGAAACTGAGTTTAATCCCCAAAGCCTGTGTTTTTTAAAAAAGCTGGTGTGATAATGTATACCTAAATGTATACAAGAAAGTACAAAGGTCGGCAGACAGGTGGATAGCTGTCTAGGGAGCTAGCCTTGCATATCTGTGAGTTACAGAGTCCCTGTCTCAAAAGACAAGGTTGAATGGGCCAAGGTTGACTGTGTTCTAAGGAATGACACCTGAGATTGCCCTCTGGCCTCCACATTTATCCACACATGTAAGTATACACACACACACACACACACACACACACACACACACACATACAAATGTTGCTTTGAGTAGTTATCCTGTTGCTGAATCTCAGGTTTTACACCTGTGAAATGGAGACAATGTAATTGGCAATCATCACAGAGAGTCATTTTGAGACTTGGAATGAGACAATGAACATCACCCTCCTTGTACAGAGGTCAAGATGAAAGTGAACATTAGCAGTTGTGATTATAGTAACTATTATTGCCACCATTATTTCTCTCAAGGGCTGGCTTGGGCTGCATTCAGTTTGGTGTCTTATCCCACGTTTTCAATTTTAGTACCAAGTTTGCTTCAGGTGTGGTTGGCAAACAGAGGGAGCTGGGTCCATCTTACCCACTCACCTTGGGTCCCCAGTGTGTCTCTCAAGATGTTTGGAGAAAACTAATCAGCACGTCCATTTGTTTTCTCATTTTCTTTGGCTGGCATATACCACGGCCACTTGATTAGCAATCAGCACTGTGTTGGCAGGCACACTCAGGCTCTGTTCCTCCTAATCAGAGATGTAGGAAGCAAACGCTCGTGTGTAAAGAGAACCCTTTTTTGAGCTCTTGTCCCATGACTCTTAATTGTTGTATTTCTCAAACTCAACCCAGCTGCAGGCTTTATCAGGGAAACATTTATTCAGATAACAAGCCTCCAGGATGAAAGAGGGGTAATTATTTTGCAAATGCCTTGGAATTGCTGTATGGTATAGTGCAGCTCGTTCCCTAGTCAGGGAAGGTGCACATTTAGGCTGAAACATTGCTTTGTAAATGGACAATTCAACAAGGGTATGACTGGAAAGTTTTGGCAACTGATTCCAGAAAACGATTTAGTGAAAACACAGCAATCAAAGTAAGAAGTGGAATTATGATAGGAATGCTCTGAAAGCTGGCCAGGGTGCACAGAGTACCTGAACACCACCCAGTCACTCATTCATTCATCTGCTCATTCATTCTTTTATCCATTCATTTATTCATTCATTCATTTGGTTCCTAGCTAGTGTTTATGAGCTCCCACTATATGCTTTGTTGTTTAAAAACCTTGATGTTTTAACAAGAGAGCCAATCAGCGCTGACTATCAGCTGCAGTTTCCCAACCCATGAGTTTTGAATATCTTTGGTCCAAACTCCATGCCATGCCTGGAAGGGCTTGGTGCTGTGCATTGATGTTCTTGAATGGTGGGTACCAATGATCACCCTAGCTCCAGGGTCATGCTTTCTGCCTACTTAGTCATCTTGGTTTATTCTTGTCGTGTTCTACAACTGACATTCAGAAAGCGGCTGTTCTCTCATTTCTATGTAGCATTGTGACACTTTGTGGCAATTCTAGAAATCACCAACTGTTGATGGAAGACAGCAGACAAGGTGTCTTGACTGCCTGCACCCAGCTTTCTGGCACCACCTTACAGTTTTCCAACCCTTATTCTCATCTCCTGTCCTTGATTTTTTATCCAGTATGGTAGGTCTGTTGTATTCTATGAATCTATCTATTCTCCATCCCTGAGATCAAGTCTTGACTTATGTTAATTATTGTTAACCCAACAAGCTCTCCACATATGACAGTTTGCTTCCCTCTTCAATGAAACTCTCGTGGTGGCAATTTAAGGACTTATTAATCTATTCTGAATATAAGTCTCTGTCAGATGTGGGAATTTTAAGTCTCTCTTTTTTTTGTTTCTGGTCTTTTATTTTCCTGTTTGATTTTTTTAAAAAGTGCTCTATATTTTAATGAAGGCCACCCACTCACTCTACTGTGGCCCTTTCTGTGTCCTGCTTAAGCAGTGTTTTGCATACTCCATGGTCATAAACATTTTATGCTAGATTTTCTAAAAACCGACTTCTTGAGCTTTCATGGCTAATACCATCTCAAATTCCTTTTGTGTGGCATGAGATAGAAATCAAAATTCATTCTTCCAGTTGTCCAGAGTGGCCTTTCTCCTCAGCCCCTGAGGAGATAGAGACTGCCTTTCTCCTCAGCCCCTGAGGAGATAGAGGCTGCCTTTCTCCTCAGCCCCTGAGGAGATAGAGGCTGCCTTTCTCCTCAGTCCCTGAGGAGATAGAGGTTGCCTTTCTCCTCAGCCCCTGAGGAGATAGAGGCTGCCTTTCTCCTCAGCCCCTGAGGAGATAGAGGCTGCTTTTCTCCTCGGTCCCTGAATTATGGTGGCCACTTAAACTACATGACCACATATACACATTGTCTACTTTTGCACCTTTTTTTTTGTCATCATTGTAATGGGGAGTAATTGGGGAGAGATTGGACCCATAGCCTCATGTACTACCACTAAACTGTATCCCCAGCCCCCTTTCCAAATGAGAAAGGATATGTCACTAAGTTTCTTAGGCTGACCTTAAACTTATGATCCTCCTGCCTCATCTACTTTGGTAGATGGGATTATAGGGCCACTAGGCTCAGGTTATTTCTGTAACCTTTCCCACTCCCCTAGCTATCATCTTTCTGCTAATGCTAGGATAGGGCTTTTAAAAAACTTGTTTTCTCTTTTACATGTACATTTCTTTATTATTAAAATTATTTTATTAATTATTGTGACTGTATATGTGATGTGTGTATGGTAGGGTGCGGGGCACAGAAGACAAAACTATTGTGTCCATTCTCATCTTCCACCATTACCTGGGCTCCAGATATCTGAGTCAGTTAGTGAGGCTTATTCACCAAGTGTATGGAGCTGTTGAGCCAACTCCCATATCCTACCGTGAAGTCCTCTTATATTTAAAACAGACCATAATGTAAACCAGAAGGCTTAAACTGAAGGAAGAGGGTCAGAAATAACTTTCCAACTTGAGTCAGTTGAGTGAAGCTCTTCACAATCTGCCCTTGAGGGCAAATTCACTTTCTCGTGCATCCTGATTTCCATTAAGTAAGCCATGGGAAGTAGGCACTGGTCTGGACTAGACTAGTTGATTATATGGTGAAGACACCCAAAGAAGGTAGAATAGGCATATCAAATAGATGTGAAACCAAAGCTCCAAGGGGATTTGAAGTTTGCTCAAGGTCATTTGGTGAGCCACAATGCTTGGATTCTAGATTAGAATTCAGTGTCTCAACTGGCCCATCTTTGTCTAGGGACCATGCATTGTTCTAGGTGCCATGACTCAAGGTCACGGAGTGCTGCTTAGGTGTAGGCTCAGTTCTACTTCTCTCCAGAACTTATATTGCACCTGTCTTCTCCATTGCATCTCCGGGAAAGGTGAGTCTATTTGTATACTCAAAGAAGTACATGCTAACTGATTCTCATTTTAAAAATATAACTCTGCTCTAACACTATCAATACGTGTCCACAATTTCTTATGGTGTGTGACTAATTACACTTGAATCTTATATATTTAATTACACATTTGATTTGATAGTTTTAGCATTGACCATTATTGCCATTTCTCACTTACCGATCTCCCATTCTTACATTTTAACTGCCTTTTTGCAAGTTCCTTTCTTGAACATGGAGAAGAAGCATATGCATGTTTTCTTCTTTTCACATTTTGTTATCACTTATTGCCTTGTTAGCATGCAAAGATATACTAGCATAAATTTGATCCATTCTTAAAGACTTATTTTTATTTATGTGTATGCATGTCTTTCTGTGTGTGAGTACATGCACATGAGTCCAATTGCCTGCAAGAGCCAGAAGAGGGCATTGGATCCTCTCAAAATGGAGTTAGTTGTAAGCCTAACTACTAAGGCATCTCTCCAGCCCCCCCCCCAATCCATTCTTATAATGTACAATTACAGAATAGACCTCTTGAAATTAATTTTGGAGGAATGATTGGAGTGGTTGTGAAGGGTTTGTCTCATGGTGTCTGAATCCAAGTAATTGATACTGACAGCTTATGGGTCAACAAAGGGCAGTGTAAGACAATGGGGATCCTCTCTGGGTGAAGGAGATGTTTCTCTCTGAGTCCTGCCCTGGCGGCATAGGGCAAGAGATAATTTAAAGCGGCGTTGAGAATAACACCAGAGGCTTCTTCTACCAAGTCTATCAACTATTTGCTGAACACTTATATTATGTCTAAGATGCTTTGGGGAACAAAGAAATCTAAGCCCACTTTTGCACTTGGGGGGATACCAGTCAAGTTGTAATTTAGGTGTCTGCAGCCAATGGCACAAGCTGGCTGGAATTTCTGTATCTGGGTTCTTGGTGCAAACAAAGCCAAGCGCAGTAGTAATGAGTAAGGTGCCTCTGTGGAGGGATTTGTCTTCTCTCAGCAGTCAAGTGATCCTGTATTTCCTTGTATCTTCTCCAGCTATCCACTTTAGCTGAGTCTGCAGTCTTAGGAGGAAGAGGATGCGCGCAGTGTTGTTATTCATTTCCTGTTTCTCCAACTCTGAAGTCACTTAAATAGCCTTTATCAGTTCAGACCCCTCGAGATTAAGTATTTAATTTCTCTTGATCTCCAGCCTTAGGAAATAACCCAATTCATTACTTAGCCATTATTTAATTCATTACTGCCATTAAAGATCAGGAGAATTGTCTTACCTGGGCTAAGAATACATGACACGCCTTACCTCTCTTTATTGAACAGGATGGAGAGGCTGTGGGAGAGCTCAAATTTGGAATCTACTTGTGGGATTTCCTTTCATGACTTTGTCTAGTCCTGGGCTTCTGTTGGGTGACATGAAGGGATATGGCTTAGGTTTATGGAAAGAGGACAGCAGTGCCATGTGTTCCCTAGGGTTCTGTGTTCACACTGTGCTTCCTTAGACTCCTTTATGAGGTCATTGGAAGGATCAGAGGACCAGGATGTGTTTTACAGGTGGCACGTGGGGAACTGCTTCCTCTAGCCTGGAATGCACATGGAAATGGTTTCCCAAGGACTTATGACAGTGTCTATAGATAACTTGTGTTATTATACTGGGGCATGGAACTAGGATGAAAGCCTTAGTAACATCTACTGGCAAGAGACCTAAGTAGCTGCTAACATCCTGCAGTTCTTGGCTGCCTATCACTGTCTCTGTCTCTAACCTATACAGGCTTTTCACAGGGTTCATGGCATCATTTTGATGGAATACTAAGACAGGTTGTATTGTGACCTTTCCCATGACTATGATTAAATACTCAGCAACAAAAAATTTAAGGAAGGATAGGTTTTGGCTTCTAATACCCCAGGGATACAGTCCACTGTGGCAGGGAAGGCATAACCTCAGAAGCTTGAGGTTCCTGGTGACATGGTGCTGAGCCAGGAAGCAAGAGCACAGATAATGTGTAGGACTGGGCTGTGAAATCTCAAGACCCATCTCAAGGGACCCGTTTCCTCGAGCAAGGCTGTACCTCCTAAATATTACACAACCTTCCAAAACAGTGCCACCAGCTAGGACCAGAAGTTCAGACATGTGAGCCTGTGGTGGACACTTCATATCCAAACCATGGCACAGAAAGACTTTAGGTAGGCAATGGGTGGTACCATATAAGAAGCCACGATAGAAAAGTCATCTCCATACTGCTTCTGAGGCCTTTTCGTGGTGACAGTCTCTTAGCTTGTGGCAAACTCAGCCTGTCTGTCAGCTCCTCTGTGAAGTTCTTTGCTCTCAGCCTTCCAAAACTGGTAACACATTTCCTAGTGTTCTCTCTGTCTCTGTATCTCTTTCTCTCTCTTTTTCTCTCTTGGGATGTTTGTGTGTATGTCTTTTCTTTCCTTTCCCTCTCCTACTAGTTCTCCCTTTGAGAACTTCATACAGTGAAATTTGATCCTCCAAGATCTAGCCCTCCTTTCTTCCCTACCACCCAAATTTGTGTCCCATTTTATTTGAAATTCCAAGTTCAATCCCCACTTTCTGTACATTCTTGGATGAACCAATGCTGGTATATGGCACATCTTCTCTTATTGACTGATTTTGAAAGGGAAGAGTACATTTTGATGGTTAGTTATATACCTACATATATATAATGTATTATATTATATATAATTAATAATTATATATAATTATAATTAATCATATATTTATTTAATATAGTAATTAATAATATATAATTAATGGCATAGTTATTAATTATAATTATATTATATATAAATATATATATATATATATATATAAAATCAGCATCAACTTGCCACAGTCTAGAATCACCCAAGAAGACTACCTCAGTGAATAAGTTATCCAGATCATGTGGGCCTGTGGGGGTATGTCTGTGAAGGGTTTTCTTGTTAGTTGAGATGGGAAGAAGACACACCCTGAATATCTGAATAAGGGCTGCACTGTTTCATGGGCTGGGTTTTGGACTGTATAAGTAGAGAAAAGATATCTGAGTAGTAAGCAGACAGCATAGGGATTCTCTCTCTCTCTCTCTCTCTCTCTCTCTCTCTCTCTCTCTCCTCTTGACCAAGGATGTGGTGTGATTAGCAGCTTGGGTTCCTGTCTTAACTTCTCTGAAATGATGGATCATGGCTTGGATTTGTAAGTCAAACCCTTCCCTCTCTATATTGTTTACTGTCAGGATATTTGTCACAGCAACACAATGACACAAGAACAGAGAGTTTTTCAGAATGGACTTTCTTTGCAAGTGTTTATTATAACAACTGGAACATACTAGATGACTACAATTTGTTGATTCAATGAAGAAGTAAGTTTGAGAATGATAAGTTAATGAATGGAGGGCAAAGTAAGAGAAGGGTTGATGGGTGTGTGGGCAGAGTTGAATGGATGTATGAGAAGGGTGAAAAGGATGGATAATGGATGGATGGGCAGACAGACAGATGGATGGACAGAGGGATGGATGGATGGATGGGTGGATGGGTGTAATTATGTAAGACAGGATATTGGCTATTTCTTGAACATTTAAGTCCAAAGACAGGTAGAACTATTAATTGTGACACATTTCACTAATAGCTCAGAATTCTTATTAGAAACATTTTCTTTCCTCATATGAAATGAGCCTTAAATTTGATTCATTAACAGAACACAATTTCAAGCCAATATATCTGATATATGAGTCACTAACTTAAAATATACACACCCAGATCTATACCAAAAGCCAAAGTGATTTATATGTACAGCCATCCAAACAGAGTTACAGATGTTTTAAACACAATCTATATTTATATTGCATATATACACATATTACAAAAGTGTTGTAACAGATTAGATTATGCAATCGGTTTGCTGCTAAGAACAGAAGGCAGTTTCTATATGTAGATACTAATCTATAGCAAATGTTTTAGATTCTGAAGGGATTTCTCTTCCTTAGACTGTGATTACTATCAAATCCTGGTCAGCTGACAGCAACATTAGCCAGTTTGTATTTTAACTTTAAACCTGTAGGATCCTCTTAACCCTCAACAAGTGCTTGGGGGTTCATGCTACTATAGATTTGGATGCCGGTTACAGCACCTGCCTTTTTTTTTGTTTGTTTGTTTGTTTCTCTGGCTCTTTTCCTCCTCTCTTCTATGACATCTCTGCCTGCCTACTCCTGCCTCCTGCCTCCTGAATAGGGATGGCTAGAATTCCATACCAGGTGATGATTTAGGGGGATATTTATGTTTTCTGAACATTGAAAACAGCTGCAGCCACAGAGCAAGTATTTGGGAATGATCTTGGGAGAACAGAACTATCACATCATGGAATTAGATGTTGTCCTCGTGTTTCACGTAGTATGGCTTTCCCCCACCCTGCTGCCCTGTCCCAGTGTCTCAATTACCAAAACCAATACAAAATTAAGTACATTTTTATAAAGGTGAGTTATGAAAAGATTCCTCTCCCAAGAAATCTCAAGAAATAATGTACCAGATGAAAATCTTTCTCTAGACATAAAATTTTAGAAACCATAGCTCAATGCTTTGGCTATGTTTTTATTCAAATATTAAATCTGTCAGTGTCAGGGTAGAGTTTGGCATGTCAGTCCAGAGAGCCTGTTTGATGCTACTATCCCAGTAATTTGTCTTCCATATTTTCAATGGGACCCTGTTGCTCAAGTGGAATTTTATTATGAACGGCTGAGAAATGGTATTTAAAGTGGAAACCCTCCCTGACAGTACTCATGTCACACAGCAGTAATGAATTCATGATGGGACTGGTTGGAAGTGTCTGACATTTTAAGTATCTCATTGCTCCGAATTCATTTGGCATTTATTGTAATAGAAATGACCACATTGGATTCATTTGGCATTCATGTGGACTTCACATGTATTTATGGAGATGTAACTTGGTAATTTAACATTTACTGTACTAAGCATTATTTAATGGACATTGAAAGACATTGTCGCACAGTGCTTAATAGAGTCAGTAACTCTAAAGTTAATCTCCTGTCAAAACAAAGAAATGAAAAACCACTTTGATACCCCAAGCCCCGCAAGCAAATTATCTGCATAAGTCAAAATTATGTATTTACTCCGCCAAATCTTGCTTTCTGAAATTTTAAGCCAGAAGGTTGACTCTAGGACCAAGAGAGGAAAACAGATGTTCAATTTAGACCTCTTTATATTCTAAAATTGTCTACAAATACATTAATCTCAGTGTAAAAATATTAAAGATGATTTTCTTGACTCACCCACAGTAAATTTACCACAGGGCATGCATTCATAGTTCTCTTTATCTCTTCTTCCACTACAGCATTTAGCATGTCCCTGTTAACATACCCCTCTCAAATAAATTTCTGTTTCTTCCTTGCAGAAGAGTTATTTTTAGAGCAAACAAGTCATTATTTAGAACAATTGAGAGATGAAAGGCAAAGGAAACTTCTCAGAAAAGTGAAGGGAGCACTCAGGGGACCACAATGGTGACCTTTCATTTTATTTTATCTTCATCTAAGAGCAGAGTTGCTTAAGGGCATAGCATCAGGCAAACTTGGCTGTTAGCCACTTTCAGAGATGCTGCGCAGAAGGCCTTGCCCTTCCTGAGATTTTCTCTGTTGCCTTTTTAACACCACTCAAACGCAGAGCAATTTACTGACAACTTGTAGAAGGTGCCAGACATCTGATCCTCCTGTCTTGAAGTAAACCAATGCTCAGCCATGATTGCCGTGTGTGTGTGTGTGTGTGTGTGTGTGTGTGTGTGTGTAAACTGAGTGCAGTGCCCATGGAGTCTTGAATAGGTCATTGTGTTCTGTGGGACTGTACTTGCAGGTGGGTAGACAGTGGGATGTGGGTACTGGGAACTGAACTCAAGTGTTCTGAAAGAGTAACAAGTCTGCTACGTGAAGTGTAAGTGAAATAAACCCTTTCCTATCTTTTGGTCATGATGTTTGAAAAACCCTTAAATTTTGAGTTGTTTAGGAATCAAGAGGGTGTTATAGATCTAAGAAGTTACTCTTAAAATTGTGTTGCAAGTTGGTGTGAATGTTGAGTCAGATATAGACCTTTAAACTCATGGAGATGGTTAGATAGTAGAATGTTAAAGTCAGGGGCTAAATATGTATGGACTGGACATTGGGAAGGTATGCTGGGCCATTTAACTCTCACAAATGTGGCATAATTATATCTGTTGTTTTGTATAGTATTTACTGTTATAGGAGAAGGAACCATCTGTTAGACTGAGAGGGGAAGCTGCTGGGGGGAAGAGGGTGGAAGGGCGGGATAGGAAGGGGGAATAGCGAAGGGTTTGTGACTGAGATGTAACTTGAAGAAAAAAAAATAAAGTATTTAAAAAAAGAAAAAAATTAATAACTGTATATAAGATGATACCACCAAGAAAATAAAAGGGTTATCAAATTAAAAAAAAAGAAAAAAAAAAGAAAAACCCCAACTAAGGCAGTCTCTCACTGAGAGCTTAGCGGTTGGGCTGTCATGACTAGCCAGCAAGCCTCAGGCATCTACCTTCCTCCACCTCCCAAGTGTTAGGATTTCAAGCACAAGCCACCTCATCTAGTTTTATTTATTTATTTTTATATGTTTTCTGATCAGGATCAGCTCCTGCTTATCTAGCAAGCTCTTGGCTGACTGAGCTTCCTCCCCCACTCTATAGAGGTTTTGAAGAGGATTGTTAATTTCCTAGGTCTATGGTCAGGAATCATGACCAAGCAGGTAGTTTCTGCAGCAGAATGTGTTTGGGAGCAGCAACCATGGCTAGAAGTCTCAAAACAGGTGGTGTCAGAGCCCTGGGAGGATCCTACCTGGAAGGTCAGCTCAGGTGGCCCCAGGCTTCTTTTGACTTGGAGCCAAGTCTCTTTCATCAATTCCTTCTCTCTCTCTCTCTCTCTCTCTCTCTCTCTCTCTCTGGATGTCTGTGTCTTCATGTGATGTTTCTTACTTTTTATAAAAAACACTAATCTTAAGGAATTCCCTAAAGAACTCATCCTAACTTAACACCATCTACAAAGATCCAATTACAATAAAGGCATATCCACGGGTACCTGTCCAAAATGGCCATGACCAGACAAATCTATTAGGGGGATAGCATTCAGTCCACAACAGGGACTCTCTAGGGGCATTTTTTTTAAACCAGGATTAATATTTTAATACATGATTTTGTTTTTATAATTAGGGCTGAACCAAAATGACATTATTCACTCTCTTAAGGGTATTTGCTTTGTCTTTTGAACATTTCTGCTGATATTAGAGACATTGCAGCTTTCTTTGTAGCAAGCTATGTTCCTTGCCCTTTATGTGTCAGAGGGGCTTGCTATGGGGGACTGACTTACTCTTGGATCTTAGAGCATTACCTTGTTCTCTTACCTATTGATAGCCACTTTTCTTTCCAAGTTGAAAACATACCTTTGTGGTTTGATGAGGAACCATAATACTTATACAAATAGTAGAAAATGTCATTCAGTGTCAAAGCTGCATGACCTGTGGTAGAATCAGTTGGGACCATCTTGGTATAAGCAGCAGGAATCCATTCTGATTAGTAGCAAGCAGGAAAGGAAAAGACTATTGCTGGGTGCATTCATTTCCTAAAGACACTATAACAAAGTGCTAGGAACTTGTAAGTTAGCAACCAAAGTTTATCAATTACTTTTGGAATTCTAAAAGACTGAGACCAAGATGTAGGAAGATTTTTTTTGTTCTACAGAAAGTAATATGAAACCCATCCGTGGTTCTCTTCCTGCTTCTGCTGGTGTGCTCAGTGTCCAGCCTCCTTGGCATATTGATATATCACCTATCCACAACATTACCTGCACATGCCATCCTTCATCCCACATACGCATGTCTGCCTCAACACCCAACTTTCCCATGGTTATAGACACGATATTGTTGCAAGGTTTTCCTTGTGATCTCATTTATTAGCTCCATAAAGAGCCTGCCTCAAACAAAGGCATAAAGGGTTATAATTCTATAATGTCTTTTTTTTTTGGAGGGATGGAGAATACATATCAACCCATGACAATGGCAATATATTGTGTTTGACATGAAAACTGGATGTCTCAAGAGGGAAAGGGAACCAAGTGGTATCTGGGCACTGGAATCAATGAGCCTTCTGGAATGTTCTCATTGATATACTTTCTGATAGTCATTGCCTAGTGCTATCTTTTTGTGGACGTCATAACCGTGAGTTAGTGTGTGTGTGAGGCTGTATATGTGTGTATATATGTATAGTATTTTGTCCTCTGCAAAAGTAGATGTAGCCACTGAGCTGGCCAAATGCTACCTCCCCTTCCTCCCCTCCCTAGACCTTGTATCAGTCTCTGAAGATAAAAGGTGTGGTTGTACTCTTCAAAGAAGGAGCTGTCTGTCCATCGACTGAAATGACAGACTCAGTTGATGTCCTGCAACCTGCTCCTGAGCTAGTAGCATAGGAGCATGGGAGTGACAGCAGGTATGCATTGGAGTCATTCACATTGTGAAACCTGAAGTAGGAATGGAGGGGTCATATCACCAAGAGGGACTTAATGCAGCCCCTCAGCTCAGACCACGACACAGCTCAGTTCACAGCAGCCATGTATTCCTGGCTTGTAGAGGTGCCCCTCCAAGGTTTACCCTCTCTCCATCAAGAGGCTCTGACCGCAGCCCAGAAAAACCACAAGGTCTGCTTCATCATGGAGAGCCACAGGGGATCACAGAGTAGGGATCTTTTCTTCCCCAATTTGCCTTGTGTCTGTAACTGTCTCCCATAGGGGAGTTTGGTGACTGTGCAAAGACATAAAGGACCTAGATCCTCCAGCTGGCTTAGCTCTGAGGCCCTGGGACCCAGGAGACTCATTTGTGACTTCCTAAGTGTTCTGTTTTCTTCTCAGAAGCCACAGCAGTCCCACAAAGGGATAAGCTGGTAAACCACCTCATATCTTCGTCATTCTTGCTCAGGGAAAATTTTACAAGCACCCCAAGCCCCCGGTCGCCATATGCCAAGCCCTACTTCCAGTGCAGGGTCATAATCTCAACCCATGTGATTTCGCTGTATCCATCTCTAGAATGTAGGGCTGGAGCAGAATTCAGTGTACAATGAAAGCATAGTTTACTCAAAAGGAATTTTGACAGTGATAAATGCATAAACATTTTCCCTTCTTAGCCAGCCTGACTCCATGCCCATCAAGTTCAACATCAGCTTTGCTGATGATGCAATATTTTATACGGGGAAGCCTGGATGTTGCATATGTGACACATAGACTTGCTTTAAATGCCACTTCCACCAAGTTTGTACCACGCACTCATGGACAAATTTCTTGTATCTGCTCGCCTCAGTTTCCTCAGCTGTGAAGATAGTTTGAAATGAGTTCATAGAGCACATGTGTTATGTGAGGCAAGGACTAAATGGTTATGAACACAGCTTCTGGCAGCCAGAAAGCTCCGGGTAAACTGCAGGTTAGTGTCCCTGCAGGTATGTCTTCACATTACCTGCACTGATGGCTCTAATATGAATCTGGATCCAAATAATATGAGAAGAAATGGATGCTGTTGCCAGCAAAGATGGGATGAATAGGCTTGTTTTTTTCCCCCTGCAGACCTTAGAATATAGTATCAGTAGTTAGTGTCTATTAATTATTTATTATGTAATTGGCAGTGTGCTGAGAGTTTTCTGTAGACCCTGCAAACTCTGAACTTTATGTGAGTCATTTGTCTTTACAGTAAAGAACCCTGGCTGGCTGCATGTGCCCCATAAGCCCCTCCAGATCTAATCCTATCATCCATCAGCACTGCAGGATGCTGACCCAAAATACTGCGTCAAACTGGGTCTTCTGCCCATCTGCTTCAGGTTAGGCTCCCCACAGATGTCAGTCAGGGTCCTGGCTGAAGACATGGAGTACCACTTAACCAGCATCTAAAGCACGGCAAAACCCACGTGAGCAAGGTATGGGCAGTTTATAGGGAAACCGCAAAGACTGGGTCAACATGTTGGATCTGGAAATAGGACACTGTCATTCTTGCCATGGAGCTTTCTAGATGTAGAGTGGACATAGTAACTAGACCCAGATGTGCAGTTGGCGATAGACAAAGTGCTACTGGCTTAAGATGCAGCCAGCCTAATGCCCTCAGGGAGAAGCCAGGAGAAAAGATACCGTATCTCTCCATCTCTGATCTCTAGCAGATGCCCCTCATTTGCCAACCCAGCTAGAAGGCAGAAGACAAGGCTGCTAGGTGTTGTGCCCAAGGACAGAGCAGGGCAGAGAAAGGAAACAGAATCATGAGGGTCCAGCCATGTCCCCAGCATGTCTGCTTGAACGTTGTGCCAGCAACAAACATTTGCCCTCAGTGCCAGAGAACTGGACCACCCTCCATGCTGCTACCCTTAGCTGTGCTCTATCTGTCTGTCTGTCTGTCTGTCTGTCTGTCTGTCTATCATCTAATCT
>CAJQZJ010004953.1:4999766-5031923 GCA_907164525.1 Lophiomys imhausi | reverse complement strand
GTCTGTCTGTCTATCATCTAATCTATCTATCTATCATCTATCTATCTATCTATCTATCTGTCTGTCTGTCTGTCTGTCTGTCTGTCTGTCTGTCTATCTGTCTATCTGTCTATCATCTATCATCGAATCTATCTATCTATCATCTAATCTATCTATCATCTATCTTTCTATCTATCTATCAGTCATCTAACCTAACTATCTCTAATCTATCTATCATCTATCTTTCTATCTATCTATCATCTATCTATCTATCTTTCTATCTATCTGTCTTTCTATTTATCTATAATCTATCTATCTATTATATATATTATCTGTATCTATCTGCCTATCATCTATCTACCTATTATCTGTCTATCTACCTATCTATCTATCTCTCCTACTATGTTTCCCTCACAGCTTATAATCTCTCAGTACTGTAGTGGGGAGCCTGAAATGGCTCAGCATCTTGCTGTAATCCAGTCACTCTTAGATATGAGACAATTTCACTGTTAAAAGGTCAATGTAAAAAAAAAAAACTACATTGCTAAACAGCTATTTATCCTTTATTTTCTCATAATACAAAGAAAGGTTATTGCCAAATATGATGATAAAGCTTTTATTGCTCTAACTTTTATAACAAAACAACCATATTTCTTAATGAATTTTATTAGATCAGTGATTGCCAACATGGGGTTCCTGGTTCTTAAGAGACACAATAGCAGTGGAGATCAGTCTGGGAGCCATTTAAAAGATTTCAGCAAATCTAATCTAATCATACTTTTACAAGTGATAAAACCTCTCAGACTAACAAAAAGCATCAAGGTTCTTTGCTGTTGCTTGAAATGATATTAGCTCTGCCTGACAACCTCAGCCATTTTATTCTGATGGGAAGCTCTGATTGGCAGTTCTGTGTCTTTGATTAATTAAACATGAGTGAGCAAATGAATTATTACTCAAGCTATGCAGTTTGCTAGATAGAGTCTTTGAAAACCAAGAGTCAACTGGGGGAAAATAATTAGTTGAGTTCTTAGTAGTGGGATAAGAAGCCCAGTGATAATATGTGCCATGAGGCTGAGGCAGGCTTCCAGATGGACAAGACCTGATTAAAAATTCCAGTCAATATCTTATGTTCAATAATAACCATATAAATAGTAATAGCGATGGATTCAACAGGTATCAGTGGCTGGGTGTGCTATTGAGACACCCCCTTATTTTATTCTTCCCTCTGGAGAAAGGCACCCTGATGATTTTGTCTTTGGTTTTGGGCTCCCTCAGTTCCAAGTTTAAAATATAAGGGGCTCTATGCAAAATGTTTGTGTGAAAAGTATTGTTAGGGGCACTGTTCAAGAATGGAGGGTTTGCCTGAGGAAGGAAAAGAGGCCAGGAGGGCACAGTGTGAGTCACACCTGCATTGCTCTACATCATTCACGGGGAGGCTGGATATGGATGATGGACAAGAGAACTGTCTCTTCAGGTACAGAGTCTAGAACTTCTAATTTACTTGAAGTTAGGGAGGTGCTGTCTATGTGTGTGAGCAAGTTCCAGGAGCCAGGGGAGTCTCTTGGGTAGAAAGAAACAGGGTCTGCTGACCCTGGAGAATAGGGCAACTTCCAACAGCAGTGTCTGACCCTCCAGGTGAAGAAACCAAGACTCTGTCAGTTGAAATTACCTGTGTAAAATCATAAGCACTGCCATAGGATTCTGTTACGACCTCTGTTTAAAGGTGGCCAACTTAGAATTGACTAACAATCAGATCTTGTTTTTGAAGTCTTTTAAAAAAGAAAATAACTTCATCTTAGCCAAAAGGCCTAGAGGAGATAGTCATTTTTTTTAATGCATTAGCTTTTTTTCTTCTGGGCTGTAATTCATATCCCATACAGTTCGTTCATTTAAAATGTGCAATTTCATGGTTTTCAGTGTATTTGCATTTATGAACCCATCACCACAATCAATCTCAGAATGTTCTCATCAGCCCAAAAGAAATCATATATGCAGTGTGGTCATGCCCCACCTCCTCTGTTACATCCATAGTCCCCGAAATGCTTTTCCATGTTTTTATGGACTTGTCTTTTCTGACCATTTCCCATTAACAAAATCACAGAATATGAGTTTTGGAGGAGCTGCCTTTTTTTCCACCAAATATGATGTTTTTAAAATGTATCTCTCTTGTAGCCACTATCTATGCCTCATTCCTTTTTACTGTCAAGTAATATTCCACTGTATGGATATGCCACATTTGTTTATGTGTTCATCAATCGATGGACGGAATTCTATTCCCTTCTTGTTTTTTCTTAATCTCACTGCTATGAAACTTTGCTTATAAGCCTCATATTGGACACTTTTTTATTTCTCTTTGTTATCTACCTAGGAGGAGAATTGCTAGGTTTCATGGTGACTCTATTTTTAACCTTTTGAGGCACTGCCAAGCTTTTTTTTTTTTTTTGTTTAATCTTCCCAAAGCAATCCAGGAGTTTATTGATAGCTTTAATCTGCTGTTCAATTAAGCAAGCTGCATGCCTCACACTGTTCTGGCAGGGGAGAAAAAAATCACTACCACACCACACAGTTGCAAAGTCTGGTTTCTAAGTTCCTAAGGCCTTTGGGAGGGACACCATGAGTGGCCAATTGGAGACAACTCAAGCTCACACCTGCAGGTCTTGCTTTTCATTTTAAATAATGAATGCTTCAGCCTGAGTGCTGGCTGTTTAGTTTATGATCACACATACCCTGCTCAACCCTACTGGGTGTAGTGATGCATATTTGCACCTAGTATATTTTTGGCCTGCAGTTTCTAAGTAGCTAGAATTTAAAGCATATATGGGTGGCAGTTTATTCAACATGGACTCCTCATTGCTTTTACTCAGCACCTACTGTGAACCCGGCGCTGTGTTGGGTACTGTGAAGACAGTAGGAAGACAAAGATGCAGTTCAGTAAGAGGAAGTAACGCTTGACAGGAACGGCACCTGAAGAAGTGCTGTGCAGCCATTGCTGAGACCATCCTCACAGCCAGAGCTACTGGAGCCCTGTAATTCAGTCTGTTGAAGACTGGCTCTGCTCAGAACTGCTGTATCTCTGGTGATGCTGTTGGCTGATCGTGAGCCACAGGAAAGAGATGCACACAGGGAAGGGGTGCATTGTAAGCACAGTTTCTAAGTGCAGCCCCCACCTGCTGCTCAATCTGAAAATGACTGCCCATAAAGATAGTGGTGGCCAGAGGAAGTCTGTATTCTCCCTCCCTCCTCCTACCCCCAATATTCTGAGTTTTGGGGGAAAAAAAGTGTTAGCCAGTTCCTGTGGTTATAAAGATGCTAATTTGGGCTGGGGAGACACATCAGTCAGAAAAATGCCTCCTATCCTTCACTTACTAGGACCTGGGTTCAGACCCCAGCACCCATTAAGAAGCTGTGTGATAGCAAGAGCTTGTCGTTCTGCCATGGGAGGGGGGAGACAGGCGAATCCCTGAGGCTTCCGGGCTGGCCAGCCTAGCTGAATCAGTGAATCCCAAATCTTAGTGAGAAACTTTGGCCTCAAACAACAAGATGGACACTTCTTGAGATTAGACATCCAGGGCTGTCCCCTGGCCTCTATACATACTTGCACACATGTGCACACACGCCTGCATGCACATGGACATGTACACACACACACACACACACACACACACACACACACACATACATGAAAGCTAGATGAAGGCTTTGCTATGACAAAATTGAGGGTCTATGCTGCACTGTAATTTGGTCCTGGGTCTTTGTTTGCTTGCTGTTGGCTGTCATCCAGTCAATGTCCCATGATTAAATACAAATCTATGACTACAAAACTGATCTTACAGCCACAAAATTAATACTCACCAAGCACCACCTTCAGCCTAGACTGAAACCCACATTTTTCCCCCGGGAACATTTCATACTTTAGCAGAACAATGGTCCCTTTTGCCCTGCTCTGGTTAAACATGGGCTTGGGTGACTTTTGTCCCTTTCTCCAACGTCCTTCAGCCATCTACCACTTGTTATGAAACATTACAGGCTCCTATGTGCCTTCAAGAAATATCCGCTTCTCTTCATCCCTAGAGTCACCCTATACCTCAGCCACCTTTCACGCTGCCTTGCAAGCATCTTCTCTCTTTTAGGGTGTGGTCTTTTTGACAACCGGTCCAGAAGATATGTAGAGGATGTGTTTGAGGCTCAAGGCTAATCATGCCTCCCCTCTGTAGAACTCTTCCTGGATCATCACCAATCCAGGTTCAAGTCAATTTTCTGTTATGTAGTAAGGCATGCATGCCTACTGTGACCCAGCTTTTGGTGATTCTTCTGTTTCTGTTCTCACCTTCCCTCCTCTTAGGTGCTCAAAGTCAAGCAAAACCAAATCACCCCTGGAATGTCCCAGGCAGACTTGCTTTATGAGAAGCCTTGAACCTCTTTTTCTGCCTTCTACCCTGGTGGATTTCTCTTCTCACATTAGTTAGGCTGGGGATTAAGGCTTCACAGCACAGATTGAAGTCTCACTGGCTTCGGGGAGATACTTGAGTGGTTCTCTCTTGTATGTGAGTTCATGCAAAGCAGTCCTGGCTGCCATGGGGATTTTGTGCAGCTGCAACTCAGATGGAGAGAGTATGGCAAAGAGAATTCCGTCAGAGATGATTAGAAGGCTAGATCATAAAGGAAGGCCCGGCTCTGCCATTCTCATTGCCATTCTCACTTCCTCGAATTGCTGCCTCTGCTGTTGGTCCTGGGTTACTCGATACCACATTTCAATGGGAAGCAGCAGAAGAGATGGATCCCTTCCCTTTGGGTATATAATTAGGAAATGACACCTGCAGCTTCTGCTCCGATCTCATTGGTCAGCAAATGATCACATGTGACCATCTCTTAGTCTGAGGAAAATTAGGAAATGTTGGTCTTTCCTTGGGGGACAAATAGTAATTTTTAGTATTTAGTGTTTTTTGCAAAAATAACCTTTGGAAATGAAAAAGTTTTCCTTCCAGTCACGTGCAGCCTTGGAGGTATTAAAGGGACTGGAGTCACACAAGTTTTTAACAAATGAACAAAATTTCAAACCAATAGTGTCAGATGTCAGGGTATGTAAAGATCCCCATTGAGGGTGATAGTCACGTGACCACTTTTGAACGATGAACCTGAGCTCTGAGAGAGTAGACACTTCCCAGGCAGCTTCCATCTGTCACCCCAGCTCCAGAACTTATCTGTTATGCTGATCAAACCCAGGCATTTGTGTACACCTCTCACCCATGGTGTGACACTGACCAATGCTCTAGCCTTTCTAAGCCTTTCTCACAAGGAGGAAGGAAACAGATGATGGAGCTGTGGAGGAAATGGCTGGCAGGGAAGAAACACCCTGTGAAAGGTGGCTAGTGTTTTTACTACAGTTCTTACCTCTTAATGGTTTTTTTTGTTTGTTTGTTTTTCTGTTATCATTATTACAACTTTGGAAATTTTGTAGATTTGTTTTATTCTTTATTTATGTGTGTATGTGTATGTATGTCTGTATATGTACTTGTGTGCAGGTGTCTGCAGGGACTAGAAGATGGTGATTGATCCCCTAGTGAGACTCACAGCTGTAAGGCACCTGAAATGGATGCTGGCAACTGAACTTTGGCCCTCTGAAAGAGCAGTGTTCTAGTTTGCTTTCCGTGGCTGTGATAAAATATTCTGACCAGAAGCAACTGGGGGAGGAAATGGTTTCCTTCATCTTAGCCTTGCAGGTTGTAATCCATCATTAAGAACAGTCAGGGCAGGGACTCAAGCAGTAACTGAGTTACAAGCAGAAACCATGGAGGAATCCAATGTACTAGCTTACTAGTTCATGCTCAGCTAGCTTTTTTATACATCCCAGGACCACCTATGTAGGCATGGTGTCCTCCATGGTGGGCCGGACCCTCATCAGTCAAAACACTCTCTCACAAACATGACCACAAGCCTGCCTGATCAAGGCAATTCTTCAAGAGGTTCCCTCTTCCTAGTGATGCTAGGTTGTGTCAAGTTACAATAAAAACCAACCAGGACAAGAAGCAAGCACTCTTCAGCCTGAGCCATCTTCCCAGTTCCTATCACAACTTTCGGTGGCTTAATTGAAGAACAAGTACTCATCTCTGTGCCCGCCCCACCGTATCTTCCTAAGGCTAAGTTAAAGAAATACTTTGGCATAGTCCTTGCCACGTACAGGGGAGCGGGCCAACAGCAGGGGCCTGGAGAAATCGGGGCTTATCATCAAAGCCCAGATCCAGCAGATACTGCAAGCTCTGGATAGGGCAGTCTCCATGTCCTACAGTCCACCCTACATCCATTCCCCTGGGGACCCAGGCTCCTATCCCAAAATCCTTCATCTACCTGGTCTGAGGTATCCACACTGTCCGAAGGGTAGTAAACCTACAGGTTTCTGACTAGATACTCAGACTCTAGTTGGAGCCATACCAAAGGTTTGGAATCCCAATTCTATCTTATCTTTGGTATCTGACCTCAGACAAGGTATTTGACCTCTCTTAGCATCCCTCAATCGCTGTTTCTAAAAGTGAAAATTGTATGCTTACCTGCTTCAGCATGTTACGAGTAGCAGCACCTGAGATGAATCACACAAGAGCTGACTTTAGAATCCCCCACTGAGGCCTGGACTTCAGCAGAGGCAGCAAGGACAGAGAGGAGTCGGGAGACAGAGAAGAGCAGAGTGGAAGGACCCAGAGAGAGCCTAGTGTCAGAGGCAAACAGATCAAGCTGCAAATGGGCAACATGGAACTGGTCATGAGATAGAAGCATCCCTAAAGATGGGGAGAACAGCAGGAGAAAAGGGTTTGAAAGGAAGCCATGAGTCTATTAGACTTGGTCGTTGTTAACTTGATACAACCTGGAATAGCCTGGAAAGAGAGTTTCAATAGGGGATTGTCTACATTGGTCCGTAGGCACGTGTCTGTAGATGTCTTAACTAATGAGGGAAGACCCAGTCCTCTGTGGGTAGCACCATTCCCTAGGCAGGAGCTCCAGAATGAGAATAGAGAAATCAAACTGAGCATAAGCAAGCCATCAAATAGGAACACACACATTCATTTCTTTCTGCTTTTAGCTGTGAATTTGATGTGACCAGTTGTCTCAAGATCCTGCTACAGTGATAGAATACAACCCATAATTGTGAGTGAAAGTAAAACCTTTGTCTCCCAAGTTGATTTTGGTCAACAACAGGAATAAACTGGGGTAGTAAGGCTTTTCCGCCAAGGGATTCACATACACAGATGAAAGCAGGCATGTGGTCATTGGGTCTGGATCTCTGTGGAGAAGGTTTAGCCTAACACACCCATTCAGGAGACAATCATCCAGGAGTCACCAACCACAGGCCACAGATGCAGTTGTCTTTAGCAACCATAGCTAAACTGAGGGAGGAGTAATACTTAGTTTGAGCCAACATAGCAGAGGTGTGCAGGAGAATAATATGGAGCATCAAAAGGAGTTTAGTTGGACATGCTAGGAGTATTTGCCCCAGGTCCGAAAATGTCCTTCCATCCTGGTCAGTGCCAACTGCTGGAGACAAGTGAAACCTACTTGCATTGCCCAGTGTAGACAAATAAGATAAAAAGTGATACCCAAAGGTGGCTAAAACCATGACGTCACTAAAGTTGACTACAGTGTGTGGCAGCTGGGTGAGGGGCAAAGTTTCCCTAGCTGTGTTCATGATCTGGTGACTGTATGCCAGTTTGATACTTGTCTTTCTTTTTTTTTTTTTTTTGGTTTTTTCGAGACAGAGTTTCTCTGTGTATCCTTGGCTGTCCTGGACTCACTTTGTAGACCAGGCTGGCCTCGAACTCACAAAGATCCGCCTGCCTCTGCCTCCCAAGTGCTGGGATTAAAGGCGTGTGCCACCACCGCCCAGCTATATACTTGTCTTTCATATATAAATAATTATCTTTCACAAAACAATGTATACAAAATGAAGAAATTTCTTCCATTATTTTGTAGGCCCCTACTCCGCCACTTGTGCAATCCTTTGCATCTTTCCCACCTTCAAACTCGTGAGTTATTTGGAAAGACATCAGGAGACATGATGCATTCAATAGGGCAAAAGGTTTAAAGGATATTCATGTCACTCAAACGTGCATAGCGTTTTTGGAAGAGAGCTGTTTTGTGTCCCATATTAGAAACCTACTGCTGCTGAGTTTGCTGTGAATTTAGTGGCTCAAAACTCAAGGTGCCTGTCTCCCTTCCTTTGTGGAGTCTCTTGAGGGAAACACACTGTATTGCATTTCTGGCATCTGGCTCACACTGCAATCACATCTCTTTTGATAATTCGCATTGTCACATCTCCTTCCAACATGTCTACCTCCCGTGTGTGTATGCACAAGCATAAGAGAGAGAGAAGAGATAAGATGGGGCTGTTCAAGTGTGTGGAGACCAGAGGTTTGTGTGTTTTCTTGGTCATTCTCTATTTTTTGAGCCTGGAGTTCACCATTTCAACTACACTGTCTAACTATCAAGCCACAGAGATCTTCCTGTCTTTGCTTCCCCATTGCTGGAATTATAGAACACATTGTCATGTTCAGATTTTACATGGGTCCTGGGGTTCCCAACTCAGGTCCTCAGGCAAGCACTTTACCAAATGCCTCATCTCCTTAGCCCTGTTGTTCCCCTTTAATGGATTCAACTGCTTAAATTGTGCTCATCTGGAAATCTTGGCTTATCTACCCATTTAAAAGGTCAATTGATTATCGGCATTAATTCTTGTGGCCAAATTTCTCTTCCCCTGTAAGTTTACAAATTTCTTTTGCATTGCTGGATAGTATTCTATAGTGTAGATGGATCATCATTAGTTCCCCAATCACATAGTTTTGAAGGGTATCTGGGTTGTTTCTAATCCTTTAGAGATTCACAAGGCAGCATTGCACATTGGTATCCAGGTCTTTCTATGCACAGCTACTTTTGTTCTCTGAGATGAATGCCCAAAAGTGTAGGACCTAGGTTACGTGGTAACCACATGTTTTGTTTTATAAAAACAAGCAAACAAAAAACAACTCGTGATGTTGTTACAACAGTGACTGTACCTTGTATGTTTCGCTAGAGACTTTTGAGCTACGAAGTGATTGATAAGATGCTATTTGTTTTTGTTTTTAGAAACAGCCTCTGGTTGGTGAGTCAAGAATGTCTATAGGGAAGGCAAGTGAAGCAGCTGGAGATGAAGGAAAGTGCTTCCTAGAGTCCTTGAGAGAGATGAGTGAGCAGATCATAGTTTACCAGGACGTGATGTGGCAGTTTGAGGAACTACAGCCTTGGGGCAGATGCTGAACATGTGGCGGGTGGCTACTGAAGAACTCATTTCTCACAAAAATAAGGCCAAAAATGAACGGAGGAGGATCACTGAGCTTTTAGCTTGAACCAGCAGGTGGCTGGAGACCCTGTTTGTCTTCAGAGGTCAGAACACTGGGCAGGAGCTGAGAAACGGTGAATACCATAATTAAGTTGTGGTGCCTGTCAGAGTTCTAAGTGCAAAACTTGAGTCGGAGGTAGCGATAGTGGGCAGGGGCCCAGAAAGAGAGGTGGAAAGATAAAGATCCTGTCTGCAAACATGTGCAGTGAGCAATGTTGCAAAGTCTGACAGGGAAGTTCTACTTCATCCAGGAGCATCTTCTGCCATTTTCTAGGCTTCCTGAAGAAAGCAGCACCCAAGGCACTCATTTCAAAGTGGCAAGCGTAAACAAGAACAAGTAAAGAGTGTCACTAAGAATGGCAGGGATCAAAGTTTCGCTTGGGTTCCCTTCTGATATCTCCTGGGTGCTTCTTTGTCAAGTTTTTTTTTTTTTAAATACTATTCTGAATATTTTTCTTTTTTTTAATAATTTATTTTTTATTTCTTCAAGTTCCATCTCAATCACAATCCCCTCCCTACTCCCCCTTCCAGTCCCACCCTTCCCCCCTCCTCCCCCTCAACCCCCCATCCTCTTCCCTTCTTTTTTTTTTTTTTTGTTTAAGGTATTTCTTTTTTCCCCCGAACAGCTCTCCCTTTCAATCCAAAAAATGGTTCTTTTTCTTATAACTATAAATACAATACAAAACAACAGAAATAAATAGGCCACGATTATAAGAGTTATATGGCTTAGCATACATTCCCAATGTCCAGTCCATATGTATTTGGCACCTGACTTTAACATTCTACTAGCTAACCATCTCCATGAGTTTAAAGTTCTATATCTAACTCAGCTTTCATACTAACTTGCCTCATAATTTTAAAAATATCTTCTTAGATCCAGAACACCCTCTTGATTCCTAAACAACTCAAAATTTAACTATGAGACTCTAGCTATCTATTCTTCAACCACCTCAGAGACCTGAGAGGGATAAATATATCTGATTATATAGGAAGTGCAGGGCCTGCAGCTTCCAAAACTAAAAAATGACATACCAGTGGCTGCCTGGACAGTTCCCATTTTCTCTCCATACATTACAGCATCAATCTTCAGCCATTTGGCCCCATTTCTCTGACAGACATTGGTTGTAGAGCAGGAATTATGAAGGACTTACCTACCCTGTCTTGGCAGAGCTAGGCTGTCGACTTACCTGCTTCCAAGTTTTGTCCTTTTTGGACAGAAGTCTGTCTACAGTTGAAGCAAGTGGTTTTTCTTGCCAAGAGAATGGGTTCGTTCTTTGTGCTGGTCTGTTGCAATGCATTCTCTCTGTTTTAAAAATGGCTAATGCAAGCATGCCCTTTGAGGTTTTTAATTACTACAGGGAGCCCTCAGTACAAATCATTTTGAGGACACGTGTTTCCATTTGATGTTGCGATTCAGAGCGGGGACATGGTAATACAGGGAGGTGCGTCGCTGCCAGAGTATGTCATGCTGGATTCTGCCTTGGCACTGGCTGGTGTGAACTGCAGCTGAGGTAGCAGAGCAGACATCCTGAGTCTGAGACTTGGGTCTCTGCCTTCCATGGCCCCTGAACTCTCTTTCCTCAGCACAGCACAGCTGAATTATCACACCTCCTGGAGCCCTGTCCACACACACTAGAAGCAGCTTTCCATCTGTATTAATCACCTTGCCAGTTGCTGTGATGAAATTCTCTGACGAAAGCCAGTTGGTGGAGGAGGCAGGGTTTACCTCGGCTTGCACTTTCAGGCCAAGGACCATCACCGTGGTGAAGTCACAGGGGCGGGAGCCGAGGCAACTTGTCACTTTACATCCATAGTCAAGGACTAGAGAGAGAGACAAATGCTGGTGTCTAACTCATTTCCCTCTTTTATACAGTCCAGTATCCCAGCGCAGGGAATGGTACTACCCACAGTGCCTAGGGCTCTCCACTTCAATTAGCCTGATCAAGATTATTCCCCTACCGCTTTGCCTAGAAGCTCTGGTGATTCCAGATTTCACCAAAGTTGTAATTGAGATTAACCATCGCACCGTCTCAGGACCCCTGGGGGTAGTTTCTGTCCCTACAACTGTGCTTCCCCTCCATCCCACCCTCATAAACTCTTCTCTGATCCCACACTATAGGGGAGGCCTCCTGCACCCTGTATCCGGTTTCCGTTGAGTTACTACCTCCTGACATTCTCATAGGCCAACTTCTTTCCCTTTATCCCATAACAACTATAATTATATGCCATTTGCTCTCCATGCCCAATATTTTCACATAATGTGTTTATCTAACTGCAGGTCAAAAAATATTTTAAAACAAACAAAAGATACATGTGTTGAATAGATAGATATTAGCTTTTTTTTCTTCTCTGTGTTCCATAAAGATTAAAGTGTAATAACTGTTTACATATTACACAGTATTACAATTAAGCTAAAGAAAGCTGTAAAATCTCCACAAGGTATGCAAATATGATACCACTTTATATAGTGGGCTTGAGCGTCTGTAGGTTGTGGTATACAAGTGAGTCCTGCAGCTACCCTCCTGGACAAAGTAACAGTGTCTTAGCATGATAAACTCTTCACAAAAGGACCTTAAGGGTGGAAAGGATTTATTTTAGGAGACACTAAACATCATGACTGAAAAAAATATGGCAGCAGGGAAGTCATGGTAGCAAGAGCTGGCAGCTGGCTGAGTTCATGGCCTGTGGTATTCAGGAAACAGAATGGACAGGAAATAGGGGTCAGGCTATCACACCTCAAGACTCATCCTCAGGTGATCCACTTCCTCCAGTGAGACTCCACCCCACAAAGGTTCTGCAACCTTCCAAACTCAGCTCAGAAGCTGGGTACAATGTGTTCAAATATGTGAACCTATGAGTAATATTTCATATCCAAATCACAATAAACAGCTATGATACATTCTGTTATATAATGATTGATTTAACCTGCTTTCTTCATAACAATACACTTTCCAATGGGACAGTGCTCACAGCCGGCTTGGGATTCTGCTTGCCTACTGAATCCTCCACACTTAACAACAATTCCCAGTATGGAGGACACAGTTCCTGAGATGACTAAATGATCTGCATGTACCAGGAGAAACATGAAGTACCCATTTCCTCTGGAGGTGGAAAACCCTTGGGGTAACAGTGTTTTCCTAACTGGCTTCTGAAGCCTTTTAGTCAAATTCCTGCAGGAGTGATAGCAAGCCCTTTGCAAAGGCACACTGAAGAACAGAGACACCCAGTGTGTCCTCACAGTGGGACGGGGACAATTCAACATCCCTGACTCCTTTGTGGGAGTCCCACACTGTGTGTTCACACAGGGAACAATCAGCACCCGGTGGAGCTGGGGGCTTTTGAGACCTTCTGAGTCACTTTGTGCAAGCGGCACTCTGCCTCTTGATTTGTACAGTGTAATCCTCAAACACCGCAGAGGAAATGCAGGCCATGGAGAAAAAGAAATGGAAGATCACTCAACTCTAATAAATCCACAGTGGGCCCTCTCTCTACTTATAAAACAACCCGAGCAGTGGCACTCCATAAAAACGAGACACAAGCTAATGTAATTTTCTTGAAGTCCCCTATAAACTATTTTATTCTGTAATACAGCTACATTTATGAAATGGTTTTTATCTTGAATGATCCCAGAGGGCTTACTAGACTGAGTGAGAGAAGATCAAGTACACGGCATCTCAAAACACAACCAATGTACTCTTGTGATAAGGACCAAGGACTCACTGACAGCAGGTGGCCATCTTAAAGAGCAGATAGTGGCTTATCCCAGGAAGCCTTCAGGGAAAAGTAAAGAGAGGAAGAGTGAAGACGATTATCCACATTGGATCAGAGGCCGGGGAGCCTTCTGCATTAATAACAGCCATGGCTTTTCCACCCACTATGTAAATTTAAGTGAGTGGCTTCTGTCAGCCTCACTCTCCCTGACTTGAGAAATGAGGACAGAAGATGCACAACAGGGCTTCATGGAGAAAGTAGTACTGCGCCCTCAGGCTAATGGAGGTCAGGAGCCACCTGTGCAATTTAAAAGTTCTGCATTTGAAAGAGTAGGACTTAACCCAGAGTTCTCTAAGCTCTTCAAATATCCCTTTTCCCACCCAACTTTTGCTTAATCCATTCCTGCCCAAATGTCGAAGTGGTGTGGACTAGCGATGAATTTTTCTTCTTCCCTGTCTGGCGTAGGACACAATGATGCAGGCATTCGGCACATTTGCAGCAATAAGGAGACACGGTGGGGGGGGGCTGCTGTGAATTAAGCCTTTCCTCCTTGTCTTTCAAGAGTAAGACCCTGATGAGAATGAAATGGGGGAGGGGATGTGGGAAAGAGCAAGTGACCTTACTTGGTAACCATTATGCTTTCAAAGAAAGCACAGCACAGTGATTAAAGGACTATCAGAGCCGGATGCCCAGAGGACTAGATAGAACCAGTATCTTCTGACATGACAGGACATCTACACTGATGATCTTGCAGCCGCTGTGGTTCCTGCACAGGACCTGAACAAGATCAAGCCAGTCAACACAGAGAGGGGGGAGGAGCTTATGAGCCCCACCCCTAACTGAGGAGCTAATGATGACTAATGGCTTCTAGGGTAGGGAGAGTCAGCTTGTTTTAACAGTGTGGCCCCTGGTAGATGGGACACACTCCAATGGATGGCCCCATGGCCATATGAGCAGCGCAAATTGGACTGGATAGGTCATTTAACTAAGTAAAAGAGGACAAAAAGACTGGAGGAAGTAGGGAGGTAAGGAGTGGATTTGGGATGAATTAGGGGCAGAGTTGGGTGTGTATAATCAGAATACACTAGTAAATTCTCAAAGAATTAATTAAGATATTTTTAACCAGTAAATAGCATTAAGTTCCTCTCTCTTTTGAGCACATGAATAGTTGTGTGCTGTGTCAGCCTGAGCCTGTTCCCTTTTTTTATAGTTCCTCCAAGACTCCGTGCCTGGCCTCTCTCCTCTTCTAGCCCCAGAATTGCATCTAGGATTTTCGTTTCTTCTCTCCCCACATATCTTGCAGATGCCCGGAAACTGGGCTAGTCTTGAGAACAAACTCCTGAGAGACCAGATGGAAGTGTTTGGCTCTCATCTTGTTTGTGTTCATTAATTTTTCTATAGAATATTCTTTTAAAGGAAAAACTGGAACCTGGTTGCATAGCAATTCCAGCCAGCCAGCTGAGGGCAAGAGGAAAACTAGGAATTTGAAAGCCCCGTGGGAAAAGCCTCGTAGATAAGTCGACCAAGTGCCTTGGGCTAACTCAGGAGTTGTTGAAAACTGTGGAAGCTGAGTGACAGTACCTCATGGTCTTTGCTTAGCCTGAGAAATGGGTGCCATTCTGTACTGTTCTTGAAAGCAGGCAGGCTCAGAGCAAGCCCATCAAGTGATTACAGTCACACATTTAATGGGTATTGTAATACATATCGGCATGTTCTAGCCAGCTTTCCTTATCAGGGTGTTTGTTTTTGACTTTGTGTTCTGAAATTCATTCACACAAACAGGAAAGCTGGAAAAGGAGCCCAGTTAATCCCTTTATGCCCGTCATCTCTTTTCCTCAAATGTTGCCATTTTGTCACATGACTTAATTACTTCCCCTCCGCAGACCCTTGGAGAGTGAGCCAACAGCTGCTGACCTTCCTCTAGTGGCCAGTTGGTGATTTCCTGGAAATGAGACTCTTTCTACAAAGCCACAGAAAACTAATCAAATCACAGCACCCATACTGTTGGAAGGGTGTTATCTAACCAGATTTAGCCAATTGCTGCATTAGTGTTCTTTATAACAAAATAAATTTAAAAAAAAATCCTGGATCTATGCTACATGTAGGCCTCACATCTCTGAATCTTCTGGGAAAGTCCTCACCCCACCCCATTGTTCTCCTTTCATTTCCTAGCCATGATAAAATATCCCGATTAAAGCTACTTAAGGGAGAAAGGGTTTATTTCAGTCTCACAGTTCCAGGTTGCAGTGTGTCATTGTGGGCAAATCAGGGTGGCAGGGTCTGCAGGAGCTGGTCACCATGGGACACCCACAGCCAGAAGCAGAGTGTAGTGGATCAATGCATGCATTCTAGGACTCATTCCTCCCTTCTGTTCATTCAGTTTAGAACCTAAGGCATGGAATGGTGCCACTTGCATTTAGAGTGGGTCTTCCCACCTCAATCCATCCAATGGAGAAAACCCCTCATAGACATGCCCATGGGCCAACTTAATGTAGACAAGTGAGTTTCAGCCTGTGGTTGCAGGAGGGTCAAAGGACCCTTTCACAGGGGTCACATATCTGGTATTATGCACATCAGATATTTATGATTCATAGCAGTAGCATAATTGCACCTACGAAGTGGCAATGAAAATAATTTCATGGCTGGGGGTCACTACAACATGAGGAACTGTATTAAGGGGTCACAATTAGGAAGGTTGAGAACCACTGAGCTAGACAGCTCCTCACTGACACTCCCTCCCAGGTGATTCTAGAGTGTGTCAGTTGACAATGAAAAGTAACCATCACGTTGATCTTAACAAATTTAAAGATCATAGGCTATATAAAGTGCTGTCTGTCCCATCATTTGTCTGGTGTTGGCCATGGTTAGTTCCTGGCAACATCTTTGTGGCAAGAACATCAACAGAAGTTTTACAATATTCTCTTCATGCCCTGGATCTGGAAGCCCAGTGGGTTTTTGTTTTGTTTTGTTTTGTTTTGTTTTGTTTTGGGTTTCTTTGGTGTCTGTTCTAATTTGGATTCTGTTACTGTGGTAACATACTCTGATCAAAAGCAATAGGAGGAGGAAATGGCTTATCTGGCTTACACTTCCAGGTCATTTTCCAGCCTGTCACTACAGAAAGGGCAAGAATTCAGGCGAGAACTTCTTGCTGACTCACTCACAGACCCATGCCTCGCTAGCTTTCTTATACAGCGTAGGGCCACTTGCTAAGTGAATGACGCTGCCCACAGTGGGGTCTGTCCTCAGCCATCAATTGACAATCAAAGAGCAATCCCCTACAAATGTATCCATAGGCCAGTCTGACCTAGGCGATTCCTCTATGAGTCTCTCCTGTCAGATGACTGTAAGCTAACTAGTACTGGTGACATTAACTTGTTTGTTTTACTGTGATACTGACCTTTGGCAGAGCTTCTTCTATTACAAACTTACATTTAGAATTAATAAGATTCTCAAAAAGATATTTTCAGACTACATAAACATCTTCTATCGCTTCATATTTTTTCCATTAGTTCTAGCCTCTGTTAATCATTTTCACCTAGTTTTTGCTGTCATGATTCTATCGTTTCCCAACAGTGACTTTCTAATTAGATGGGTCCACTATTAGTCGCCGTTCTCTGTTCAGGAAGGGTTTTTTCCTCTCTTTCTCTTAGTAATTTATTTTTGTCTGGTAAAATTAAATCAGTTTGATCTCAAAAAATTCTTATTTTGTTCTCCAGTATCATGATCTGTGGCTACCATGAGCTAAACCTATGTTATACTTGTACCCAGTTTGGACACAGGGAGGCCCAAATGTAGTTTTATACCCAAATATCCTAACATTTCCATTTTTATTGCTTCATACATTGACTATTTTTGATGTTTTTGTCTTGGGTCTTTGATCTAAAGAAAATAATTTCCAAGCAGACTAAAGGTACAGGTAGAGCCTACTCTTGTTGACTGACTCTTGAAGTGAAAAATTTTAGAGTTGGTAATGGGGGTGACAGGAGGTAAATGGTTACTCTCCTCAGAAGTTGTCCCTAGGCTCTGCCAGCTGCTCAAAGGTACAAGGCAGTAAGCTGCCATCTTTTCTGAACATGTTTTTCTTTTTCATTTTTCTCTCCTTTTTTTTTTTAAACACTCTAGTCTTCCTCCCTTTGTTAACCTGAAATATAGATTCAAACTCCAAGTCCTCTCTCCTCCTATGAAACATCCTCCCTCCCTGGGCAGAACTAATTACTTTTTTCTTGGCAGATCTGTCAGCCTTGGTATAGGTTTTTATTAGAGCATCAGTCATATGATCTTGTAATTATTTTTTCCACTCTCTTCCCCTCAATAGGCTGTGAGCTTTTCATAAGTGTTATCTCACATATATTTACAGAAAAGCAATTGCCAACATTTTAGAGGTTTAATGTACCTTAGAATCCATGTTCAGGCCTTAGTATAAGCCAAAGGTCATCCAGCAACCTTTGCTATTGAAGACCAGCTGGCCTGTGAGGTTGATACACCTTCTGAGAACTACTCCATCTGACACTGTGTTGAGAAGGCATTCAATGACAGTATGAGCAAGCGTGAGTGTGATTGCATTTCAATAAAACCTTATTTATATGGGTAGGAGGTTGTGGATTTTACTCCAAGGCCAAGAGCTGTATTCTTTGAACTTCTGAGCTTCTCATGGCTTGATTCATCTTGCCTGGGAAATGGCCCATTTTTCCTGGTTAATTCTTGCTGTACTTAAGGTCCCAATATCAATCTCACTAGGTTGGGGAAATTCCCTTACCTACACGACAGATTAAGTCCCAACACTTTATTTTCCAAAGTACCTCTCCCCTGTCCTTTCTCTGTCATGGTGCCAACTGCTCTCGTTTTGTCTTTGGGGTTTTAGGGATGTGATCATAGAAAGAGACCCGCTGCCCCTTCCTGTGTCTAAGGTCTCAGCACTCCTTCAGTGCTATGAGCACTCTCTAAGTACTTGATAATTATTCAAATAAATAAGCAAAGGCTTTCATAGAGAATAGCTCAACAAACTGTAGCAGATGATGTGGATGCTCCATCTCTCATCACTGTACCTCACCACACCAAGGGGGATAAATAGATAGGCATGACTTACCAATTTTCTTTCTGGGGAGCAAGTATACACTCAACGCAAACCAGAAGGAGTAGGTATAGAGACATCCCAGCTCACTCTCCTCTCAGATGGGACAAAGTAGCTTCTAGAATTCACCGGGAGATTTCAGTTCCAGCCTTCTCAGCTAGCTGTTACCCTGATAATAACCCTGTGTTGCCTGTTGACTCCACTTTATCTCATTCATTCCCTGTTCTCATATGAATATTTCCTTCTCCTCCCAGGTAAATGGTTGATGGGTCTTTGTTTAAGCACCTGACTCTGGCTGTGTGGAATGGGAGGTGATGGTAGCTCAAAATGTAATCTTCACAACAGAGCTGTGGGTGTGTGTCTCACTTTGTGTGATGGAGAGGTAACTCACTGATTTAAAAGTACTAGCTTCTATTCCACAGGACCCAGGTTCGATTCCCAGCATCTATGTTCAACCCTGGATGCAAATGGCTTCTTCACAGTGAAAACTTGAGGCTGGATTGTACAGGGTGTTTTCATGAGAGCAAAGCATGAGTGCACAAGCAAGCATGGAATGAGTGGGCTTTTCTCTCGTGTGATCTGACTGTGCCCACAGTTGCTGCCTCTTCCTAACCTGATTTAACAACAGCAACAACAAAAAACAAAACTCCAAATCCCTGTAGTTGTGGATCCAGAAGATCCATACTCACTGTGTTTTCAGGAAACTCTCTGCTCAGAGGAGGGTGGCCTCAGAAGTGGGAAGCCCCTTTGGCTGTGGAAGACATTAGTCCTTATGCATGGGAAGGCTCATAAGCATACTCCAGCAGGTGCCTAGGAGATATGGCCACTGTTTAGGTGGCCATCAAATTATAGACTCTAGGAGTGTTTTGGATGGTGCTACAAGGCAACAGGATAAAACTAGGAGCCAACCAGTGTAGGAGGAGGCTCTTGGCCCTCATATTACTGCTGAGTTGGGGCGGGGGACTGTTATGTGGGGGCACTCCACTCCAGAGGAGTGGGATGGAAGGGATGGGGGGTAGAGGGTGGGAGGCGGGACTGGGAGGGGCAGAAAGAGGGCACTGTGATGGAGATGTACCTGAAGTAATAAATAAATATTAAAAAAAAAACCTAGGAGCCACCAGAATTTTAGGACATGTCCTTTTATTAATGTAAAAGGGGTTCCTGGAAAGATTCTTAGACAATTGCAGGTTTTCAACTATAAAGGCAGAAAAGAAGCAAATATTAATTGTTTTGTAATTCTCCATTCTCAGCTAAGGAAAGGTTTCACCTAGACTCCTGGGAAAGGGGCTACCCTTTCCTACCCATGTTCCTCAAATTCTCCCTTTCTATCATGCCTGAGAAAAAGGTGGAATTCCAAAGCTGAAAGCCTGGGCATTGGTTAGGCATAAGGAAGGAGCAGGATATGCAGTAGTGGAAAACACACCCGTACAAGAGGAAGGTCACACAGAGCTGCAGTGAAGGATGTGAAAGAGCAGGGCAAGTATTCAGGGTCGTGTCCAGCTGTTCGAGCTACACAAGGTGCCCTTCTGTTCACCCTGTTTCTGCACAGCCTTTTATTTCCTTGTCATCCTCAAAGTCCTTAGTATATGCTCTAGCCCATATGATACCCTGGGCGAGCTCAGTCTCTGGAGGGAATTGTTCTTGGGCTAGCTCAGTCTCTGAGGGAATTGTTCTCAACCATGGGATCTGGAATAGTGATTTCATCCTCACCATCCCTCACGGTCCTAACACACAAAGTGGAGCAACACAGCACCTTCCCTGTAGAGTTGTTGCTGGGAGAAAGTGGGGTACACCATGAGAATTGCTAATGATAGTGCCTGTCACATGATGAGCACAAAGTACATGTCAACTATTTTTAATATTATGAGCAGTAGTATTCCAGAAACATTCATCCAGACTGGTGCTATTCCATGAATCATTGCCATTTGGGTGCAATCGTTGCCAAGGCGAGCATCTGCCATCGCTTTAAAACCACCAAGAGAAAGCTTATTAAACTACAGAAATTCTACTACAGGTCTGTTTTTCATTCTTTTTTAACATTTGATGTCCTTGAAAGAAATGAGGTCACTCAGGCACGACTTGATTTTTCACGAACTGTGGGCTTCTGAAGATCACTATTCTATTTTCTTTTTTAAGCGCTCAGAAGCGTTACTTTAATGATAAGTTCTGGAGTCTTGACCCAGAACAATGTCAGTCTCATTATAGGCTCTCAGAACCAACTGCACCTTTTGAAGCATTTGGAGGAACCCCTCCTGTCCCCCACGTTGGCATCCCAGCCATTTTTCTGCATGGAATTTATGTAAAGTGCCCAGGTGCTCTTTCTGGCCTCCTTATTCAATGTGAGTTTCCTGTTGCTTTTCTTTCTGATACTCTTTTTTTTTCCCCCTGCGAATTTTGTCTTGAGGGCTCAGGGCATCTATCTTTTCTGTTCCATCCTTCCTCTTTCCTCACCTGCAGCAACACGCTTTATGATTCCACTCTTCTTTCCAAACATAGCTTTAAAGGCCATTTGGGTGCCCTTAGAAATTTTCCGAGGTGTCAGCTCCCCCGAGACACCCCACTCCAGATGTCTTGTTTATGCCTTTCCCCTTTAAGTTGAACAAAACACATGTTGGGTACCCACTGTGAGGCAGGCTTTGTGCAGTAGCTGAAAAGTACAAAGGAAAACAAAAGGTGTTCCTTGCTTTCAAGTGAGATGCTCAAGCAAACATACAGAGGCATCACCGGAAAAACACTGTTCTGGATTCATGCCACTCAGCTGACCCCAGTGGGCCTGCAGAGTGCAAGGCAGGACCTCACAGAACAGACAGTGTTGAAACATTTTTGTTTTTATTCCCTCTTACTCCCCTATTCAACTGTATTTCCCTCTTGAATCTGTCCTCTAGGCAGCCACTAAGGATGCATGGAGACATATCCCTTTGCCTGTGCAGTACTCGTGTAAAATGCGTATCACCATTTGTAAGCATGTACCTAGTTTGCAAACTGATGTACGTGACCCTGTGTTACATGCCATTGTCTATTTCTTGCTTTCCTTCCATGATGACTTTTTAAGAGATTCATTTGTGTTGGTGTGGAAGTGTCTGGGTTGTATGTCTGATTGTGTCATAAAGCTCTGGGCTGTTTGTCCTGCATCCATCTATATTCTCAGTGTGGGAAATCCATGTGGTTCCTTGTTCTCATTGCCTCAAATAACCTCATCAGCTTCCTTTGTTACACCCTTGTGAATGGTCATGACAAATCCCATGAATATGCCATGCAGTCCCTGAAAACATAGTAGTTTGGAATCAGGAGATGGCTCAGTGGGTAAGAGAGCCTACTCTGCAAGCATGAGGACCCAAGTTTGAATCTCTAGCACCCACATAAGCTGAGCATGCCTGTACCCGAATTTAAGGGAGCAGACAATGAGAAACCCTTTCTGGCCTCCACAAGTGCCTGCATTGGGCACTCACATGCATTCAACACACACACTCACACACACACACACACACACACACACACACACAAATAGTAGTTTTATTTTTAGTGTTGTTCACATGGTCATATCCAAAAATGGGAATTTCTAACTCATAGAAGGTGAAAGAATGACCCAAAGATCCGTGTTCCAACACCCACATTCTCCAACTATATTACATTATAAGACAAAGTAGACTTTACAAGTGTAGTAAGATTAAGATCTTGAGATGGAGTAATTGTCCTGATCATAGTGTATCTTCTCAGGTCATAGAGTGTCATCTTGTGTCATAGAATGTCTTCTCAGGTCATAGAGTGTCTTCTTGGGTCATAGAGTGTCTTCTCGGGTCATACAGTGTCTTCTCAGGTCATAGAGTGTCTCCTCAGGGTCATAGAGTGTCTTCTTGGGTCATAGAGTATCTTCTCAGGGTCTTTGTAAGAAGAACAAAGAAGCAGGAGGACCTGTCAGAGAGACCCAAAGTTAGGACACACACTATTGGCTTTGGAGGCACACAAATGCTCCAAGAGCCAAGGAATACAGTAGCCTCTGGATGGGGAAAGAAAGAAAAACAGGCATTCCCCACTTCCCAGGAAGGAACCAAACTGGCAGCTTGTCCATGAGGTCATATATCTGTGATCTTTTAAGCTGCTTAGTTTTAGTGGTTTGTAACAAAAGTCTCAAAGAACGCTGTGGAACAATGCACACAAGTAAGACTCAGCAAGCCTGTCTTGACCTATACCCATAGTGGCTGTCATGACCTCCCTATGTCCTCTCCATAGGAAACACCCGCCCCAGTTCAGCTCTCTAATCTCTGATACTCTGATAGGTACAAAACATAAGTTACCTATTTTCCTAGGACCAAACACCTGACAAGAAGGAACTTAAGAGAGGAAGGGTCTCTTATGACTCAGAGTTTGAGGGGATACAGTACACCATGGTAGCAGGAGCATGAGGCAACTGGTTATGTTGTGTCTACAGTAGGGATGCAGAGTAGACAGGAAGTGGGACCATGTCACAAAGCCTTAAAGTCTGCATCCTGTGACATGATCCTCTTCCTCCAATGAGGCTGCATCTTCTAAAAGTTCGACAACTATCCAAAACAGTGCCTCCATTAAGAACCAAATGTCTGAGCCTAAGGGGGAACATTTCACATTCAAACTGAAACAGTAAGTCTTAAAGAGACCGAAGGTCTCCAAACTAGATGAGGTTTTGCATAATGTACAGAGTGACCTTGAACCCGTGGCTCTGAGGCTGGTCAGGGGGATTTTAGAGGACATAAAGTCTATAACATACTGAGGATGAGGCCCACAAGAGGATTGCTAGGGAAGTACAGGTAGGGACATCAGGGCTGTGCAGACTCTGTGTGAAGGAGGGCCAGATAGCAGGAGGTTAAGGGCAGCTCTCAGTTCCAATTACACAGCCACTGTGTAATCCTGGGCTAGTTGGTAGCGTTCTCTCTGTGTGTATACAGCCTCAGCATCACTAGGAGGCCACCAGAGACCATGAGTGCTCTGGACATGGAGTAGCCTGTATGTTTCTTCTTATCCCTGAATCCTTATAATCTCCAAGGAGCAACTTAGGAAGAAAGGCACTGATTTGGGCTCATGACTCCAGGGGATACAGGATACAGGTGAGGATGAGGCAGTTGCAAGCTTGTTTACAACTGGGTGAATCTGCAAGGAGAAAGAGAACTAGAATCAGGGATGGGCTGTAAGTAAACCTCAAGGCCGGCTACACCCAGGGATCTACATCCTCTAATGAGGCCCACCTCCATCTCCCTAGCATTCACAGCATCCCAAAACAGTGTCACCAGCTGGAGAGCAAGTATTCTAATACAGGAGTGTGGGGACATTTCACATGCAAAACACAGCAGCATCAGTAGATAGTAACAGTAATGACACCATTATTTCTCATCATCTCAGTAATTATAATGATGATTATGGTTCTGTAGTCTTTCCGTCAGAAGAGGGGAAATTTGATTTTTCTTCCTAATGTATAGTACCCATTGATGACCTTGCTCTCTTGCCTGGAGAATAATGAATTATAATCTGTTTACCATACTTATATGCAAATGATTTGATCCATTATTTTCAAGAAGATTTCCCTCTTTGTCCCTGACCAACTCATATTTATGCCATGCAGTCCCTGAAAACATAGTAGTTTGGAATCAGGAGATGGCTTAGTGGGTAAGAGAGCCTACTCTGCAAGCATGAGGACCCAAGTTTGAATCTCTAGCACCCACATAAGCTGAGCATGCCTGTACCTGAATTTAAGGGAGCAGACAGTGAGAAACCCTTTCTGGCCTCCACAAGTGCCTGCATTGGGCACTCACATGCATTCAACACACACACTTACACACACACACACACAAATAGTAGTTTCATTTTTAGTGTTGTTCACAGCATGGCACAATCACACACATCTCCTTTGTTCCACAAGTTCTGCCCCTGTACTTTTCAGGTCTAAATAATGCAAGAGAGGAGAGAAGAATGGGGATCGTATAAAAGCCAGAAAGCAGCAGTGTGGTGGTTCAGTGTTTACAGAGATGAAAGCCTGGGTCAGAAGACCAGGAGCAAGGCAGAGGAGCCTCGTAAAGGCATTGCCCAGGGAGACAAGAAAAGCGTTTTTCAAGATAAGACTTACCGAGAGTTAAAACACAGGAGGCTCAGGAGACAGTGGCAGAGCCTTCATTAGAAGGAGCTTGGGAAGGGGTACAGCAGTGGGAACCCGGGCTTCTAAAGGGCCAGACCACAGAGAGGTGAACACACACCAGCTCCCACTTTCCTGGCCTCTGACGCCCTCTTTGACTTGCACAGGTGGAGGCCAGCACTTTCTCCTCACTGGAGTCCTTGTCTCTGTTCTCATCTGCCTTGAGAGTAGATTACACGCCTCTGCAATTGTGAGTTGCTGAATATCTCCCTTAACAAAAGATTTTTACTGAGAATCTCACACATGGGGTAAGTGTGCTTTGTTCCAACCTCCCCCTGCCCCATTTCCTCCTCTTCAATTCCACTCTTGTCCCCAATTTTCCCCTCCCAACTTCATGTTTTTTTTCAAAACCCCATGGAGTCCAACTAGCACTGCTGTTCTGTCCATAGGTGTAGGCCATCTACTGGACCATACATAAGTAGACTCTCAGGGGCCACATCCCGAGTGAAACTGACTCTCTCTCTCTTGAGGTGGCCGTCAGTTGCAAATGGTTGTTTGGGTAAGAGTGGGGCTTCATGACTCCTTCCTCCACTCATGGTTGCATTTTGCCTTTTCTCATCCTATGCAAGTCTTACGGGTATAGTTGCAGCCATTGTGAACTCATGCAATTTCTCCGTCGTGTCCAGAAAACAAAGTTTCACTGCAAATATTCCACTATCATTATGTCCAAGGATCTTGCCACCCTCTCTTGCACACTCATCCTTAAGCCTTGGCACATCTTGTGCCTTATCTTCATTGTTCTTCTCCTTGCGACCAAGTTGTGTCTTAAACATTCTTCTATTTATAGCCATCATTAATTAAGGTAGCATTTACTGGCCATTTGCTCTGTCCCCAGCTGAGTGCTTCTGGATCTTGAGAAGGTTGCTCAAGGTCTACAATTTCCAAATGAAGCATGGTACTGGTAGCACAGTATGCACTCAGGTTTTAGGCTTGGGAACTGTCTCAGCGGATAAGAGCTCATTATCTGTACACTTAAGTGTTGAAAGAAATATTAATATTTATAATTGATACTTACAATTATTAGGGTGATGGAGTTATCCCATGCCCACTTATGAATAACCACACAGAGACACCTGATGGATTTAACAAGCCTTAGCCTGGATTGTTAACCAAGATCTTAGCCCATCTAAGGTAGTTTTTAGTTCCTTTCCCCAAATAAAACCCCAATATATAGATACAACTCCTTGGGCTTTTATCCCCCATGCTATGCCAATGTTCTAGGCCACATGGAATAATGTTCTCTCTAACCTATAGCATGTCCTCTCCTTTTCTCCTACCTTGCTTCTCCCTCTCATTACCCTCTTCTCCCCAAAAGCCTGTGCACCTTAGCCCTGCCTACCCCTCTCTCTGCCCAGTCACAGGCCTCAGCATTTTATTAAAGGCAATCAGAGATAATGGTTAACAAGCAAGGTAACACAGCATCATTTGGTGTACGTGTGTACAGCCTCCTACAGCAAGCAGACCTCAGGGAGTAAATTAAATTAACATGTAGAATACATAACAGATCATCCCATCATTTAAGCACATGAGTTTGAATCTCTAGCACCCTTATTTAAAAAAAAGCAGTTATGACTTTGTGTGCCTGTAACCCCAGCTTTAAGGGGAAGAGACAGGTGGATCTCAAGAGCTCACTAGCCAGCCAGCATAACTTCTGGCTCAGTGAGAGACCCTGTCTCAAAGTACTAAGGTAGAAAGCAATAGACAGAGATGCTAGACATCTTGCTCCAGTCTCTTGCCTATGTACAAGTCACACATACTCATGTCTGTGCAACATGCACACACACACACACACACACACACACACACACACACACACACACACACACACACACACAGAGCTAGCCAGGCAAGTGTCATCAGAAATAGGGGCTCCTATTCTTGGTGCTGATTTTGCCAGGGCAGTGGAAGAAGAGTTTGGGGACTCCTTATCCAGATGCCAATGTTCTGAGAAGAGCTTAGATCTGCTGCCATACAGATGGGCAGTCTACCCACCTCCAAGAAGCTGAGGTGAGAAGGAAATCAAAGAAGTTATATCTTTCATCTTATAAGAGTCCTACAATGAGTAACTATCAAACCTACCCTGGGAGTATTCTTCAAGGCTCAGTGCTCCTCTGCCTACAAAGTTCCTCATTGGACTCTACATAGATTTCCCATGGTTCTGTCCTCTTTTCGTTGTTAAATACAGAGTTGCAGCAGTGAACCCAGCATCCTTGGTTGGGAGCTAGGTTGGAAAGAACCTGGTCGAGCTAGGCAGCTACTCCAGGCTTGCAGGACCATGGTCATCAGGCTGTTGAGCAAGGACATAATAACCACTTCACTATGAGCACTGAGTCACTCCAGCACAGACCAACAGGGAAGGCTCCAGGAGTCTTCTCCTGCAGCAATTTCCAGAAAGAGTAAAAACAGTTATCTCTGAGCAAATGGTGACAGAAACTACCAGGGGGATATTGGGGTGCAGTGGCATCATAGGACACGGTGAGCTATGAAGAAAATTTAGGAACTTGGCAACTTTGCATTTTGGTGTCCACTTCTTTAGGTCTTGCTTATCTTTGGATCCCAGTAGGAAATGTACTCTGGTTGATCATTGACAATGAACCGAATGAAGAAAGAGGTTATAAATATAGAAGTAGGGTATGAAAAAGCCACCAATTGCTGGAGTTTATCACCCTGGAAGAGAAGGAAGGAAAAGGAAGAAGCCTTCCCTAAAATTCTAGAGAGTGGGGCCTGGGCAGAATGGTCATTTGTCAGGTACTCTGTCACTTTCAATCTAGAGACGTAACCAGCCCTCAGAATCAAATATGGAACAGGAAGAATACAGACCCAAATTCATTTTGATCCTTGACTTCCTCTGGCATGGACCAATCTCCCTTTTTATCATAGACAGAAATGGAAAGACCAGGTTAAATGAGACCAAAGAGCCAGTGTCCAGGACCAAAGCTGGGTGGAGAGGGATGGAGGGACAAACTGGAGTTCTGTGGAAGTTCTTATATGTCACATGCTAGACACAAGATGGCTAAATAAAGCCCAGGCTGACACTTTTGGGGTGACTAAGAAATGTATTTTAAAACCGATGTGAATGTGACTTTCAAGACTCATTCAATAGTAACATGGAACTAAACTTCTGACTCAAAAACCTTTAGTCACCTCAATGTGCTATGGCAGGGTGTGGCGTCCACTTTCCATAGAAGCAGCAGCCAAGGCTGGAAAGGTTTCAGTGGCTCCTGGAAGCCAAGTCCTCTGTACCAAACCAGCAACCCCAAGCCAAAAAACCATGGAAAGACATCATTTAAAAGCTTTGGGTTCCTCATCTTTCAGTGTTAGGATTTCATAAGTCAGGGCAACATCTGTCTGAAGGTTGGTTTCATGGTTGGGCACTCACTGGAGCTTCAAGGACGGGATGTTTTTGCTCCCTCTGTACGGAGGTCTTGATGACTACTCCCATGATAGTTGAGCATCTTGAAGTCCCTTCAGAGCTGGAGTTAGTCATCTAGCACAAAACATGACTTGGGCTTTGTCCCCACCCTCAGCACTTCCCCCAGCCCTGCCATTTTAGCACAAAGGGAGTCTGGAGCTTTTGAAGGTCCAGCCCCTGTGATTGGGCCCACATAGCCCCCCTGTGACTGGCCCACATACATGCAAATGTCAGCCCAGCTCTCAAAGGGGCTCCATTTCTACAGAGCTGGTTTCCATTGACCTGACTGCTGACTTTCACTTATTCATTTAAAAATGTGTCACAGGAAGGGAATAACAATAAACTCCCATTTTGCCATTCCCTGGCATATCACAAAGCCAAATTAATTCTCAGCTTCTGTGACTACAGTTTGTGTCCTCATAATCCATCCCCTCATGTAGACTTTCTTCATCTTTTCTCTGTCCCTTAGCTTCCCACAGGCTATGCTACCAACTCCAAACCTTTCTCTTGACAGATCTCAAATTGTAATGTCTCTTTCTACCCACAGGCTCGGAAGGTGATTAGTTAAATAGGTTAGCTCTGATTGGTGGCCCTTTCCTGTTCTTCACCGGAATGGTGTCCCTTGCTTCTAAACTCTCCCTGCTAAGGCTAGATTCTTTGGTTTGTTGTTTTAGGGATTTTTTGCTTTTGGTTTTTTGAATGTGTGTGTATTTGTGTGTGCATGTGCATGTGTGTGCATGTGCGTGTGTTTGAAATAAAGTCTTGCTCAGTGAGCCAGACCGGCTTCAAATGCTTACTCTTCCTGCTTGAGACTTCTCAGCTTCCAAAACAAGTGAGCACCCCATACTGTCTGTTAGGACTCAGCTCTCTAAGGTTAGGTAGCCTCTCTATCTCATAGGGCAGCCTGGATAACACTGGCTACTTTCCTCTCCAGGTACCCTCAGTCCTTCCTACTGTTAAAAACCAGGTACTTAAAAGTTTTAGCCATGAAAAGGAAAAGTTCCTATGTTCAACCCCCTCCTGTTTCCTTCTCTGTGACTGTCCTTATTCCTTGATGTGTTTCCCTACATGGATTGGTCTGACAGCTGGCCTTTGCCAAAACACTGAGTCTTCATTTTCCAATATTGTGGCTGATTTCTTCCATTTTGAAAACCTCCAAGGCTGCTGCTGGCTTCTACTGAGAACTACACAGCCGGAGCCTTACTCTCCAAACTTCCACACTGGACTTGACCTTCTTTCTCATTTTTTCCTTAAAATCACTCCTCCTGTGGCCTTCGTGGTGTCCCAGTGTGCCAATCCTCCCACCTTGCTATCTGAGGGCTGCTCAGTGTCATCTTTCCATTCTTGAAAAGCAAGACCTGCTGTCTACTGGGAACATGACTTAAGAAAACTTCCTGGGCTCCCCTTCCCTGTTCAGCTGTCATTAACCCACGTGATCCTTAGGCAATGCACTAGGAAGCTTTGATCTCAGTTTACTTATCTGTGAAATGGGGAGAATAATGTTTTCTACGGTGTTAAGAGAGTTAATTCATACAACTATCTGGGAAATAACTGACATAGTCAATGTCTATAAACTGCTGTTCCTTTTAATATTCTGGCATTCCAACTGTGTTACATTTCTTTTACTGTGTTAATAAATTACCCTAAACTTAGGATTTTATTACATTTCAGATTTATTATTGTGCGGTTATAGAGGTCAGAAGTCTTAAGTCTCACCAGTCTAAAAGTCAAAGAATAAGCAGGATCTAGGGAAGAGTCACCTTTCCACTTTTCTGACTTTTAGAGTTCTATGTGTGGTTGGCTCAGAGATTTGTCCTCCATGGTCAAACCTAGCAACAGGAAGCCTGAACATCTGTCTCTGACTCTGAGTCTCTTTCACAAGGACCCTCAGGATGAAGCTGAACCTATCACTTAGGAACCAGGGTTATTTTTCTACCTCAAGGTATCCTGTTTAGTGGCCTCAGTTCTACTTAGGCAAATAACTTTTTAATCATGCAAGCTTGGTCATGTGTTGCAGGGATTTGAACCCATGGCTTTTCCAGGCCTTTCTTTGGCTTAATTCAAGGACTGATTTTTGTTTGCATCATTTCTCCGTGTGACTGGCTGAGACACTTTGGCTTCAATGGTCACATCAGGGCGGACTACTCTTCCTGATAGGAATTTTCGTTTCAGTCTCAAGTCCCCTGAGACTTCCATGGCTCATCTTCTAGGGTACTCTCCACACAGATTCAAGGAAACTCATCAAAATCCCATAACCTATTCATTACCTTCACCTGATGAACTTCAGTTGATGAACCAGCCTGCCTCCCTCTTAGGCTTGAATGCCATATTATAGTAAAGACAAACTAGGTTCATTCCTGTTTATGATGAAATGTTTTGCAAGAATTATTAGGCTCTGCACCTCCTGTGACCTTAGCTACAAATGGTTCTGTACTGCCTGTTCCAGGAAACAACAACCATGTCTTTGTTTCAAAAGGTTATAATAACCATCTTGCAGCCCTATATTTATTTCAAAAGGTTGTTCTGACTACCTGTTGTTATGACTGACTACCTCATTATGGTCGCCGTGCAGTCATGTCTTTATTTCAGGATATCTTTATGACTAACTTTCTATGCTTATGTTGTGCTCCTGTAACCTTGCCTATTTTTCCTGCCAAATCCTCCATTTGGAAACCCTCTACCCCTGAGCTATAAAAACCTTGTCTTCCTCACATCCAATGCTGACCTCTCGAACCCCAACCTTTAGGTGGAGACAGCCCCTGTACATGCATAAAAATATTGGTTTTAATTAATTACTTGCTTTACTTAATTGCTTGCTTTAATTAATTGCTTACTTTAATTAATTTGGCCCTGATGATTTGGGTCAGTGGTCTTTCTCTTTGCATGTTTGGAATTAACACAGTCAACAAATGTTCCAGTTTCCTCCAGGTCTTTTGTATTTATGGAGGTCTAAGAGAATCCTTCTAATGACTTACATTTGCCAAGTATAGATGCCATGAGTATACATTTTGCAGATGCCCCAGCCACAGAGGGCCTAGCTGACTGCTGGCCAGCTCCTGCTTGCTGAAGTCTATGTCAGTATTTGGGCTGAGGGTAGGCTTCTTTCCAGCACCATTTGCTGAAGAGGCTACTGTTTCTCCCAGTGAATATTTTTGGCATCTTCATTTAAAAAAAAAAGAGAGAGAGAGAGTGGCTATACTTAGATGGGGTTCTTAACTAAGTGTTCTCTTCCATGATTTTGGATATTGAAGAGTATCATTTGCCTTTGTCACTATGGCTCTGTAGTATAACTTGAATTCAAATATGGCGATACCTATAGCATTATTGTTTTTGCTAAGAATTGCTTGATCTATTCAGGGTCTTTTGTGTTTCTATATGAATTTTAAGATTGCTTTTTCTATTTCTGTGAAGAATGTCATTAGAATTTTGGTGGGAATTGCATTCAATCTGTAGATCACTTTTGGTAGAATAGTTATTTTTTTAATATTTATTCTTCCAGGCCTTGAACACTGGAGCCCTTTCCATCTTCTGTAGTCTCTCCATCTTCAGTGTTTTAAACTATTCATGAGAGAATTCATTCTTTCTCTTTCATGATTAGTTCTCTCTCTCTCTCTCTCTCTCTCTCTCTCTGTGTGTGTGTGTGTGTGTGTGTGTGTGTGTGTGTGTAGGTCATTCTAAATTAGATTATCTTTCTGAATTCTTTATCAACATATTTGTTATCGATATGTAGGAAATATACCAGTTTTATATGTTAATTTTGTGTCCCGCTACTTTGCTGAAAGTATTTATCAGCTCTGAGAGTTTGCTTGTGGGGTCTTTAGGAGTTCGTATGTATAACATCATGTTGTGAGAAATGTTCCCCATAGGCTCAGCTTTCTAGACAATGGCACAGTTTGGGGAGGAGGGGGAACTTTGCTGGAGGCAAGCTTTGAGAGTTTATAAAAGGCTTGCCTCACTTCTAGTTTTGCCCCTACTGCTTTCCAATTGTGGTTGAAGATGTAATCACTCAGTTTCCTGCTCTAGCCACCTGCTTCCATGCCTCCCCACCATTGTGGACTCCTATTCCGCTGGAGCCATAAACTCTAATAAACTCTTCTTTCTGTAAGTTGCCGTAGGTTGTGGTGTTTTGTCACAGCAAGAAAAAGTAACTGATACAGATCAAATGTAGAGATAAGGATGCTTTGATTTCTTTACCTAGTTGCATCTCTTCTATTTCCTTCTCTGATCTTAATAAGAAGCATTTTTCAATCAGCTCCTCTCACCAGCAGCTTAGCAAGTTAGAGAAGCTGAGGCAGATCTGTTTCGCAGGTCTAGGACAACTCTATGGTCTTGGGATCTGTTTCTCAGGTCTAGGACTGTTCCATGGCCTTGGGATCTGTTTCTCAGGTCTACGACTGTTCCATATCCTTGAGATCCGTTTCTCAGGTCTAGGACTGTTCCATGGTCTTGGGATCTGTTTCTCA
>CAJQZJ010004953.1:4904656-4999756 GCA_907164525.1 Lophiomys imhausi | reverse complement strand
GTTTCTCAGGTCTAGGACTGTTCCATGGTCTTGGGATCTGTTTCTCAGGTCTAGGACTGTTCCATGGTCTTGGGATCCGTTTCTCAGGTCTAGGACTGTTCCATGGCCTTGGGATCTGTTACTCATGTCTACGACTGTTCCATGGCCTTGGGATCTGTTTCTTAGGTCTAGGACTGTTCTATGGTCTTGGGATCTGTTTCTCAGGTCTAGGACTGTTTTATGGTCTTGGGATCTGTTTCTTGGGCCTAGGACTGTTCCATGGTTTTAGGATCTGTTTCTTGGGTCTAGGATTGTACCATGGCCTTGTAAGACCTAAAGGACTAAAGACTACTCCCACTCTCCCCTTCACATATCATCCTTGTATTTTGATCTGATGAGATCAGGTCCTCGTGACTTCCTTGGCTTTTTCTTTTACCCAGGTGTCTCCCCTGATGAAATAATTGCCTTTTAATTCTAATTTGCCTCTACTTCTCAGGTCTCTATAATAACATAATATGTGTCTGAAATGCAAGGTTTAGGGTCAAGACCTGATGATGAAGCCCACCTCCTTGGGCTCTCTCATCTAGGTAGACACAGAGGCCTTACAGTTACTGGTAAGGGAGTCAAGCAACGATGCAAACTTCCCGGCACCACGAGAAGACAGTGGGAGGAAAATGAGATGTTTTAGAAACAACAAAGGGATCTGTGAGAAGGACTGCTGTGAGATGATGTTATAACTGACATAAATTGACAGTTAACTGACTAGAAATTTGGGGGCAATTCAGCAGGGTTGTGTGTAGGAGCAAACATACCAACACTGAAGAGCAAGGGCAAGGGTCTGTGTTCACTGCAGTGTGTGTTGCTCTGAATCCAGCTGTCTTTGCCATGGGAGGCTGTGTTCAAGAGGAAATGAATCTGTTCCCTATGCAGTCAGCAAGAAGACTGACAGGTACAGGCCACTTAGACAGCAGCAATAATTTCATGTAAAGAGGACTTTCCCTCTGTGTGTCTCATATGACAGGTAGCTGGGACACCTCTGCTGGGCATTCAAGGGCCTCCTGCTATGGGTGATGTTGGTTTTCAGCTTGACAAGATGTAGAATCACCAAAGAGGCAAGCCTCTTGGCACACCTCTGATGGGTTAGCTTGATTAAGTTTGTGAAGCACTGAAGATCCTCTCTGAATGTGGGGGACATCATTCCGTGTGCTGGGGTCCTGTACTAAGTAAAAAAAAAAAGGAGAAATTTGGCTGAACACTAGCATTCATTGCTTTTTTCTTCCTGACTGTGGATGCTTCAAGAACCTGATGCCATCACTTTCCATTATGATGGGCTGTGCCTTGATTTTTGAGCCAAATACTGCCTCCCTTCCTTCAGTTCCTGTTCCCAGGATATTTTATCACAGCACCAAGAATATAACTGAGACAGGTGAGAACCTTGTGTGTGGTCTCCTGGAAGATCGCACACCTCAGAGATTACACGGGTTCAACTATCACACATAGCAGATTATCTGAACCATCCAAGAAACCACTAGCAATGCCTGGATGTTTCATTGTGGATCTCCAAGAAAGGGTCTGAAGAGGAGAGCTAGAAATACAAATTAAATGATTACAAACCCTTCCTCCTTACAATTTTATTGCCCCGCCCAATTTGAAAACCATGTGGTTTTACTGAAAAACAAAACAAAACTGATCACATTACCCCAGATTCCAGAATCTGCCCACTAGTGCCTCTGCACTGATAATCGCTAACGTCATCAGAAGTTATTTGGATGTGCTGGGTGGAGATGAGGGACATCAAAACTCTCAGAAGTAAGATTTCTACCCTTCTGCTTACTTCACAAATAACTGTGAATTGGATTTTCATGGATCATTGAGATGGCTTAGTGGGAAAGGGTACTTACTGGAAGCCCAGAGACCCAAGTTCAGCCCCTGGAGCCCATAGTGGAAGAAGAGTAGGACTCCAGAAAGAAGCCCTCTGACCCCCATGTGAGCTATGTCATACACATGTCTACATAAGCACACACACTAAACATAATAAAATAAAGTGAATATTTTATGTTGCTCAGAACTCTGCTTTTCTAGGCTGTTTAATAAGGATGATAAACATCACTTCTTCCTGGGTAAATTAAAATACGAAGTGAGATATTCGTAATAGCTAACACTCATGTTCAACTTGCTTTCTGCTGATTGGCTTCAAGCATGTGTGTTAGCGCGTAGATTCCTAATAACTCTTCCAGGTAGAGTCTGTCATTCCTGTTCTACAAATGAACAGCTAATGAATTGGCAGCTTAAATAGTCATGGTGGCACATGGCTGTCATCCCAAGGATCTGCAGTCAGAGACAGGAGATTGGGTAGTTGGTGTGAGCTGCAGCAGAACACTGGGAGGAGAAAGGGAGAAAGGCCAGAAGAAGAGGGGAGGAGAAGAACAGGATGACAAAGAAGAGAAGGAAAAGGAAGAGGAGGAAGAAGATGAACATGAACAGAATGAGGATAACGAAAGGAGGAAGGGAGGAGAAGGAAGAAGGGAAGAAAGGGCAGCATAGGAAGAAAAGCCAGAAACGAAAGGGATTGCTACAGGCTGCATGACCCACGAGGGACAGAGCTGAGATACACACTCCGGTTGATTTACCCAGAACTGTCTTTTCTTCTAAAGGGCTCTGCTGCTGCTGGAGTACTCTCCTCAGAGCTCAGAACACAACAGGTGCTCTGAGCTAACTATTAGCTAATTTTCTAATCCCTACTTTACTCTGGTGCTCAGCAAGCAATTGTCACAACTCTCCAGCATCCACAGCAGCTTGCTAAGTCAGGGCACCTGTGTCCTGCATTGTGTGTCCTTCTGGGGGACAGGAGACCTGTACTCATGGAGACTAGGGCTTTTAGATTCAGAGCCTTTTCAATCACATAAGGTCAGTAAGAAGTATATTTATCCTTCTCAGCTCTCTGAGGTGGTTGAAGAATAGACAGCTTGAGTCTCATAGCTAAATTTTGAGTTGTTTAGGAATCAAGAGGGCATTCTAGATCTAAGAAGATGATTATAATAGTGATGCAAGTTAGTATGAAAGCTAAGTCAGTTATAGAACTTTAAACTCATGGAGATGGTTAGAAGGTAGAAGGCTAAAGTCAGGGGCCAAATGTGTATGAACTGGACATTGGGAAGGTATACTGGGCCATTTAACTCTCATAAATATGGCATATTTAATTCTGCTGTTTTGTATAGAATTTACTGTTATAAGAGAAAGAACCATTTGTTGGATTGAAAAGGGAAGCTGTTGGGGGGGAAGAGGGTGGAAGGGTGGGACAGGAAGGGGGAATAGGGAAGGGTTTGTGACTGAGATGTAACTTGAAGAAAAAAAAATAAAGTACTTATACATATAAAAAAAGAAGTACTGTTTGCTGTGTTTCTCACCAGTTTGAAAGGGAATTCTTAAAGAAACCAGATCAGAGCCCTTTAACTCCAATGTTTTTTGAGTTGTAGGACACACAGGTACCCCGGGAACTTGGTCAAAGAGAACTGTTTCTGAATATGAAGAAAGTAGAAGTGAAAGATGTCTTTGTCACAGCAAAAAAGTAGTTCATCCTGTCCTGTGGGGAAGCACATCTCCGATCCTGAAGACTTAAGACTCAGTGGTTGAGTTTGAGAGAGAGAGAGAAAGAAAAACAAACTCACTGTCCAATTTATGAATTCCAGTGACTCTTCTGGCGCTTTGATGGTGGCTGTGTCCTTTGGCAATTTTTCCTCCCTTCATTTTACTTTACCAAAAATGTTCATCCAAACCCTTTGGAGATAATAAATGTGTGCTTTAGAGATAGTCAGGTCTGGGATTGGGACCAGTATACCAGTATTCTCTTTGTGAGGGATTAGATAAGAACTGTTATCTCTGGTGAACTTTGCTCTTTCTGAAATTCTCTCTCTCTCTCTCTCTCTCTCTCTCTCTCTCTCTCCCTCCCCTCTCCCTCTCCCTTTCACTCTCTCCTCTCTCTCCTGTCCCCTCTCCCCCTGGCCTTCACCTCCATCTCTCTTTCTCTGTATATGTCCTATAAGCAAGAGAATAAGCTTAGCTATTGTTCCTCATAAGCTGTCTGTCTTTAGTGAAGTAGTCTCCTTTGATCCAGAACTGAACACATAGGTTAGGCTGGCCGGCCACCTTGCCCCAAGGGCCCACCTCTCATTACCTCTTAAGCACTAGGATTACAGAAGTGTATCACCCACCCCCAACATTTTAAAAGTTGGCTCTAGGGCTCCCAGTCAGGTCTCCACACGGGCCAGCATGGCAGCCACTTTCCTGGCTAAGCTGTCTCCCGAGCCCTGAAATGTTGACAGTACTCTGACATACTTGGGGTGTGCAGGACAAAATGAGTCTATGTATAAATAAATTCACCACGTGCCCACACTCAGCTTTGTGCTGTGCAGATGTAGCTGATGTTCGTGCTACGATACACACTCTCCTACGGGTACTGCTAAGCCTCAGTAAATCCCACCACTGACTTCTGCTGAGTTCAAGGACAAACCTTTGACATCTGATTCCCTGAAATCAAGAATGGTGTATTGAAAGTGCCCATCGGATACCTACCAACCACACCATAAATGTGTGAAATCCACAATCACAAAAGCCCTGTATTAGAGTCTTTATCTCACCCATTCTCTCATATCCCTATTGCCCTCAGTGTCAAAAATGCCTTAAAATTTCAGTGCGTACCGGGGCACACATTTTTTTTCCTTGCTCACGCATCTGAAGGTCATCATGAGTACATCTGATCTGACGGGGGCTCAGGTGGGTTTAGTTCTAACTGTGAGTTCGGCTTCAGGCTACTCCCCGTATTTCTCATCCTCAGCGATGGCACCAGGCAAGCCGGCTCCTGCAAACCCATCTCTCACCTTTGTCAAAGTTGCCCCACAGAGCACCTGTGGGTCTGTTCTAGTTTTGTCTGTGTTGCTTGTGATGGCAACATTCCGGCCAAAAGCAACCTGTCAGAGGAAAGGGTTTAATGCAACTTACAGGTTATAGCATATCATTGAGTGAAGTAAGGGTAGAAACTCAGGTCCGACTTTAGAGGAGAAAGCATAGAGAGGCTTCTTGCTGCTTTGCTCAGGGCCTCATGCATAGATAAGCATGGCTAGCTTTCCTCTACAGCCCAGGTCTACTTGCCCAGGAATTGGTACCACCCACAGTGGGCAGGGCCCTCCTGCATCAGTTGGAAATTGAGACAGTCCCCAACATATATAACCATAGGTCACTCTGATCTGAGGAATCTCTCAGTTAAAACCTCTTCCTTGGGTAACTCTAGGCTGTGTCAAGATGAAATTAGGACACGGTCCAAGCCAGCAGCAAGACTGTGGCTAGGGCATGCCACGTAGGGGATGTGTGTAAGGATTGAAAGATTGGATTGGTGTCTCCTCTTCCCATCTCTGAAAGTCCACATCCTTGAATCTCTAAATCCTTTATTTAACCAACTCTTTTCAGGATAGAGTTGGCTTGTGTAAGTGAATTCACTCTGCCGGTAAGTCATGTAGAGTACAAGAGGGGATACTGACAGTATCTCAGCTTGATGGAATTAGAACATGGTAACTCACTACGGAGTCACAAGTATGCCTGGAACCTAATGGCCGCTTGGCTCTGTGAGTGTTTATTGAAAGGACACACAATCATGCAGAGGCAGCCTCCGTGACTGGCCATTTGTTTCAGAAGTAGTCTTCATTCCACTGTGATTATCAACATTGTCATTATTCAGCTTCTCTGTATTTGCTCTTTCTCAAATTTGTATTAATTTGTCATTTTTATTTATTTTTAATTTTACAAATACTGCCATATTCTTTAAGTGCTCCTAAAAGGAAGATTGGATGATTTATCTAAATCTAATCTAAATCATCATTGGATGATTTAGCTGCTTTGTAATCTACAGGGCAGAGCTGTCCAGCAAATAATTCTCCCTTCTTGGTGTGAATCAACCACTAAGTAAAGGCTTATTTCAATTGCCCATCACTAGTTCGATAGAACACTATCAGGTGTATTTGTTAGGATTGCCTTTGCCTCTGGCCTCAGCATGGGTCTATGGGTTTGGCTGCCACTTAGCAACCCAAGAATGTTGCCTTGGTTTGCTTGATCTCTGTCTTTGTGGGGCTACATACTGAGCTCCAAGAAGAAACCTCTCTTCTGCCCAAGAGAGGCTTTTATCTGCCCTGAAGTGTTCAGCACTAGCTGAGGAGCCAACAGCTCCTCAGCTCTGTCATTTTCTATCACTCACTGGCTAGAATGCTGGGACATGGCCCTGCCATCACCAGTAGAAGCAGGAAAGTATTTTATATCTTGTAGCGATAACCCTCCTCCCCAAATCATTTAAGAATGATGATGGCCCAAAGCGCCTGAACCCAAACGGAAGAGCAAGAGTGGCATGTGCTTGTGGATACGAAGACGCTTGTGTTCATTTCAGTAGAGAAAAAGTCCACTAGAGTGGAACATGCTGGAGGCCTTCTGGGTGAGGGGTGCAGAGAGAATGTGATTCTTCTGGGCGGATCAGTGGGTAATGAGAGGATAAGGATGGGGACAGGTGATATGAGGAAGAGAATTTGGAATCTAGAGCTCTTGGGTTAGACTTGGAATAACAGAGAGAGTTGGGCAAGCCTGGAAAGAGAACAAGCAACCAAGGACAAGTCATAAATGAAGCTGAATGCTTATTCAACAGACTGTCCCCCAAGACAGGCAACAAGGTGTGAGTGGAGAGGATGATCAGGATATTACACTAGGTCATAAGCTTCGGGAAGCCTCAGTTGTTTCCTTTCTCATTATATCGATAGTTCTGAAGATACCAGTAAACACCTGGGGGAGCCTCGTGGATACCAAGTGAGTGACTGAAGTTATGAGGGATAATGAAACAGCAGAATACTGAGTTCCTTAAAAGTGGAAGGTGGAGTGGGCCTTGAACCTGAAGACAAAGAAAAGAAATGGCTTTCCCAAATATGCCAAGCTGACAAAGGAGAAGGGGAGAAAGAGTGAAAATGAAAGAACAAATGTCCTAGAATACCTAGATCATGAAAGAGTGACTATTTCATAAATGCAGAAGGTGTGGAGACTCAGGTCTGTGTCAGCAGTCAAGTCGCCCATAAACAGAAAAAACGTATCTCCCTGGCAATGGAGAGTTTGTAATGACAGTCCCTTCTATGTGGATAACCACTAGTCTTGAACCTTAATTGGTGGCAGACAAGCAGCCTTACCTTTGGCCAGGTGCTGGTGCTGGTGGTGGTGGTGATGATGGTGATGGTGGTGGTGGTGGTGATGGTGGTGGTGGTGGTGGTGGTGGTGATGGTGGTGGTGGTGGTGATGGTGGTGCTGGTGCTGGTGGTGCTGGTGCTGGTGGTGGTGGTGGTGGTGGTAATGGTGGTGTTGGTGATGGTGGTGGTGCTGGTGGTGCTGGTGGTGGTGCTGATGGTGGTGGTGCTGGTGGTGGTGGTGGTGTATGGATGTGGGAATGGGTGTTAATGTTGGTGTAGCAAGGCCACATGTCTCAGGAACATATCCTAACAAACTTACTCTGGCCTTGGATTTGCGAGGCTGATCAGCATGGAGGGAAGAGCAGATACACGGACTAGTCATTTCAATTTCTTTTTCTTTCTTTCTCTCTCCTCTATTGCACTGTCTGAAAAGCCCAGTGTCCAAAACTGTATGTCATCCAGGAACATTATGGATACTTTCATCTTCTTTATTGAAGTACAATATAGACAGATAGACTCAGCATCCTTGCTGCATGCAGGATTTGGGGTTCACATCTGCCAGTTCTCCTCATTTAACCCACCTAGTTAGAGGTGACTTGTTTCCTTCCCCATCTGGACCACTTTTCTCTTTAACCGGGAATTGTGAGTGACGTATGAGCTTCCATTTAATCCCTCAATTTCACATGAAACCACCCCCGCTGAGATTCCTGGGTACCAATTTTAGAAACTCTCTCCTGTTCCTGCTTCTGCTCTCCACCGCAACACAGCTGAGCAGATTTTACATAGCTCCCCTCCTCCTCCTCCAGGGGCTCACTCCATGCAATTTCTTATTTCCAAAGTCTAAAGGTCAAGTCCTCTCCTTGGCCATCAGTATCCTTGTTTCAGCCTGCTTGGGACATGGTGGTGCATAGGATCATATCATTCATTATATTTTACTTCAGGGCAGCTTCTTCTTTCCCTTCCACAGTGTCCCCATGCCAGTTCCTTGTGGCTAGAAGGCAGGGGTTCAGTGGCCAGTCACTCTCGAGTTCAGCATTTTTGCTGTTCACCTTGGGATAGAGTACCCTCCTGCTCTTTGGAGGAGCAAAGATGCTAGAAAAAAATAATAATAAAACATGCAAACTGCATTTCAAGGAAACTGGCACTGTCTCTTCTGCATTCCTTCCTAGGAATGACTCAGCATTGAGGACACAGGAATGGATGTTCTTATCTTTCCCTACTAACCTTCCCACCTCTGTCATTACTGGCATAGCCTGTCCTATGAGTTGACATGCCTGTACCTCCAGAGCAGCGATGACTTGTCCCTCATGGGAGTGGTCTTCCTTACCTTGCCTTCTTCTAAAATAGTGACAATTTCAGATGGCTTGGAAAAACTTTTCAATGCAAGAGTACCACATTTCTCAACAGGTCCGTGTAGCCATATGCTCCTCTGAGAGCTGTTGAGTAATATTTGTTAGCTATTGTATGCATTGGAGTTACATCGGGTTCATTGTTAATCAAAGACAATTTTAAGGCAAAACTCAACTCTTTAGTATATATTGACAATCACATGTTTTCTTCTGTATGATACATTCTGGTTAATTAGAAGCTTTAAATTTTTGATAAATTTGGCTAATTCATCTTAAATTTCCATCCTCTCAGATACCATGGATTACAAAGCTGTTGTCCAAGCTGGTTATTTATGTCTTTATGTTTTCTCAAGCCTAGTTTACCACTTATGAAAGGATCAGTTTGCTCTGGTCCCTCATTCCATAGCCACCTCCAGGAAATAAATGACAAAACTTCTCTCTTGGCCTGCAGGTAGCTGAAATGAGCTATCAAGGGCAGGCCAGGATCTGAGGGCATGGTAACCTCAACCAACTGCTGACGTGGACATTGCACCTAGCACAGTGTAACCTACAGGACTGCTGATCTCGGCAAGAATTAAGAGCATGGCTCAAAGCAGAGAGAATTACAGAAGTTTGAGCACACTGACCTTAGCCTTGAACATAGTAGAGAAGAAGCGGAGGAGAAAGAGGAGAGGAGAGATGTAAATGTTTAATTCTCCCAATTTAGCCTACCCACTTTATGTAATTATCTAGGATACAAGTGGAAAGTGATACAAACTTACTAGAATCTTCCATTAAGCAGAGAGAAAATGATGAATCGGCAAGAGGAACATTCGTATCAAAAATGCTAGAGTGGGGTGAGGAAGCTGTCACTGCTAACAGATTCCATAATAAGAGCAAGTTTCTGCCGAGGATGCCTGAGAAAGCAGGACAGCAATCGCCAAAAGTGAGACTCTGCTCCTGAACCTCTCTGAGGACTCAGCCACCTCTGAGACAATACCAGCCTGGGCAGGAACAGACCTGCCCGAGTTTTTGTATCCCTATGTGTGAAGCACAGAGGCTGGCTTGTAATCGACAGTCCTCAGATTTTGCTGTGAATCAAACTTATTTGACATGATTGTTAAAAAAAAAAAAAAGTAATTTTTGGGATTATATCCACTGGAGATCCTGCAAAATGCTGTCGGTGTAAAGTACATGCACACTTTGTTTTATATACACGTATACTCATCAGAGTGTCTCAGGGATAGAGTCTCCTGTAAGTGAGATTTGGGGATATAATTGGAAGAAGATTGATTTAAATATAGTCAAGGGACTGGTGACGGTAAGGTATAGAATCTTAGAGATGGCCTAGCATTCTACAAGACGAGACTTTTTTTTTTTTTTTGGTTTTTCGAGACAGGGTTTCTCTGAATATCTCTGGCTGTCCTGGACTCGCTTTGTAGACCAGGCTGGCCTCGAACTCACAAAGATCCGCCTGCCTCTGCCTCCCAAGTGCTGGGATTAAAGGCGTGCGCCACCACCGCCCGGCTAAGACGAGACTTTTGCAGTGCTTTAGAATAGGGACCCCTGGGTCACAAAGCTTTAACTCAGTGTTTACGAATCAATACTTTGGTCTGATTTCACTAATTACTCTATAAATACATTTTTAGGGCAACACATAAATCAATACTAGATGTCAAAGTTGTTCACAGGGAAAAAAAAGGTTGCATTTGGGTTTTAGGTTCTCATCATCAAGGAGATTAGAGTCTTCTTTGAAGTAAAGAAAATAATGAGCAGTTGGCCCCACAAAAATGTAACCTGTTGTGGGCAGTTTGGAGATGGGGTGGTGTAACCGAACTTTTAAATTATTATTTAACACTTATTTATTTATTACTAAATTCACTTATAACAAACACCAACAATTTCTTAACTATTAATCCTATAAATTCCTACAACCCCTTTAACCTATCCACTAAACCTATTGATAATTATAACAACTACTTTCATAACCTTTTAGAATGATACAGTCTCTGGGGCAGGTCCTCAGTCGTCAGGAATACAGTCTTTGTTGTAGATTCTTTAACGCACTTAGCAGTCCTTTTTCTGGATCTCTCAGATGTAGGTTCGTCAGGGTAAGTTGGTTATTGCAGTCTCACCTTAAATAAGGCTTTATGTTTTTTTTCTCTGTGGGAGACCCCAGCCGTCTGTAGGCCAACTTACTTCTTTTGAATCAGGAACTCAGCTGTTCTGTCTCAGTCCTTAAAGCCAGGCACCGTTTCCTTTAGGCCACTGTTTGGACAGATCAAACCCCTCTAGGCAAAAGCTGAGCCACAGGGTCCAGTCCTTGGCCTTTTGGTGTCTCGCTCAGGCTTTCTTTGCTCACCGGCTTCTTTCTGCGTCAGGGAGAGAGCTGGCCATCAATGGCCAGCCCTTTTTTCAGCAGGACTCTTGGAGCTCTCTAGCATCAGGGGCCTCTTCTCCTCTGGGCTCCACGCACTGTCCTCAAATAGGAGGAACTCTGTTTTAGCTTAATTTGGGCTCCGCCCACTTAGCAGTTGAAAACAATGTCAGGCCAGATACTTTGTTTCTTTAAGTCTTGAGTCTTTCCTGTTTTTCCTGACTTTAAACTTGTTTTTTAGTCTATTGAGTCTTTCCTGTTTTTGTTGACTTCATGTTGATAATGCTCTTCAGGCCCCGAATTAAGAGACAGTATCAGAAACTCCTATATATTTCCTAAATCTAATTTATCTAACTCCTACAGAGACAGTATCAGAAACTCCTATATATTTCCTAAATCTAATTTATCTAACTCCTACAGGGTGGTTTGAATGAGAATTGATTCCATAGGCTCATTTATTTGAATACTTGTCCCAAAGTTGGTGGAACTATTTGAGAAGGTCTAGGAGGTGTGGCCTTCTCGGAAGAGGTGTGTCACTGGGAGCAGAATATCTCTGCCTTGTGGTTATGGGTCAAGATGTAGTCTCTCAGATGTTCCTTCAGTCTGTTATCATGGAGCCTAACCATCTAAAATCATAGGACAAATTAAAAGTGTTCTCTAGTAAGTTGCCTTGGTCATGGTGTTTTGTCATGGCAATAGAAAAGTAGATAAGAAAAAAGGTATTAAGGAATCCTGAATTTTGAGCATAATGGCTGTTATCACCTTGGACTCTCACCTGAGGTCTCAGCCCCTCCATCCTATCCTCCTTGCCAGTTGTATGCATTTCTGCCCCAGCGTCATGTGGTCCCCTGGTCTCAGTAGATGTATATGGGCTGCAGAAGGTTAACTGTCTATGGGGAAGTTGTCAATCATGCTGGACCATTTCTAGTGGTCCAGCTGTGCTATAGTCACCCATGATCCTGTACATAACCTCTCATTCATACTCTGTAAGTAACTAAATACATTCATTGGTTCCCCAAGCTAGGCACTGATGAATTCATACTTTTTTCTGTCTTTAGTGTCCCATCTGGAGGAAGCAGGAATTTGTTTATATATCTCCAGGAAACATTCGTGCAATAGGAAGACAAAATAAATCAGTTCAGGGAGGGATGAACACTAGGGTGAAGGGAATGAAACCAAAGTTAGCCATTATCTTTGCAGGGAATGGGTGAGATCAGAAGAGTTTAATGACTTGTAGGTGAGACCACCTAGATTTCTAACCATCACATGGTTATGATCTCTTGGCCAAACTACATCTTCCTTGGACAGGACTTAGATGCTGTACCAACTTCCTATGCTTTCTTTGAGACAGACTAAGTTCTGCCTTCCCAGGGTCAAGGGAGCTGATAGTGTCGATCCAATAACTGTCTATTGCATGCTTTCATTATCTGTGTCTGTTAATCATATGGACCTATGTTTTTCTTCTAAAGTGGGTCTGTGTCCCTCCTTTCCATGCACCTTGAGTCACCTTAATCTGTCACTCCTAATTTAAATCATTGTGGGTTTGAGTCAATTGTAGATATTTAGCGAGAGAGAGAGAGAGAGAGAGAGAGAGAGAGAGAGAGAGAGAGAGAGAAGACTGGCATCCTGGGATAGAGCTTTGTGTAAACTGATCCAGAAAAAATTCTAGAAATCAACCATATGCTTTGTGGTCAACCTCAGTACCATGCCCCAAGCCCATCATCACTGTCAATCCAGAAGAATTTTACCCCGTAAGAGCTTGTTTTAGAATCATAGGAACTAATTGTAACTAAGTTATGCTTAAAAGATGTCAAGTTGGAGCATGGCTTCTGGTTCAGCAGATGCTACTTTCCTGATAGGACTTGGTTAGATATCTCTTCTCTTGTCTGAGGCAGACATTCTGTTCTCATAATGAAAAGCAAAGAAAACAGGCCACAGCTGCAATAAACCCCATCAGATGTGGTGTCAGTGGCAACCAGCAAGCCCATGTACCCTGTATTCCAGGGCTGTGTCAGATGCAATCCTGTGAGAATGGCAACACACTTGGCAGTTTGGTGCCCAGAGAAGAACTACAGAGATCAACATGGAGGGAGGAAAGCCCGTCCTTCCCAGATCCCTGAAGCCCTGATCCATTCCCCAATATCTCATCCCTTTTCAGTAGCAGAGACTGCTTCTGCAGAGCCTGCCCATTCCCTCCAGTGCTGGTCTCCAGAGAGGAGCAACGTCTGGCTCCCACCTTCCATGTAATTGCCATCTGCTTGTGGGAAGAGAAGGTGTGCTCCATTCCCTTCCTCTTCAGGCATTTTAATATGCTGGTGCATGGCAAGGCAGCAGGGAGCGGCATCCTGAAGTCTGCCCCTGAATCCCACACTCATGGTTCAGTTACACCCCTCAGGTCTTGCATGGGGCTGCCTAGTAGTTTGAGAGCCCCTCCTGTAATGACCCTGTGCTGTAACTTGTGTTCCACTGGAATGATCCAGGTCATGCTTCTTGCTGAGTCAGTGTGGCAGAGCCTCCCCAGGGTACCCGAGCTCTCCCCTTTGGGGAGGGTCAGAGTTCTACCTTTTCTAATCTTGCTTATGAGCTTCCTTATGCACAAACAGAGACCCCAGTGTGTGGTCTGAAGTCTGCAATCATACACCTCAGCTCCCAACATGGGCTCTCCCAGTTACCTTCTAGTGATTTCCCCTTTTTTTCTGTCAGTCACAGTTAGAAAGCTCTCATGGACCAACCGCACTGCACTGAATGAGCAGTCCTCCACTCATTTCCCAAAAGTTTTAAAAACAAATCAAGGTCTATGTGAGGCCAGCATTCTTACTACTCTCCCACAAAAAGAACATCTAGTCTAAATTGCTATTATCCAAGTTATAAACAAGCCTTTAAGTGCTTCAGAGGATCTACATATGGAGGAGACTGACGGTTTAGCTCAGTCTTTGAAGCACCGAATCATCTCAGCATATCAATTATTAATGTCTTTGTAAAAGGGTTAAGGGTGTGATTTGGTCGTAGAAACACTGATCCTGTTTGACCACATACTAGTTCCATGACGTTGGGAAAGTGTCTGATGCTTCAGCATCTCATTTTTCCCCCCATGGGTAAAATCAGGAGGATTAGACTATCGATCCTGTGTGATCATCATGAGGGAAAGTGTGTAATGCCTCTGTCATGCTTTATTCGGAGAGTCACAAAGCAAGACATCACTACATGTTACCTGAAGCCTTCAGCATTCCTCCTCATCATCATCAGTTATCATGACAACCCCAAAGTGTCCTTCAGACTAGGAACCCCATTCTCAACATTTGGATAAATGTTTTCAGGTGCCCTGGGGTCCCCACAGTCACAGTTTATCCTCTGGGCACGTAGTCACTTCACCAAGACTCGTTTGTCCAGCCACTTGGCATCTACGTGTGGCCATGTATATGGATGACAGACATTGATGCACAAGTCAGCAAAGTGTGTGTACTTCAAGCTGTGCTCTCAAAAAGAAGAAAATCTCTCCTGACTTGTCTCCTTCCCTTTAGCTGGCTTGCAAACATGATGGTGAGTCCATATTCAACTAAGTGAAATGGATACCAACAGGCTGGAAATGTAGCTCAGTTGGTAGAGTTCTTGCCTAACATGCACAACGCCATGGGTTCAATCCCAGCACTGCATACATTGGGTACATTTGTGCATGCCTATAATTCCAGCACTTGGGAGGATCAAGAGTTAGAGGTTGGGGCCACAGAGATGGCTCAGTGTTTAAGAGCACTGGCTGCTCTTCCAGAGTACCTGGGTTCAATTCCAGCACCCACATGGCAGCTCACAACTGTCTGTAACTCCAGTTCAAGGGGATCCATTTCCCTCTTCTGACCTCCTTGAGCACCAGATATGCATGTGGTCCAGAAATTCATGCAGACAAAACACATTAAAGACAAAACTTTGAAAAAAAATTGCTTTTAAAAGATTATTTTTAAGGTTGTCTTTGACTGCATAGAATCTAAAGCTAGCCTGTGATATACAAGAATCTGCCAAAACAAAACAAAACAAAACAAAAACCCTAAAACTGCAACAACAAAAAGCAGGCACTATACAGGATGCAACGTGGTGAAAAGAATCTTCACTAGTACCAGGAAGTCACCATTGTAATTCTACCTTAGATTGCCACACGAAGAAAGCACGATTATATCTGGTGCTTCAGATCACTAAATCTTGGGATCAGTTATCATAGTAGCATGTTGTATCTAAAAACATCATAAATGCCTCTCTTCAAAACACTAAGTGATACGTCTTCCCAGCTGCACAACTTGAAGTCTAAACACACAGTGCTGCCTAAGCCTAGTGTGGGCTCTGGTCAGACATGCCTGTCAGACAACGGGAATAGTGCATGCTGCATCCACGGAGAAGAAAGACCACTCAGCCTCCTCATGGGCTACTGGGGAATCAATATCTTTTAATTATGAGGAAGCACATTGTGTTTACATCTCCCAGAGTGGTGAGAAGAAGGTCAAATCACAGTTCTAGCAGCCTTTATCAAAATCATGAACGTCTTGTTTGTCAAGTGGGAATCAGAATTGGATGAACCTGGAAGGCTTTCATCTTCCTGCTTTCTGCCGTTTGTTTATGTGGCTGTGCCTCACAAGATGAAAAGATGTAGAGGGGGAGCATACAGCAAAAGGAAATGAACTCTCTGGACAGATGAAATAAGGCTTCCATATTAGAAGAAAAGGCAATTAGCCACTTGAGGTTTTCTGGGCAGGGTAGATACTGGTAGGCTATTATACTCCTTTCCTGTAGTGTATCTAGAAACATTTAAAAAATGATCAAAACTCTAGGAAGTAATGAAAAAAGACAAAAGAAAAGAACAAAACCCTCCCCTCTCTCCTTTACCTCTGCTCCATGACTCACCCACTTCCTGACCTGGAATACCAGCTCGATGACCATGGAAATGTCAGCTATGAGGACAGCCTGTGCTTCTCTGTGTAAGTCTTAGGTGGCACCCCCAAAGCTAGTCCAGGACCCAGCATGACCTGGCCCTAATGCTCTGCCTGGTGGGTCTCGTGTTCATTACGACTACTGGCTTCTTGTCAGGCAATTTCTTTGTGTGGAGCCAAGTTTCACATTGGTGTCAGCAAAAACATTAATGATAGTAATAAAAGTATTGTTGTATGTGCTACAAGGGGGTATTAACCTCAAGATATGAGGGACTTGGGTACCTGGGACACAGAACTGGGCAGTTATCTAGAATGAGTTAGAAAATTATAGTGAGAGTGGTGATGAAGATGATGGCGATGTTGAGGGTGAAGAAAGGAGAAGGATACAGATGATGATGGTGGTGATGGTGGTGACGGTGGTGATAATAATGGCTATGACCATCATGACAGTGGTAATGATGACAATTTTTTATTCTAGGCTAAGTACCATGCTAAATGTTTGAGTTACATTAATATATAAAATTAAAGCACTTGGTATTTATAATTATCAGCCCCAAGGCTGGAACTAAACTGTCATTCAGGACAAAATTCAAAACCACCAAAAACCTCACTAATAAAAATGAAAGATATTTAATGAAATATTGTGTAAAAAATAAATGTTAATGTAAAAATCCATGACAAACAAAATATCAGTCTTTTAACTAAAAAAAAAAAAATTAGTTCCCACATTTGAACAATTTCATCCTTTTGGCTCTTACTCCCATCTCCTTCTCTAAGCTAAAGATAATATTACTTCATCTTTGAAACAAACTGAGCCCATTTGTTCTTGTCACCATTTCGCAGGTGAAAACACTGACACCCAAGCAGGTGGTCAGTGCATGGATAAGATGGCATTCCAGGTTAGGTATATGTGACACAGAGGTTCAGGATTTCCCAGTGTTCCACCAGTCTTCTAGAACAGGTCTCCCACCTTGTTACAACATCTGCCCTCATATTCTGGGCTATATTTAAAGGCTGAGGTCTAAAATAGCTTCACCTCTTATGAAGAAACCAGCTGTGTCAGGTGATGCTGCTGCCATGGAACTGCAAGAGTGTGCATTAATTAGGCACCAACTCCTATGATTAATCCACTCAACTTAGACACTCTGGGTGTAAGGCATCTACACTGATTTCCATAGCCAGGAATGGAAAACTCAGAACACCTGAGTCGGCTGCCTAGAGTCAGTGAATCTGCTAATGAGCTACGATTCTATCCTTATTGCTACTGTTCCACAGATGTCTGAATTCGCCCCTAAGTCCTAAGCTTGACACTCCAGCACTCCACTTTCCTTGGCAGTGTCCCGTGTACTTCTATCACTGTCCCTGGAATGGCTGTTTTCTAAAACATGTTGACATTAGTAGTATTTTGTGCCTTCCATGAGTTTTCAAATCATCTTGTATTAACCGGAGGTGCTTTGGATGACAACACGGAAGAAACAATGGGGCAACACTGGTATCTGTCAGAAATAACTGGGAAGGTGGAGTTCTTTTCTGCTTGCTTTCCATACTTTTGCTTAAAGTGTTGGTGTGCTTTTTCTTCTAGAGAGCCTGCCTGTCTTCTTGCTGATAACAGAAGACAGGGACAGGCGAGGCCAAGTGAGAACTCGGGGTTAGACACAGCCTCGGGACATGATCTTGAGTCTGTTCTTCCTCATTTTTGCTCCCTCCAGTAGCTCAATCTGCTTTCAACCATCTCCACAGAGACCCGTCTAGTGGGTGGTTGTTCTTTGCTAGGAACTAGTAGCTAGCTCCCAATTACCAATTCCCTAATTACCCCAATTCTCTAGCACACTCCTTCTTAACGCTTACCAGTAACTGGTGGGAAAGGTTTCATATCCTGAAATGTGCACATATTCAATATATTTTAATGGTTTTAACAGGCTCCCCTAAATTCCACTTGTTATCCTCTAAATGTGGCTCATGCTGGTTAATTTCAGTGTTCAACTTGATTGGATTATGAAATACTCCAGGCACTAATGAGGCATACCTTCGAGGGTGTCTGTGACTCTCTTCCAGAGAGACATACCGAAGGAGACCCACCCTGAATGTGGGCAGTGCCATCACATGGACTTGGAGTTCCTGACCAAATATAAGGGGTGATGAAATACAGAAAACTGGCTTAGCACCAGCATTCTACTTTCTCTGCTTCCCGTTCTGCCAAGATGTTAGCAAGCAGCTTCCCGCCACGATGAACAAAACCTGGTCTCGGTGCTGTGTCTTCCCACCACAATGGACTATATTACCTTAACATGGAAGAATAAGTATAAATCCTTCCCCTCCCCTGTTAAGTTGCTTCTTGCCAGCATTTTGGTCACTAATGAGAAAAGTAATTAATATATAGTTCAATATAAGAATCTTGTTACATAGTTTTGCCTTGACCTATCGTTCTCAGCTATATCATTCCTTCTCATTTTTAATTCTCATCAGATTTTAGTGAAGATCTTCCAGCCTCTGCATCTACAAATTTCACATGAGCATTTATCTTCATCTACTTGAACACTAGTAACTCTCCTCTCCATCTTTCAAAAAATCCATTCAGATACTACATTGTATGTCCTTCTAGGGCCCATCAACCATAGCTTCACACTGTGTTTGATATTTGAAGTGTGTTGCTATAGCAAAAAAAAAAAAAAAGGCCTCTTTCCTGTTTTTCCATTGTGTTACGTTCTTTTGACTTGCATCCTCTAACTATAACCTTTCTAACTTAATTTTTACCCCCCTTTTCTTTTTCTACATCTCGCTACCAAAACTCCCAAATACCATTAGTACTTAGCTCTTTTCTCTTCTCATTTGTCAGCCTCCAAACTCCAGCAGCTCAGTTCTTTGTGTGCACACCCACAGAGAGGCAACTGCAGGCATTTTAAGCAAAATGTTGAGTAGCTATCTCCAAATAATAGAATTTAATACTATGCTGTTTTGTCTTTTTTCTTTGTTTTATTAACAACAAGCAATGAATTTCATATGTAAATGAATAGTGTGTGTAGTGTGTGTGTGTGTGTGTCTGTCTGTCTGTCTTTACATCAAAATTAATTCTGTGGTACCAAGATATGTATTTAAAGAAACCATAAAACACTAGAAGGAATCAATCAGAGATGCATTTTTTATAGTTTTGTGATAAGGCAGAATTTAAGCATTTTGCCAAAAGTCAAAACTATAAGCTGAAAAATTGATGTAGTTGACTTTATAAAAATTTAATGGGTCTCTAGAGTTAAAAAATAGCTCTGTAAGTATGAAATCAAATGACATGTTGAGAAATATATATGCACCATATATAACAAAGGGTAAAGCTTTCTCTTCAGCCATGTGCCCTGGGCTTCATACTTAACCTTTTCTTGTCAGTCTTTCCCAATCAATAAGATGGGAAATGATGCTGCCTCATAGGACAAGATAAGATCTATCAGTGAATCTCAACTGAGAATACTTTTAACTCCAGGGAGACATTTGGCAATACCCAGTGTCACTTCTGGTTGTTGCAACAGGTTTTGCCATTGGCATCTTGTGGGCAGGAGTCAGAGCATATTCTTGAATATCCTACAATGGGAAGGCAAAGAATGGTTCTGCCTCAACTGTCAGAAAGCCACAGTTGGAAAACCTTGGTCTGCACAGGGAATCTTCAGTGTCAGTCATTCACTGGTGTCCCCAGCCACACCCATTTCTAGTTCTTTAGCCCTTATATACATGGTGTGATTTGAGGAATACCTCACTCCCAGTGCAAATGATATAAGGGAGTGTCTATAACTGAGTGCTCACTTTTCTTCCAGCTGTCCCTTCCAGCTCTCAGCTGATAGTCTCACCATCTATGTGTGTTAACCCGGACGCATTCCCTGAATCCTGTCACTTTCATTTTCTGCTTCAATTCTGCTTCTGTGAGAATACTGTCCTCACATCCTTGGAGACTCCAAGTCTCCTGAAGGAAAAGATGACTTTGCATTTATTTTTGCAGCCTCCTGTGGATGCTACTCAGTGTAGCATCTGCAGAAAGGGTCCGAACAGTGATTCCAAAGTTTTTGAGTCTTTACCATTGGAAACACACAGCCCTCTGTGCAAACCACATAGCACAAGCAATCTCCTATTGGTTTGAATTCCTCCAACCCATTTAAATAAGTTGATTTTCCATGCAAATGAGAGTTATTCAGTATGACTAAGCAAATAGTGACCCTTGCTGAAAATGGATATGCTTTTTCATCTCTCCCTGCTTCAGTGGGCCAGAATTCAAGCTGTCACAGCCTATGTGAACGTAGATTTACCAGACCATGGCTAGGGCCTCCACCATGAACTTCCACTTTCATTTTCATTTCAGAAGATCTGAAATTGGCTGGGAGACATGTATGTAAATCAGTACATTTCTAAGGAATTATCTGACCACTGTGGTAATGGATATGCCACTTTGAGGAGCCTGTGTCACAGCCGCCTCTCCTACCAATAGGATTCTGTGTGGGCGTCTACACCTCTGATGATTGGATCTGACCGGGGAACACTTGATATAAATGGTGCTTTGTGCATGGCAATGAATCCTGTCTAGTCCCTGAGATCACTTCAAGGCATGATGGGAAGACAGTTGTTGACTGGGGCAGTTAAGGAGGGTGGTCCAGGTTAGCAGAATTCACGGTGCTTATTCTGTCTCTCTGTTCCTCAGGAAAGTCATCCAACCCAGGCAGGCCCTGTGACAGAAAGGGAATGAAGGGATGTGTGCTCACTACTTCTCTCATCCCTGTGACAGCTTAATTCCCAGAACAGCTTAAAGGTGCAAAGGTTTGACTCAGGGTTTCAGAGCGGTTGGTCCATCATGGTGGGATAGGCATGCAGAGCAAGTCTGTGACAGTGGAAACATAGTGCAGGCTTGTTCACATCATGGCTGCAGACCAGGATATGGAGAACTAGAATGAGATTAGAGTCAGGCTATAAGCCTTGAGGAGTTTCCCCAATAATTTATTGCTCTTAAAGCAGTGCCTCACAACCTTCCTAATACCAAGACCCTTTAATACAGTTCCTCATGTTGTGGTGATTCCCAACCATAAAATTATTTGCACAACTGTAATTTTGCTACTATTGTGAATCATAATGTAAATATCTGATATTCAGGATATCTGACATGTGACCCCTGTGAATGCGTCATTCAAATCCCCCTCCCCAGGGGGTCATGACCCACGGGTTGAGAACCTTTGTCCTAAGTTCTCTATAATTCTCACAATATCGCCACAAGTTTGGGATTGAGTGTTCAGAACAGGAGGCTAAAGGAGGACCACTGAGATGGAAACTGGACAGGGAAGGAGCTCTGTGAGGTTCTACTGCTCACACAACCACGTGTATGTGATCTGTTCAATTATCTGACACAAGCTGAGCGTCTCAGTGCTTCATACTGTTGCCACTGATGATGTAATTGGTTATTGACTGCCCATACACACCCTGAAACAAAATATGTCCATATCCTAATGCCTGGGACCTGTGAGTGTGGCACTGTTTGGAAAAAGGGTCTTTGCAAATATGAGGGACATTGGAGTGAAATGGGCTGGGTTCTCAAGGGGACCCTAAACCCAAAGCAGATGTTCCTGTGAAAGACTTGCTGTATGGCAGTATGAGAAGAAAGCTGGTGAAGTTGATTGTAGAGGTTGGAGAGTTGAGACCTGACTTGAGGAATGCCAAGTCCTCATTCTGAACCTTCCTAAACCATCCAGAAGCTGGGATAGCAGGAAATGTCATAATCCCCCACCTCTACCCCACCCCCAATGGCTGCAGAAAGTGTGTGACATATTGTCCTCCTAGTCTCCAGAGCTATGATAAAATAAATGCCTGTGGTTTGAAGCTTGTGGTAGTTTGTTAGTAGCATCCACAGGAAACTCACTTAGTATACTAAGGAGACAAAAACCCCACTCTCAGAAAGCATTTGCTGTAGGTGGTGACATGCTCCACAAATCATATATGTTAGATGTCGGGTTTTGATCTACATGGCAAAAAATAATAAAGCAGGAACTGGGCTGGAGGAGGGTTGCAAGCTGTCACCAGACAAGGCCCTCCTGAAAAGGGCACGTAAACAGAGACTGCGAGATAGAAACCCTATCATGCTGATATCTGGAAGTGAGTGGTTTATATAGAGTCATCCTGGAATGTGTCTAGCGTGCTGGCTGAGCACACATAGGTAAGCTGAGAAGAGAGCAGTTCATATGGAACCTCAGCCTGCGCCCACCCATTTAGCATTTTTCTATAGGGAATGTACTATACATTTTATTTGGCGGCATCATTACTTAGGGCTAGAGAGGAAAACACAAAGTCCTTTGGAATTGAAAACCCTGCTGCTAGACCTAGATGACTGAGCTCGTTCATGGCGGCACTGAAGCAGGAATCTCAAGTCAGTGCCCTTTCCCCAACAGCCTTGGGCTTTCATGCAAATCTTCATCTGATTTATAATTTGTCTGCAGGCCTCCGGTCCCCGGTGACATTCTTGATGAGCCCAGCTTGCTTCTGAGTCCAATGCAAATGATCTTTGAGTGTCATTCTTGGGTGGTGAGCAGGTCCGCTCCTTTAGAGAAGGTCAACACTCTGGATTTCCAGCTCTCCCGGATCTCATTGCACCAGCTGTTTATCTCATTTAATGGCTTAAATATTTTTATTTGATATCTCAAAAAGCCAGATTCATAAACAGGGACAAAATGAGGGCGAATAAATAAACATGCAATCAGCAGAGTCACAGGCATTAAGGATGCGACCCCTGAATGTGAAAAAGAACCCAGATGGCCCTTCGTTTCTTATGTTGGCAAGCATGGTGCTGAGACCAGAGTGGGTCAAAGGGCTCCTGAGTCTCTTATCCTGCAAAGTTGAGGGACAGGAGAAGGACTCTGATTGGAGCTCTTCCTACCACTGTCCCAGAGTCAGGGCTCTGAGCAATTACACCTCCCCAGGGGGAGCCCTGGCTTCTCTGTTCTCAGCAGCCTCTGACTGTGTGATGGAAGTAGCTAAAGATCTGTCAATATGCATGCCCAGCATGCTCCAGCTCCTAAATAATTCTCTATAAGCAGGAACCTGAGTATTTATGGGCCTCCCTGCCATGTCCTTTTGATTCTCCTCCGGTTTGTTTTGGAGAAGATTTGGAGTGAATGTTCTTTACATAAATGCTCTACTTCCTTGTTAAATTAATAGAGAGAGAAGGAGGACAATCCAAATAGTTGAGGGACTTGGCCTGCAGTAGAGCCTCATTGCCCCTGTGGTGTTTGTGGGCTAATGGGTGGAAACCGGGAATGCCGTGTTTAGTGGCAGACTCCCTTCCCTCGTGTGATGGGTATCAGTGTTCATGTTTCTGATTTTGTAGAAGGTAAGAACAATGAACAAAATGGAGATGAGATGGGATTGGGAAAGGGAGAGAGGGCTCTGGAGACTCAAAGGGATGTGTGCCAGGAAGAACCGAATCAACAATACACCACACCAGCTTGGACCTGGGCATCCACATTAGCTAGGCAATTGGTTAGGAGCTCTAAGAGGGAGGCTGTTTAAACAGTCACTAAAACAAAATGGAAACAAATGGAATGCTTTCCCATGATGCAGTGCAGGGTATGTAGGTGATCTTCGGTTTCATTTGGGGACCTAAGGCTAGACTAGAGTTTTGTTCCTTTTGCTTTGTCCTTTATTTTATTTTTAATATACTCATATACTAATAAGGGTTAAGTTATGTCACATAGTACTTAGCATGGCATTTAAGAGACTTTGAAGGGATTATGAGTTTGAGGGCTGGAGAGATGGTTCAGTGGTTAAGAGTATTCACTGCTGTTGCAGAGGAGCCAAGTTCCATTCCTACAACCCATGTGGGGTGGGTCACAAGAGGTCTCTAACACTAGTCACTAGTTCTGCCAGATCTTGTATCTTCTTCTGGCCTCTGCAGGGCACCCACACACTTGTGTGTACTCATACACAGTATATATATATATATATTATGATATACATACATATATAGTATGATATATAATATATATTGTATAATATATGTATATTATACAAAACTATGACTGTGATTTGGGGGACCATCTACATCAATGCTAGTTCAAAATGAAAATGAAATATTGAAACAACTGAAGTTTCACCTCTCCTATGTTGTTCAGAACATTTCTATCCTGCTCTGTTTTGTTTGCTTGCTTTTAATGTGATAAAAGTCACCAGCTTGCAGTTGAACTTGCAATGACATTGTTTTGCAACGTCTTCCATCTAGGGCCGGAACTGCATTTGCCAGCGTCTTTGAGGTCAACAGCTTTAAAATGGCTTGTGTTTTAGCTGCTCAATGTTGAAGCCAGTTGTCCTTTAACTACTTCAAGTTTAAAATTTAAATAAATTTTAAAGTTTAAAATTTAAATAAATTTTAAACTTTAAAATTTATCTAAATCTCCCTAGGGATACTTTAAAATTTCATCCACTTCTGAAATTAAAAGAAAACAGAAACAGTGCTCGACACAATAGTTAACTACCTTGAGAGACTCTTTTGGTGTGATAGGGGTGGGTGTGTTTTCAGATCCAAGTGATATAACCTTCTGTTCATACAGAGAGAGAGAAAAAAATAGTGTGATCTGAGATTCTTTTCCCAGGTGTATAAGAAAACAAAATCCATACATGGTATCATTAATGGTTTTGACTGACACAACTTACTTCCCCCAAGGCATCTTCTTTGTTTAAAAAAAAAAGCCTCATTTTGGGGGCAAATCAAAGGTTATGTCTGCAGAAGATGGGGCAAGGCAGGAGGTGGGCCAAGCCTTCCCTGCACTGCAGCTTTAATGACACAATTCTCTGGGTTCCAGTTGCTCATCTTTGTTGACAGCCTGTAAATGAGGATTGTTCATTCTCAGAATGGTTGCCCTGCCAGTGATGATGTCTGAACCAGAACACAAGGGGATGAGCCACAACTCAGGGAGAGTTTGTGGGAAGCTGGAGATCTTTATTGATGTTTAAAAACAATTCTTTTCAATGTTTGTAGCAGTTACATTTTTATACCCCAGTTCCATACCAAGTCTATGGAAGGCAAAGTTGGAATAGAGGACATCTAGCTCCAGAGATCACAACATGGGTTTAGCACTAAAATCCTGAATTTGGTCTGTGACCTCAAGAATGCCTACTCTCAAGTGACAAGAGTTCCAATGAGAACATGTGGCATCCACAGACCCCCTCCTCTGCCCCCAACAGAGACAAGTGAGCTGCAGTCAGAGAGTCTCATTGTATCTTCCCTGAAGTTCCAAGAATCATCTGTAGTAATGAAGCTTAACTTGTAGACATGGAAGCTGAAGATCCAAGTGTAGATTAGCTTGGCCAGTGCTAGCACACATGCCAGCATTCATGCAGATCAAATCTGAACCTTGTTTCTAGAGAGTTCTCACTCCACTGCTCCCCTGGTAAAGTTGACCTGCCAGCTGGAAAATAGGATATTGAAGCTTGGGGGAGCTGAAAGACAGATAAGACTGAGCCAGCTGACCTATGGTCACACAGGTTCTTATACTGTCAGAGAAAGAATTCAGAGATGAGACAAAGGAGGGGATGGAGGGAAGTCTTCTTTGCAGGGTAAAACTCTCATGAGGTAGAGCCAGGCTCTTACATTGGGTGGGATTTTAGAGAGCTTGTTTTATGGGCAAACTTGAGTGGACAGGAGGGAGGATTATTCGTGAGTTAAGGCACGGAACTCCAGCAATGCTGTAAGACTTTCCAGAAGGGTTAGCTCCCTTTGCATTACTAACGCAGGGTTTTGAAGGTGGCATAGCCTGAGATGTGCTCTGGAAGCAGGTGCTCCTGCAAAGCTGGTGGAGATAGGGAGACACCAGCGGTAAATTATAGGATGGCTGGGTTGGTCACATTGGCCCAAGCTGGTGTTGTGTTGGGTAGTTCTGAGTCTTGAGTGTTGCAGTGATCACATGGCTGTGATCATGTTGTGACTTGCTCTGCGGTGACATCAGCCTCCAGCTGCTAAGCCAGCCTTTCTATCTTCTCCCTAACCCTCCTGTCTAGATGATCTCGGTCAGGAGAATGCTTGCCCACCTGATGAGTCCCACTTTAATATTTCTTTTTTCCACGGCCATACTTAATCTTTATCTCAACAACAACAAAACTTTCCCACTGTGTTTTCCTTTTCCTCCCTTGATCCTAATCTACATACCTTCTCATCTCTTCTTCATTATGAAGTGACTGAAGGCCCACAAGCCTTACAAGTACATGGATGGAGAAAACCACACACTGCTCCAAACCCTTGGAAGTCCTGAGCTTATATTCTAGGGAAAGGCATTTAGTACATGATAAGAGTAACAAGAATTATGAGATTAATTCCAATACTGGGAAATAACAACGAGGAAAACTGAAAACTCAGAGAAATGCCAAGTAATGATGGATGGAAATATTAAATGATAAGCCTAAGGAGGGACTCTTTGAATTGGTCCCTGAAGAATGTTGGTAAGTGATGGAAAGGGGACCCTGGAAATTTTAGACAAGAGCACTGCGGACAGGGAGACCAGTAAATGCAAGGGGCTGGAGGCTACAAGGAGGATTCTGGGAGTATGAGCAAGAGCCGGGATGTGAGTGGGTCGTGACTGAGTGAAGGCCAGAGTCGTGCACAATACGTCATGAAGCAAGCCATGTAGAGTGCTGTAATCTGGAGTCCAAACTGTGTTCCAAAGGACGTAGACACTCTGTGTCACAGAGGAACATAAAGTCATATCTGGACTTGTCTTTGTTTGGTTGATGCCACACTAAGAAGCTGCCTGCCGTGGTGGAGGCAGAAGATAATAGTGGCCTGGTTTGGGATGAGCCTTCTATTCTCCTTCCCTCTTTCTCTCCATCCTTCCTGTAGCATAGAGTTGTGCTGGGTGCCTAGCCCACTTAGGTACTTCAGGGGTCTCTTTGATATTAGCATTCATTATGTTGCATCTTCTGAGGCATATGTACTTCTGCTAATAGTGTTGTGGAAAAGCAATCCTCTCTGTTTAAGTAGAGCAGATGAATAGGAGCTGCGTTTTCATTTGCCTAGAGTATGGTGCTTATTAAAGGAGAAGGGCTGTAAACTGGTTGTGGCTGAGTCCATTACCTTAGTAAAACGACACTTGCAACTATTTCACACTGTCTACCTATGTAACAGATGTTTTTCTGACTCTCTTTTGTTTTCTGGAGACAATTTTAGGTAAGAGGTATCATTATTTCCATTTTTCAGAGTGGAAAATTGAAGGCCAGAGATTGCTATGCAAAATCTTGCACAGGGGGAGAGGAGAGAAAATGTCTTCACATCTCAGCCCAGGATCACTCTGACTCCGAAGCTGATGTGATGTCTGGTTATTTAATTGGCATTATTATTTAATATGTTAATATCAAGGACCAGAAAGAAGATAGATTGGTAGGTAGGTAAAGACACCTGCAACCAAGCCTGAAGACCTGAGTCTGAGATACAGAATTCACATGGTGGAAGGAGAGAACCTACTCCCCATTCTGTCCTCTGACTCTCACACTTGGACCACGACACATATATAAAGATGTATGTGTACACATATCCACACAGACAGACACACACATGCATGCACGCACCACTTAATAAACATAATTTAATTTTTTTTAATTTTTAAAAACAGCTTAGCGTCAAATAGTGCAGAGTTAGCTTTGGAGTGTATTTTATGGATGTAATGCATGTAATTCTGTAGCTGTAAGAGTTGTATTGGTTTCTTTCCTTATTGCTCAGAATACTTCCCTGGCAAGAAACAACTTACAGGATTAAGGGCTTTATTCAATCATGATTTAAGGGTACAATCCATTGTAGCAGGAAGACATGGTGGCATGGGTGACTCTTGTCTGTGTGACAAGAGTGTGGAACTGTTTGCTCACATCAGAGTGAATCAGGATGGGGCAGCAAGCAGAGTGTAGTTATAAAACATTAAGACATACCTCCTGGGAACTACTTCCTCCAGCTAGCCCCCACTTCCTAAAGGTTCTCCAAGTTCCCACATCAATGTGCGCAGCTGTACACAGCATTTCAAATATATGAGTCAGTGAAGGGCATCTCATATTCAAATCTTGACAGAAATTGTCTGGAGCATACCCAAAACAGGCTGATGAACTCTTTTCTGAAATGTGTGGGCCCAGAGAGATTTCAGATTTGGGAATATCTACATGGACATAATGCCACATCTTGGGGACAAGTACCCATCTCTAAATGTGAGGTTTCTTTCTCTTTCATGTGCACCTTTGAAGTTTTTTTTTTTTAGTATTTATTCATTTTTATTCATGTGTATGAGTGTTTTGCCTGCTTGCATGTATGTACACCACCTGTGTGCCTGGTGCCTTCAGAAGCCAGGATAGGGTGCTAGATCCCTTAAAATTGGAATTATGGATGGTTATAAGCTACCATTTAGATGACTGGGAACTGAATCCATGTCCTGTGTAAGAGTAGCAAGTGTTCTGGACCACTGAGCCATCCATCCAGCCCCGGAAGTTAATTTTACATAGCAATCTCTATGTATCCACATTTTCCACATTTCTTTATTTTAAAGCCCCTCTGTGTGTGTGTGGGGGGGTGCACATGTGTGCATGTGCATGCATGTGTACACACAGACATGCATATGCCATGTAGAGGTCAGGGAGCATCTTAAGATGTAGGTCCTCACTTTCTACCTTGCCCAAAGCAGCCCCCACTCTTTGTTGTTCGGCGCTGCTGTACACCAGACTAGCTGCCCCACAACCTTCCAGGGGTTCTCCTTTCTACATTCCCACCTCTCCGTAGGAGCCCTAGGATTACAGACACACACTACCAAATCCAGCTTTTACATGGGTGCCAGGAATTTGAACTCAGGTCCTCATGCTTGCAGGGAAAGTGCTTGACTCGCTCAGCCATCCTCCAAGCTGTGTGCCTTTGTATTGTGGTACCATGTCAACCCTCACACAGTATTGGGTTGTGTGGGTTTGGTTTCATTTTGCTTTGTCTTTTAGATTTTTGCATTAGGAATATTCAGACTTTATCAAGTATCATCACATACTTGTACATAAATACAGGTCAATGGCCTCTACCCCAGAATTTCTGATTTAGCAGAACTCAGAAGGAGGCTTGGGAATCTTGGTCCAACAAAGCTCCTAAGGATGCACACACTACTATCCCAGGACTTCATGCCTACTCTTGGTCAATCCCATCCTGTTCTCAAAGGACAAAGGGAGATAAGGAGCAACTATTATTTCCAAACACCAGTAAAACTCCCTTCTGCCTGCATTGGGAAAAACTTTTAATATGAGATAAACAATTAACTCTTAGAAATGAAGGCTTAGGCTTCTTTGCTTGTTTTAATCCAAGTGCATAAACCACAGGATACTGTCTTTGTTCTCATGTTTTCTCCAAGTTCATCTCTCTGGGCACAGCAGATCAAGAGGCACTCTGTCCCCCCCCGCCCCCATGTGTTTTTCTTCTACTCTCCTATTTTTCCCTTCTCTGTTTGAAATATGTGCTGTTTTGTCATTACTGGGATTGTTAAAAAGCAGCACTTTGTTGGTGGGTCTGCTGCCAACTGAGCTGATGAAGGCACTCCAGTACCCACCCAGAGCCCTCCTGGGTCACAGAGATGCTTTACGTTGGGAGCGGCTTATGAACATGAGATCAGATGCATCCCACCATGGTGAAATTGACCCGTCTGTTTTTAACATTGGTGGAAGCAACTCTGCTTCTCCTGTCCCTTCAGGCAATTGCTTCCCCACCCAACCTCTCTGCTGTGTATGGAGCTTTTGTGGCTCAAGTTCAAAACAGTTGACTTCTTAGTTCCATTCAGAGTACTTAGTTCCCACATCTACCCTGCTTCCTATCAGGCAACGACATCACCTCATTCTAAGTGACAGATTCCCAAACCAAAGCCACTAACTACCTGTGGACAGGTAGAACTAAGTTTGCTGAGTAAAGGGGAGACTAGAGGTGTGAGCTATGGAATCCAGGGTTTTCTACACATGTCTCCCTTGCTTCCCTTTGGTCTCTGTTTATCTGTTGGAAATGGAGAAGTACATTAGGGTCCTGCAAGGTTGTGGGAACCTGGTGAGATGGTACCACAATGCATGTTGCAAACACATTGTCTGGCTGTGAAAGGAGCTGGATAAGCTCTAGATATGAACCATATATTCATGGGCCCAGTGCAGGGCCAAAGGGATGCTCACAGTAAAGATGAGGTGCCCCCCACTTCTGTAAGTTGAGGGGATTCAAGCCCACTCTGATGTATGTGGATCTCTGGGGCTTTATGCCTTCACTGTCCACCTTGCCTGTGGCTTCCATGTCTCCAAGACTATTGTTTTTTCAACTTAGGTCAATGAGAGAGTAAAACAAGGTTCCCACAGCAAGTTGTTCAATAAACATAAAGGTGTGTGTGTGTGTGTGTGTGTGTGTGTGTGTGTGTGTGTGTGTGTGCACTCGGGCATGCACGCACGCATGCACGTGCACACACACACCATCCCTAAGAAAAGTACATTAGCCAAAAGCCCAGTTCTCTAGTGGTCACATGAGTGGTCTTCCACCACCTTCCCCAACCTCCCTTTCTTATTCCATTCCCCATTCTGGTCCTCACCCTTTTGAGTTTGAACCAGTCCTGCCCTCTCCTGGTGTGTCTTTCACTACACAAAACTTTGCAGCAAGCTCCTCATTTTACCTTCTCAAACATCCACACCCACCTACACTTGGTCGAACAAGGAGTCTCCCCTTCATTTCAGTTTGCCTTCCTCATGGGTCAGTCCAGTGATCTTAATAAGTGCTCTATGACTGGAAGCATGACTAGCATTGTCAGAGTTATTACTAATAAAGGAATGAGCGGCTGTGTTTTATTTTAGTTTTTCGTGGCACATACTCCTGCTGGGATCAGATCACCACATTTTATTTCTATCCTTTTTTTTTCTATCCCAGAATGACACACTTGTTGCCCCCAGAGTATTTGAATGTTGAGAGGAGAGCTCGCACAGTGATGTTTTACTGAACAGTCAATAAAGGCCAATACAGGAAAGCAGTCGACACAAACATTTAAAATTACAGAAGGTAAAATACTAGTAAAATTATAGAAGGTAAAATGGATAGAAGGAGTGCTTCTCTGGGTTTGCTGGATTTGGAAGTACTTGCTATATACGGTGACTATTTCTTTTCAGTATTCTAGTGTAGTTCCTAACTTCCTGGAGACATCCAAGCAATTTGAAGAGTTTTAGTTCTCAGATATTTTTTTCTGTATGCTCCTTTACTCAAAGAAATGGTATTTGACTATTTTGCTAATGACCCAAACCCTCATCAGAAGGAAAATAATCATTATTGCTTTCTCACCTTTGGGCTAGGTAATTATCATTAGATTTTCTAGGAAGCTAAATGTTCAGGTGGTTTCATTTAGATAATGGAGGGAAACCCAGCCCTCTTGGCCATGTGAGAGGAAATAATGACAGACCATGTACAAGAAAAGAATGAAACTTAATGACAAATCATGTTATCATATGACAGATTGCTTTCAATGTGGGAATCTGACCTTGAAGACAAACAGTAAAGCATGGGAAATTGATAAAAAGCACCAACCAGGCAGTTTCTTACCACTAAATTAAATTATTGTCTTAGATATATAAATAATAAAGATACGCATAGTACCCTTCTGCTCTTTGGGGACAATTCATCTTCTCTACAGCTTACCCTTATACTTAATGACTGATAATGGATTTTAAAAGAGTATTTAAAAAGCTGGGCCTCTTGAGATTCTATTTTGAATGGAAATTTTCTTCCAACATATTGCATCTTAGAAAATTAAAGGCAATGTGCACATTGGTATAACATTTACGTACATGTATCTCAGTCATTTTCCCCATTCTGTTGATTGTCTCTGTGGTTAATCATGAAACAGAGAATGTGAAATATGTCCTACACGAGTTTACTTGGCTGTGCACCGAAGTGGTTTAGAATAGCTCTTTCAGAATCGAGAAAGGATGTGATCTTGGCCTAGAAGAGATCAACACCCTCTTTCTGCAAAATACCAAATAGAAAACATTTAAGGTTTACAAGCTGGACTATCCCTCTGCCCCTTCTTCTTTTTCCTTCTCCTCCTCTTCATCTTCCTTTTTCTCCTCTCCCTGTTATTCTGTAAAAAATCTATTCAGCAGTATATATGTAGAACTGTAGAATCATATCTCACAAAAATTTATTTGCAAAAGCGGAGCAGGCTAAAACTGCATGGTAGCTGTGGATCCTTCGCTTCTCATATAGAGCTATGTGTGCTCCTATGCCAACCCACAAACTGTTGTGTATCTTGGTGGACTTTAGGCTTCATGCCAGTCTGTGGGAGCTTGAGTCCGGATTCCAAGTTTTATCTACTTTGGGGAAGTTACCAGAATCTTCCCTGCCTTAAATTACCAATTCTATCCATAGCTGATTGTCAATCAGTGAAGAGAATTTATCATTTCAGGAGGAGCTCCCATTAAACCCCCCTTCCTGTTCAGACCACTAGGAGAACAGGAAATCAGAAAGAATAATATCTACATTCTATCCTTTACAGTTAGGAACCAGCATGGAATTGGGCATAGGCATCATCTGGCAGTCTTAACTGATCCACATAGACATTATCTACTGAGTGCCCACAGCTAGTCAGCCTGTATATTTATGGTACATGTAAATTTATGGTATGGTACATGTAGACTGCCCAAGTCCCTGCTGCCCAAAGATTTTATTCTGGACTGAAAGAACAGAATATAATGGGGGGGGGGGTGGCGAGAATCTGAATCAACTTGTCCTGCTGAGAGCAACTCTCTGGCAAGCAGCTGTGTTCTGACAAGAAGATAAGCTTTCTCTATGCAAGCAAATATTCATTCATTCCATAACACACAAGGTACAGGCACCTGCAGAGCCCTGGAGACAGAATGGCCAAGTGAAAGATTTTCTGCTTTCCGGAAAGTTCATAGTCTCGTACAAAGCAAGAGATAGCAATGGTGCTTTAAATACCCAAGTGTCCTGAAGCCCAACACCATGCTTTGTTCTTAACATCAAACAAAACAAAACACAATATGATCAGCTGTTATTTACCTGAAGACAGAGAGTGTTCATGCTCTGTAGACCCAAAAAATCTTTTTGGGAGGGGGGTGGTTCCTGAGTCTACATAAACTGTAAGTTGGTATTTCATCTGAAGCATCAGTTTCCAGAAGAGTCTGGACTACTCAAACATATGCATAAAAGGCAGGGACGAAGGTATCTGTTATTTCACAGCTGTTCATTATGAATCAAGAAACACCTAGGTGTCCAGCATTAGCAAGCAACTTTATGGATATGACATCTAAACTAAGAGAAACAATGAGGCCATGGAAAACAATGTAGTTGATCTATTTATTGATGTAAATAAATCACAGTGAATCTATCTAACTAATGTGACAAAGGGGCTTTTGTTTTGCTTTGAGATGGTGTCTCATTATGTAGCCCAGTCTAGCCTCAGACTCATAATCTTCCTGCTTCAGTCTCCTGAATCCTGGAATTGCAAGTGTGTACCATAATATCCAGCTGATGGGAAAAGTTTATAATAAAAGTCAAAGTCAATTGTAATTATTGAAGTGCATATGCGTATATTTTTAAATTTGTTAAAAATATACATTATCATGCATAGCTAATGGATAGAGAAAGGGTTGTCCCTTTCCTGGCCCTAAAACTGACTACATTTTAATCTTTTGCATTTAAAAATGACCATTCTGTAATGTGTCCTGGGATGTGTGCAAGTGAAGGACTCTCCAGCCTGGATGCCCACCTGTGTCCAGAAGCAGCTCCAATTCACTTTCCAACAGAATGACTAGATCTACACCCTCAAAGCCCCATGGTTATTTTGAACAGTGGAGAGAGGAGGCAGTCCTTCCTGTCTTTAGGAGATGTGTAAAGCCACGGTCCTCCTGATACTCTCTGGAAATCAACAAAATTCAAAGGTCCTCACTTTGTAATGTTTGCAGTGAGACTGCAACATCTTAGCATTTGAGTGTTTTCAGATTACTCTCATTTAAACATCTGTGATTCGTTATCGTAAATATCACAGTTGTGTGAGACCATATGCTTCAGCTTGAAGTGCATATATAAAGAAACAAACGTGAGTTATAAATCTCAAGAATCTTACTCTTGCCGTGGGTATGTTAAAAGAACATTTCTAGACACATGGGCCCTTCTATAATCACAGTAATATACTTGAGATCCCATAGAAGTATTCTTCAGTTACAAAAGTTGCTGGTATTGATGGAAGCTATGATTTACATTTGGCTCATGTGCTTCCATGGTAATTCAGGTAGGAAGAAACAGAGCACAAAAGCCTTTGGCCACACTGGCTTTTACTTCCTGGGAAAGGTGCAAAGGTTATTGTGAAGTGAAGAAATCATGAGAAACTAGAATACCTTTAATGAGTGACAAGATACACTTGGCAGACATTCCCCTCCATTCCCACCAGACCAGAGCTTGGGATAATGTAATAATGCATAAAGTATGCAATATCTCTTGGCAACTGGAGACTGAATAGGCATGACCTAAGGGTTGCTTGTGTTCCTGCTGACATCAAAAATATCCATATATGCATACAAGAATTAATTGTGCTTCGCGTACTACAAGCTAAATCACTATATTTTAATTTCTTTTTTTTTTTTTTTTTTTGGTTTTTTCGAGACAGGGTTTCTCTGTGTTTCCTTGGCTGTCCTGGACTCACTTTGTAGACCAGGCTGGCCTCGAACTCACAGTGATCCGCCTACCTCTGCCTCCCAAGTGCTGGGATTAAAGGCGTGCGCCACCACCGCCCGGCCTATTTTAATTTCTTGATTGGGTCTTGTCAACTAGATAGAAGCAGTTTGTAATCACAGCTGGTTAGAGTCTCATCCACTGCAATTAGGGAGGAGGTGAATGAATTAATTGGTTGCAACCACAATGAATCCACTAATACTCCTGGGTTGCCGTCTCTGTGTTAGGACTGACACTGAGCTACAGAGGAACAGATTTAGGAATTCCCTGTCCTCACAGAGCTCCTGGGTTACCAAAGTGAATGCCATAAGAAAACGTTCAAGGTGCAGAAACTAGCATTCTAGGGCTGGAGTAGTTTGACTGAGAATCTCTGTTGACTACTTTAAGGCCTCACATTATGATAAGAACATACTCTAGGAAAGACACACACTGTTGCCTTAGGTCATACCCTTCAGCTCCTAAACAATACCTTCTTCTGGAAGCATTTCTAGACTCTTCTGGAGTCCAGATGCCCTCAGTCTGTCTTTCCATAGACTTTGGCCCATGTATGTTTTTGGCTATTGCTCTGTGGGTTCCCCTGGTAGGTCTCTTCACTTCAAGATTCTGCTCAACTTAATCTTTGATAATTCTTTTAGCTTTAAGCAGAGAGTGTTCGGCCTCCTGTTGAGCCAGGCCATGAGCTAGACCATGAACAGCTTTCTGCACCCAGAATAACCCAGCCCTCCCATATCCCCCCAGGTCACAGGGCAGGGATCTGTGATTGATGCAAAACACACTGTTCCAGCTAAACTCTTTATACCTTAAGGAATAATCTTTACCTCTAAAAGCCTCAGCTTTCCTTAAAACAGTGCTTTCATGGGTCTGTGAGAGATTTAAGAAATATTGGTCAGGTGGTGGGCTCCCTGCTGAGCAGTTAGAGCAGGCACTATAGATGGGAACTATTATTAAGGAAGTCTGCCAAAAGAGTGATCACAGATTAACTTGAGCAGAAACTTGAAGTGAAGAGACCTACCAGGGAAACCCACGGAGCAGTAGCCAAAACTGCTATTGGTCACACAGAGAAGGCTCTATAGTTAGGAACTATTATTAAGGAAGTCAGGTGCCACACTGAAAAGGCAGCACTGTTATATTCCAGAGAGTGCCTTAAAATCTGGAGGAAAGAGTTTTTGTGATCTTCAGTGTATGTTTATGTGGGCCAAGTGCTACTCACACCAACTAAACTGGTGTGGAGTAAGTGTGACTGATGTCTTATGGCACCTCTAGCTACGTCATAAACCAAGGCTTGATGTTTCACATATATTCTAATATTTTACAGATTTTTAATACCCAACTAACTTATCCACTTTTATGAAACAAATTCTTTCAAGATTGGCTTATTAAATTTTATGTGAAAAACTTAGTTTTGTAACTGACCATGTATAATAAGCTCATTGTCTAGAACAAATTCAATTTTATAATAAATTCTGTGGAAATTAGGCTAAGATTGGCTTTCTAAAGCATTTTTAGAAAGCTCAGCTCTTCAGTGATACATGATGTATTTGTTGATAAGTTCTTGCCTCAATGCCTTTGGAAATGGTGAGCCTGCTCACTGATTGGCTTACTCTCCCTGCTCGGTAGAATTTATTACAATGAATTATGATCTGCCTGTTTGTGATTTCTACCATATGCTACTTATTTGGCCTCTTGACATGATGACGAAATGGAACACTGAGCATCAATATGGCAGCCCTCCAAATTTTCACCGGGTCAACTTTCTACACTCTAAATATCGTGGAGGTGGAGAGCAGCAGCACACGGTATTCCTCTTTGTCTTGGCATTCGTTCCTTCCCGTCTACTACTGTGCATATTGCAAGTGAACAAATGACATTTTTAATGGGCTACTGGATAAATATGTTGAGCTTTGGGATAATCTAATTCCCCCATTGTATGCGAATCATCTAAAACTGGACTCCATCCCAATACATTGCTCAGTAGTCAGACAAGTTCCAGTTGAAAGGATCCAGTGACAGGCAAATTATCTCAACCAGAAAGAACCAGGCCTTTTAAGTGATAACCTGAACTCCTGTAGGCATTTCCAGGATTTGGATAAATATGAGGTCAAAGAAATACCAATATTCCTTTGCAGTACCCTTCGCCTGCACAGCTGTATCCTCTTCCCTCCCCTTTTCTCTTTGAGCACATTCTATGTGCTTCTGAAAGAGTTTAGAGCATCCCCAAGTGCACCCCTGTCCTCTGCCTTGACTGACACTTCTGGAAGACTCTTAGGGGAGGGGTCCCCCATTGCCCTTTTGTGGGAGCAGCTGTCTCTCAAGACCCCAAATCTGTGACTCCCTTAAGAAGTGAAGGCATCTCACTGAATGAAAAAGAAATAAAAAGGAAAGGAAATATGTCTGCTCCTAGGTATGGAGGAGATGGTTTATTGGAGTTAAAAGAAAGAGCATAGTTAGGGGCAAGGACATCAGGGAGAGTCCAGAGTAGACATGACATCTAGACTGGGCAGTGCCATGTGAGGAGAAGGGGAGGGAAAGAGAGAAAGGACAGAGGGGAACCAGGTGAACAGCCAGGAGACCCACGGATACAAAAAGAGAACAAGTAACCAAAATGGTTGGTTTATATAGGGAAAGAGCAGCCCAGCTCCCTGGGATATAGAAATTCAGGGTAGGGTACTCCAGCTAGAAGGATCCTTGAACATGTAGGGCTGAGGGATGGCAGGGAGAATCTGGTAGCCAGGTCCTCTTTGATATGTTAATTAGGCACCTTAGCTATTTGTCCCAGTTTGAAACCTACTACCCACCCCTGCCTTGGCCTTTCCAGCTTCAGAGCAAAGCCACTGAACTGGGTGGGCAAGGCTGTCACTTCCCAAGCCAAAACAAAGTGATGGGGAATCTTCCATTTGCCAATGGCTTGCAAGTCTTGGAGCTGGTATATACAATTCTGTCCCTGAACCAGGGACTGGCTGGCTGGGTCTCTGCTTGTCTCCAGGTGCTCATCCTTACAGGTGCTGTCCTTATAGGGAAATCTGTTGGTAGAACCCAGAGGAATCTGGAATTTCAAGACTTGCCAGAGTATGAAACACAACTGGGCTCTGAATTCCAGGGCTCCCTGCCACAAGTGGATGTCCCCCTGACTACAACTGTAAGGGTGTTTATCCTTACAGTGATAGTAGAGGAAAGCTCTACATACAAATTAGTAGGTACTAAGAGCTTTATAAGGAGGCTAGCTGACTCATCTGAAGTGACCAAGGTTCTCAGCCTTGCTGAATCCACAGCTCTGTCTCCCTGGCTGGGAAAGTTCCTGATCATCTCTTGCATGCAAATGCTCACCTGCATTCTTGCATGCAAATCAATGCTCACCTGCATACATACCATCATTTCTCAGTTTGATTTGGGATATGGTTCCAAATGCCTGGCTGCCAGGTTGCAGTGCTGATATTTCTTCATTCAACCGAGTTGACTACAGAGTCAGGCTCTCTGCAATGTATAAAACCGCTCCATCTCCAACTCCAAATTCCTAATCACCCTGGGACAGACTCGCCTAGCATCCAATCAGAAAGCTGCCTTCCACAATTTAAAGACATGGAAGATTAGTTTGACAGAAAAGAAGAAACCGGGAGCTAGCGTCTCAGTTTTAATGGTCTGCAGAAGGGGGGAAAATCTACCGAAAGCAGATGTAGGCTCTGTCTTTTTCTAGGAAGAATTCCTTAAGGGTTTACATGGCAAAAATAGGTTTGTCCTAGGGATTCCTTTGGCTGAATCATTCATCTTCCCCTGACATGATAGAATTGAAACTCTATTTTATCAAAGTTGGAATTGATGCCTGAGATGGTGTTAATGCTGCTTTATGGGTACTGTGCGCCTATCAAATCTACAGTCTTTGGAGGTCCAGATCCACTCCTGAGCTGATCCATCATACTCCCAGGACCCCACATGAGTCCCGTGGATGGCAGAACAAATCTGAGCCAAACATGGAGTGCAGTATATAGCCCAGTGCATTCAGGAAGGTATAAATGGAGGCTGGAGGATGGACCTGTCATCGCTGTGTGCCCCACCATGAGTGAAATTGCACACATGTAAGTGGCTGTCTATTGCCCAGAAGGCATGAGCAATGAGGGCTTGGGAAGCCACATGAAATGTTGTTGGTGTTGTTTATGCAGTTCTGAAGAGCCTCTGGAGTAAGTCCATCCTCTTTCAGAGGATGCTAGTGCCTCTGGGTACCAGTGGGATATGCAGGTGCATGAAGGTCATCAAGTTGGTTTTGTACATCCCACCTTAGAGGGTCCATCTGATGGTTTGAACTAAGTGTCACCTTATTCATTAGAAAGGACTTGTACCCAAAGTCCCCAGATGCTGTTATGAGTCCTTTGTGCCCACAGGGCAGTTGAATTCTGTGGTTTTTTGTTGGATCCTGGGATGATGGGCACACTCTAGACTGAGAGAGAATGAACGAACAGTTTACACTTACCCATACAAAGACAATGTCAAGTCTTAGAAGATGGATAGGACAGGCAGTCCTATGGGTGGATACAGTTCAGAGAATCTGCAAGGCAGTTGGAGGCAAGTTGGTATCTTGGAATCGGCAGTGTGATTGAATCTGGCAAGTGCTGTAGATCAAGACTTGTCTACACCACTAAAAGGGCCATTTTCTTGGTGTGTGGGTAGGGATGATAGGCACAGATACTGTCTCTGTGAGGTCTACAGTTTCCAGAATGGCTGACTCACAGCCTTCCTTCCCAACTCACATACATCCTTGCCCCAGTACACAAAGACTATGAGGATCACTGTGAGAGAATTTATGGCATATTCAGTTTGCAAGCCTCAGACCATACCTACAACCTTTAGAACCATTTTCCATCAAAGATGGGAGCGTCTGCACCACAGATGGAGCCAAATGCCCTTATAAGTATACAGGAGGCCCCCTGTATTAGTTCAGACCTGTCTGTAGGAACAGCAGTCTTCAGCATTTAGCAGATTAACTTAAATCCGGCTGCGTCTCCCCATTTCCTGGTAGTACAGCTTAATTTTTTTCCTCTGCTCCATTTTTCTGTGATGGTAAGAAATCTGTGCCTTTGGGGTTCTTATCCCTAAGAACCAATATTCAAAACAAAGAAAGGAAGAAGCGCTGACATCCAGGTCAGGGAGATTACGCCCCTTAATTCACGTGCCAAACTTCCCATTTCAGTTGCGGCTTTTGTCTCCCAGCTAAAGTTTGTCTTTTTGTGACATTTGCATTAGGCCCAGAGGACATTTTGAGTGGAAACACTCTGAAAGCATAATTGAAGCGCTGAGTGTTGCCGCTCAGCTCATTTGCATTTCCCCCAGGTGGGGCGTCTTCACCTCCCCCTCACTTCTCCTGGGGTGCTCACAGATTATCTCAAAGAATGATGTTATGCAACTGATTCCCATAAATCCTCGTGTAGGGTGTATAATATGTCTAGCTTTTTCTCTTTTTAATTCTTTCTGGAAGCTATTTTAAATGTCACCATGATAAAGTATGTGAAGAAAATTCCAGTAGGTTCAAGAGAGCACGGACAGTTCAGTGCCTTCCCCCATCATCTATACGATATTTTCGACATTTGTTCACAAGTTTAATTGCGCATTAAAATTTTTCCTTTGAGTCGTCTATGGAAATGTCACTCGGAGCTACTAATCCTTTGACCGCTGTCACTATAGAAACAAACATTTTAAATCGTCATAAACTATCCAATTCTTCCTTATTTTGCTTTTTAAACTCTGTACCTCTGGACACACACTGCCTTCATCTTGGTGCCAAGTTGGCACCTCCCTGATGCCTTGGAAAATCAACACGCTTACTAATTGGAGACTGTGAGGCAAACCCATTCTTGTCAATAGTACATCTTCAATGGAAATGTGGTATACTATTAGAATAAATAAGAAAGTAGTGTGTCTTTTCTATAGGATAAATTCATTTCTCTTTTAATGAACTATTCTTTGTGTACAACAGGTCTTTATTACTTATCACTGGTCACCATATAGGCGCTACCTGGGTTTGATCCTTTGTTAGGATGTGTGCCTGTAGTCCTTCCCTATTGATGGATGTTAGCTACACTATTTCACTCCCATCTCTGTTACTGTGATTTTTAAAATATCCAAGTAGGCTCACATGATTGAACCCTTGCTCCCTAGCTTCTGGTGCTGTTTTAGAGCATTGAGGAACCTTTAGGGAGTGGAACCTTATTGGAGGAAATGTGTCTGTGGGAGGGATTGACCCTTGAGGTTTGACAAAGCAGCCTCACTTCCTGTCCATTCTCTGCTTTCTGACTATGGACACAACGTGCCTAGCTGCTCAGCCTCTGCTGCTCTGCCTTCCCGCTATGATGGACTATGCATGCCCTCTCAGACTGTGAGCCAAGATAAACATTTCCTCCCTTCAGTTACTTCTTATATTTGGTCACAGTAATGAGAAAAGTAGTTCATATAGCTGGCTATCAGATCTGGATTATAAACTGACTAGGGTGAAGCCATAAACTGTATGAAGGGTGCGCAGAGAGGAACTGAACCCAGGTCAGGATTTCCAGGGAAGCACTAGGTAGCCATAAGAAGACTTTGTGACTGAACTTACTTTTTACTGATTTGAATTTTTAGGTTCATTTTAATGTGTATTTACTAGAAAAGTACACCTTTTGTGTTCTGCATTGTCTTAGTCACTTTTCTATTGCTGTGACAAAATGCCATGAGCAAGGCAAGTTATAAAATATAGCATTTAATTGGGTTTATGGCTTCAAAGAGTTAAAGTCCATGATGAATGAACAGAAGCATGAGGCTTGACCTGCTTGTAGAAGGCTGGGAAACACACTAGGAATGAAGAGTCTTTTGAAACCTTAAAACCTGCCCCCAGTGGCACAACTTCTCCAACAAGGCCACACCTCCTGATCCTTCCCAAACAGTTTCACCAACTGGGGACCAATTATTCAGACAGATGAGCTGTGTGTGTGTGTGTGTGTGGCAGGGGTAATTCTCATTTAATGCTACCACAGGCATGTTATATAAAAATTGTCCTCCCTTCCCAGAAATGAAGAAACTATCTACCAGGAACTGATATGAGCAGACAGGAGGAATTGCAATCCTGAATGTGAACTTAAAAGTCTCAGTGTGGTGTCTTTTTTTATTTTATTTTATTTTATTTTATTTTATTTTAGCAAATATCACAGATTAAGTTTAATTGGAGTTATCCTTATAAACAGTCTTTCAGTGTTGTGGCTGCTGTGCACAAAGCACTCTAGCGTCACTTGCTTAATATCACTCTTCTTTCTCAATGCTCTTGCTGGGAATAGATTGGGCATCACCCCAGCAAGCAAAGGGGTTCACAGGCAGATACACGGACCTCAGAATGAGCCAGAGTGGAGCTGCGTAGAGTACCTGTCTCCATGGTAACAGCCCACTGTTCCTGGTCTGAGCAAGGAGGCCTAACTAGAAAGAACTGTGAGGCACAGGAGTAGGGGACCCGTTGGGAGAGGGAGGCTGTACAGGAGGAGGGGATGATGGTGATTCAGTTGATCATCTTTGTCAGAGAGTCAAGTTCAGTCCCTAGAGCTCTGTGCACAGACATGAATCTTATTTTGATGCATGTCACAGGGGTCTCAGTGAGCCCATTTCCCAGAAGGCAAGATTAAGGATTCAGGGTGTTCCAAGGTAGCAGGGCTCCAAGAGGAGTCAGAATCAGAAAAGAGCTTAAAAGCAAACATGAAAACTGCCGTTCTCCTGGCACAGGAGTAAGAATTCACAGCATGCCCAGATGCCAGCCTCCACTCTATGCCAGGAATGGCCAGGAAATGTGGAGACCTGGCACAGTCTTCAGATACACAGTTTATTATCTAGCATCTCACTTACTGACTTGGTATAAATTTGATTCATGAGGACTTTTTTCTTCAAATTCTGTTTTTTTCCCTTAAATTAATATTCAGCTAGCATATAAAATGTTAGTACCTTTGATGTGATCACCTGTCATCTCTGATGTCCTTACCAACATCCCTCATGTCCTCATCTCTTTCCTTGGATGCCCTTACTGGGTACCTGTGATGACCTCCAAGGATTTAGGAGGGAGACACCGAAGGGCATTAAAATGTGAAGTTGCCCTTCTTCTCTACTACTAGGAAGGTGAATGTACTTAGAAGTTTAACAGAGTGTTTAGACTGCGGGTGTGTTCTTGCCCTATACCTTTCTGCTCACCTGACCCTGATTAAGCAAGTCTCTGAGTCAGTCTCTTCTGTAAAATGGAAAATGGCACTTTTGCATTATCCTCCGTGATCCTCAGTGGGACTGTATTGCCCCCAAGGAGACAAAATTTATTTTTATGTGGAAGGAATAAAGCGTTACTTAGAAAAAAAATAAGCTGAGATAGACATGAACTATGTAGACAAACAGTGTATCTATGATGTTAAATTTTTATGATAGTGATAAAATTTAGGAAAATATCCAAAATTCCAAGATGTCTCTTTAGGGAAATGGGTAATGAAAAAGTAAAAGCCATACAACATTGATACAGTGAGGCCATGTGGTGAAGAGAAGATACGAACCATGCATTGGCTGTCAGGAGCCATGTGGCCAGTGGTGCTGAATGGCGGGTATTGACACCGGTCCTTTTGTTCAGGCTGCTCACATTGGATTTAGCTGTGTTTTGGGACCATGGTAAAGATGTATTAAAGTATAGGGAGAAATGAGCTAGAACCTCTGACTGTAATGAAATAAGGAGTCAGTCTGAACATGGGAGACTGTGTGTGAAATAGTATGTGCAGATTATGGTGTTCAAGAGGGACTGTATGCTCCATCCTGTATACCCATCTCTATCACAGGCCTCAACTAAGTCAGGAGGTCACTGCAGGCTTTGATCTCAGTTCACAGTCTTGTCTCTAGCCTGACCTGCTGGCAACAGGACCTGGGCCCTCATCCCCACCAACAACGCATCTTTTTACTCCTGGGTAATAATGGGCTTCATGGAAACTGTTATGGCGGCTTCTCATATGGAATAAAAGTGGTTTATTTATTTCTAAGCACATGGAAATGAATAATAAAATAAGATTCCATTTCTGCTCTGGGCTGTGAAAATAAACAGATAATGTAGAGATAGATATATCAGTACAATGGATGGGAGACATGATTCATGGTTTGGTGTGAAGTCCTTGTGCTAGAAAACTAAGAACGGAGCATTGCAGCACTTAGTAATTTGATTTGTTCACTGGTTACTTTGAGCTTTGACTATTAATTAGGAAGCTCCAGTATGGGTGCTACCATCACCTTGGTAGGAGGTTCAAAATAATATGAGAGGACAAAGCTCATAGGAGCAAGTAAACAAGGACCCATGTGTTTATTCTCTCTCCATTCTCAACTGCGGAGATGATACTTGATTCTTCCACCTGGAATTTTGAGCCAAATAAACTTTCTCTCCCCTATATCGCTTTTGTTCAGGGCATTTTACCGCAGCAGCAGAGATGAAAGCAGGACCGGCTGAATCTCGCTGGGTAGTTAGGAGTTTCCAGGGTGAAGACTGTACAAACTACCTTCTGCCTGTCAGACCCAGTGATGGTGGGAAGCAACGGGTGGGAAGAAGATGGAGAGGGAACATGCAGATGTAGGCATGGAGCCCAGGAGGAGCTGACAGACAGCCTGGACATGAAAGACATTGATGGCTGTGCATCATTTTGCAATGAGAAGCCATTGCCTCAGGAGAGTCGGGTGGAGGCCTTATCACAGTATAGAAAGCTCAGGGATTCCCGTAAGGATCAAGGCTTTGAGTGACCTTCAGGGCGCAATCCCCAGACCCCATCATCTCTCTTCTTGCTTTTTGCTCTCTCCTTTGGCCCTGTGTCTGGGTCCCTTGTTTATGTCCAGTTCACTTGCACCACAGGATTCTTGCACAAGCTGTGGTTCTGTCTCCCTGAAATGGCTCTTCTGTTTCTCACAGTGACACTGGATTCTCATCCATGTCCCCCATTACATTTCAAGCTAGATAATATTGGTTCTTGTGAGCACTATGAACTCAGCATCTCGCACAATATAGGCTCTTGTTTAGTATTTGTGGAAGATGCATACGGAGAGAGGGAAATAGGAAGGGAAGGAGCAAGAACATGAGGAAGTTCCATCTGAACCCAAGACACCCGCAGTCCTATCTGTCTTTCCTTTCCCCACCCTCCTCAGCTGCAGCTGTCTGCTTTGATCTTGTGCATGAACTGTGGCCAGAGTCCTTGTGCTGGCTGTGCAGCAGCAAGTCTCTACAGGCCTCGCCATTTGGGAGTGCTGCCCTCAGTGGATGTGAGCTCCGTGCCAACGGCCATGAACAGCCTCTGCACAGATCACCTCCAAGAACGGAAACTGTGTGAGCCTGAGGAATCTTGATGACCAAGATGGTCAGAGGAAGGGAGCAAGAGGCTGAGAACTGGAGATACCAAAGTCCATCTGAGCAGTAGTAAAGATGGCCCTGGCGCCTGAACACAGGGCCTGTTAGCCAGAGTTATCTATAGCAACAGAACTGACAGAATGATTATACATATGTATATGTGGAGAGAGAGAGTATTTATTAGACCAGTTCACAGGCCGTGATTCAGTTATTTCAACAATGCTTGTCTTCCTACGGAAAGGCCAAGAACCCTGTAATTGTTCGGTTGTTCGGTCCATGAGTCTTGCTGTCTCAGCTGTCCCACTCTAGTGCTGGGATCCTGATAGTTTCCTGGAGAGCTGCTTGTCTTCAGACTACATTGGAACCCTGAAGAAGTAGGTTCTAGCAGCAGTAAAGGAATGCTACAGCAGCAGGGTAGATGAACTTGCCAGCAAGCATCAGGGCAAGTAGGTCAGAAGCAAAGCCTACTTTCTTCCATGCCCTTTTATGTGGGCTTTGCAGACTTAGGATGGGTCTTCCTACCTCAAATGGTCCAATCAGGGAAATCCCTCACAGGCCTTTCCAGCACTTTGGGTTTTAGTTGATCCCAGATGTGGTCAAGTCCATCACATGGTGTGACTGAGAGGCAGTGAGTGCAGTATCCATCCCAGAGAGATGAGACTATGTGAGGAGGACTGAGCAGGAAGCTGTGGGGCTCTGACATTCAGTTCTAGTGAGATCCCACGAGGGCTTTACTCTCCTGGTGAATTGTCCTTACATAGTGATGACACTGCTGTGAAGCAGGATTCATGTCTCCATTTCTCATTTACAAACTGTGTGAACTGGTCTCTGCCCTTTCTCCAAACCATAATGACCTTATCTAGAAAGTTCCAGGTATGGGGATCAAAGTGGCACTTGTTCTTCTTTGCTGTGAAGATGAGACAGCGTGTGCAAATTCTTGGCCCCGGACTCATGTGGAGGAGTGCTCCATCCACACCAGCTGTCATTATTGCTAATATAACGGTCATCAGTCACCAGCTTCCTGGAAGAGCAAGATGGCCTCAGCCCCTCAGATCTTTCCATGGCTTTACCAGCATACTAGGACCCGAGTTGGCATTGTCACCAAGAGACATAGAAAATAAAGTTCCCAGTAGTAACATTTTAAGAGATTAAAGCTGAGAATAGCCCTGTTGCTTGTTAACAGCAGAATTACTACCAACTACAAACTAGCCTGTGATCCAGTGACTAGGATCAGTATAATCTTTAGTGATTACTGTGTAGTGATTTGGGTAAACTACTCCATGGGTGAACCTCACAAAAGCCATGCTATGTGAAAGAAATCAAACACAAGAGGAGATCTTCTGGTTGGTTCCATTACCCCAGTAAATGTAGTGCATGCTGCCGACTCTGGTTTCATCGCTGATGGTAGAGTCGCCTCTAGGGAGGAGGAGAGCCATTTTACTCAACAAGGAGGGGACCAGTCAGATTCTGCATCATGATCTGAGTGGTGGTCAGACAGCTATACTGACACCACAGAAATGCACTGAGCTGTGTGTTGTGTGTCCTGTTTCAGACTTATAAAGAAGACAAGGCTGTCAGGTAGAGCATCAAAAGCAGGTGTGCTATGCTCCTTATTGGTAGGTTTTGCTTTCACTGGTATTAAGTAACCTTCAGTCAGCTGCAATCTAGAAGTTTTAAGTTCAGAATTCCACAGAGAGAGAGAGAGAGAGAGAGACTGACAGAGTCAAAGTAAGAGAAACACACACACACACACACACACACACACACACACACACAGTGAGATGGCTACAGAGAGAGAAAGAAGAATGACCGACCAGAAGAGACAGAAGAGAGGGATGCAAGAAATGGAGAGAGAGGGAAGGGGAGAGAATGACAAAAGGAGACAATGAGGATAGAGAGAGAAAGGGCCCCAATGCTTATCATTAGTAGAATAAATAAACCTGGTCCAACTAAATACTGGAATATAATATCACGATTAGGATCAATATAGTGATTTGGATTCTATCCACATAGCTTTTATTACAGAATAGTGTTATAATTGCTCTTTTATTACTCATTATTGTTATTAATCTCTTACTGTGCATACTTACATTAAACTTCATCATAAGCATATGTGTGCATAGGAATAAGGATGTTATATATTCAGTTCTAGCCATCCCTACCTCCCCAGGACTACCATCTCTCTATCATTACATGTCCTCAACCTACGCCAAGCTAACTCATTTTCTTGGCTTTTTTTCTTGCCCATCTCCAAATCACTGTCTATAGCTCATGTCTATGATGGAAATCTCAAAGGGCTCTCATGGGATTCCCATCCCTGTTCTCCACCACACTAGAACCAGAACACACACCTACTGCTGGTACTGTCCACACTGTAGGATGGTGGATGGCATCCAAGAAGCATCCCAACTTACTTGTTTTTCTGTTTCCAAAAGACATTTTCAGAATACTTGCCTATACCTCTCACCCATCTCCAGTTCACCTCTCATAAGTCCCCCAGGTGTCCTCTTTCCAAAAATCTATTTTGGTAACTCCGGCACTTCCACAAACACCCATCATATCTTTGAATGGGTTTGAACACCTGAATATTCTCCACTCTCTGCAGGGCCTGCTGGCCCACTCAGTTTCAAAGTCACAGCTCAGATATTGTCTTGTCAATGCCATCTTTGATTCTTCTACCTGTTGTGGTTCCACTCAAAGACTCACACATTGCAAAAGCAGGCCACTTCCTCCAAACAAACTCTGCCATTTCTCACCCATAATTCACCCACAACCCTTAGGGGCAAGACCTGCCCTGTCCCTCAGCCTCCACAATGCTGGGCCCTTGCCTAGAAACTAAAAGTTGACTACAGATGTACCTTTTTGTGTTTTCCTCTTTGAGCTGATCTCATGTAGCCCAGTGTGGCCTCAAACTTGTTACGTAGTCAAAGATGACTTTTTTCTGATGCTATTATCTCTACTTCCCAGGGGCTGGGGATTATAGGAACCCATCTCCATGTCTAGTTTGTGCATTTCTGGAGACAAGATGCAGATAACTGTGTGTTCCTCTTTTCCTCCAAGCCCAAGGTTCTGTCTTGATTGGGTAAACTCCATCAGCATAGTCCAAGTCACTCTGAGACAAGTGGCTTGGATCAGGGTAGAGGGCAGCTTTGTGGAGTAGTGGCCACTCACCCATCCATGTTTAACAGATCAGAGCCACCTCCAATATTAAAGCTGTCCAAGCTACTCACCTTCCACTGCTTGTTTTCTTTCCTTAGTGACCTTCAGCGACTGCAAGGGCAATGAGAAGCTGCACTATGAGGTCTCAAGCCCACACTTCAAGGTGAACAGCGATGGCACCATAGTGGCTCTCAGAAACATAACTGCAGTGGGCAGGACCCTATTCATCCACGCGAGGACCCCTCATGCTGAAGACATGGCCGAGCTCGTGATTGTCGGGGGAAAAGACATCCAGGGCTCCTTGCAGGTAACTTGAGGGCTTGATATGAGTCACAAAAACAATGTTACATTCGGCAGCATGTGGGAAATGAGGGTTTATCAAGTGGGTCAAGAGTCTTTCTGTTGTCATCGTTATAGCTATGAGTGACAAAAATCCAACTCAAAAATAAAAGGCGAAAGACAAGGCAGTGGGAACACAGTGGCTCAGGTACCTAATGAAGTTTTAGTTTTCCTTCTCCACCATGCATGGCTATATACACTAGCACCTAGAAAAGGGCATCTACTCTGGTTTGTCTCTATCTTCTGATTCCATATTGTTCATTGGCTCCACTCTGTAGGTATCCCAGTGTCGAGGTTCCCTGACAAGTCCATTTCATTCTCCAGGCTGAAATCACCTGATTTTATCTTTCCTGGTGATCCCAACTGAAGCTTGTGATTGAATCTCATTGGCTCTAATTAGATTGCATGATCATCCCTGATCTTGACACTGAACCATTGGTGATACTCTGGTTGGTGGTATGTCCTTTCCTGAAAATGTCTCCACCTGTCCAACACATGGAGCAGGAGTGAAAGACAATATTTACTCAAACATTAGTGAAAGTGGTATTATCAGAGAACAAGGGATGGAGATTTGGTTTGCCAGGAACACAGTAGCTCATAGAGTTACATAGCAGGGTGACCACTGCACAGAGAATGGCTTTTTGCCATGAACTGACACTCATTCCCTTCCATATACTCACAGATGGAAGTCCCTGACACTCCCACATGTGTGCAAACCTGACCAGTGTCACATGTCAGCATAATAATTGTGTCAGGCAGAGTCCTTTGGCTATAACCTGCAACCGATTCTTCCTTCTCCAGGAACTCTATGACTCTGCTATCTTCATTAGAAGTTTTGAAAAACACCCTGGCAGACTCCCCCAAAACAATGACAGCAACAGTGGTGGTGTCCCCAGCTAGACATAGATAGCCTTTTCTCCTGCCTGCTGCCATGTTTCTTCTCTCTGGAAGCCATGACCCTCCCAGAATCTCCATCTGGTGCTCTTGACAACCCTGCCTTGCCTGCAATTGAGTCCAGTGATAGAGCGAGCGGGATGCCACAGCTGGGGAGCTGAGAGAGTACAACCAGCAATGAGTGCTGTGCTGGCTTCATGCCTACACTGTCTCCACGATCTTAGGAAAGCAATGTCACCTCTCGATCTGCAGGCTAGCAAGGTGACACAGGCTGGAATGGCTCACAGTGGTCCTGCGCTGTGGCATTCTGTCACCATGATCATGTCAGATGTGACTGCATGCTCCTTGCTGGACCAGGGTATCTTTCCTGATGCAGCACTTGTAGGAACAACTGTCAATTGATCATGTGTAGATGTTTCCAGGGATGGACTCTATTTATCAGGTCTGGGCTGAACAAACACTATGACTCTCTTTTCTGTTTGTTATTCTGCAAATTAAGAGGAGATTAACACACACACCACTGATGCTTTATTTCATCTATTATTTGATAACTTCATACTGTATATGGGGTATTTTTTATCATATTTACTCCTATTACTCTTTTATTACCCTTCATTCCCTCTGAGCTTTTTACAACAAGTTCTCCTCTGTTTTCATGTCTTTTGCTTCATGATCCACTGAGTATAATCTTGGTTGCCCACATGGGCATGGACTTGGGGGCTTGGGGGTTATTTACTGGATCAGGGATCACTTACTAGTAGCTAAGTCACTGAAGGAGAGTGACTGTCCCCTCTCTCAGCAGCCATCAACTACCAGTCGTTCCTCAGCTAGGGGTGGAGGATCATAAGCCCTCCCCCATCCATGATGGAATGGTGGCAGGCTCAATCTTGTGCAGGAAGTCAGAGCTGCAGTGAGTTCTGGAGTAAAAAGGTCATGTCATATCCAGACGATATCGTTTTATGGCACCCCTCTCCATCCACTGGCTCTTTCATTCTCTCTGCCCCTTCTTCCATGATGTTCCCTGGGCCCTGGAGCTGGGGTTATTACAGATGTCCAGTTATGAATCTGTGCAGGGACTGATACCCACTACACAAAGGAACTTCTCTGACCAAGGCTGAGGGCAGCACTAAACTGTAAACATAAATATTTAGAAGGCGTTTGACAGCATGCCCATTGTTTAGCAAACCAACAGTGTCACCGATCTTTTTAAAGGTAGTAGGACATTGGTGACTACATCTGCCAGTGTGGAAACTCATCTACACACAAAGGCAAGCCTGCTCCTTACTGGCTGGTGCTGCTGTTTCCACAGCATCTCATTGACTTGTGATAGAGCAACTTGGCAGATAACTCAAACAACAGAACTGCCAGACTGTGTGACAAAGATGCTTCTTAGGAGAATGTAAACGGTACAAAGATCAAGAGAGGGGATGATTACATAAGGAACTAAGTGGTTCTAATAGGCATTGTTTGCCATGATTAATGGTTCATATTTATAGTAAGTAAACAGTCATAGTGTTTGCTCAAAAGACAGCAGGGGGATTCTGGGTATTTCTCAGAATAAAAGCCTCGCTTGAAGGATGGGGAGACTGGGGTTGGTGGCCTAGAGATTTGGCTATGACTGTTGAATCTCTCGAGCCCCCATGAGGTGCTTCCAGCAGCGCAGCTCCTCCAAGCCCTGGTTGGTTCCCATTTGCCACTGTCTACATGCACTGTGGATAGAGCTTGACTGAGCCTGTTACTTCCTATAAAGGTCTTGGAGGCGTGGGGAGTTCCTATGGCATTCAGTAGGCCAGACTTCATTAGAACAGATGCCAGGAGCCTTGAGAATTTTATGAAGTTTAAATATGCTCAGATGTGTCCATAACAGAAGGAAAACAAAGCAGGTGGCAAAAGGATCCTGGGGAGCGCTGGGAGCTTCATACCTGTGTGTATAGGGTGTGAGTGCGTGCGTGCGTGCGTGCATGTATGTGTGTGTGTATGTGTTTATATAGACAAATATACATGTGTGGGAATGCACATGCACAAGTATACCTGAACATGCAGGGGTCAGAGATTCATCATTATCCATCTTATGTTTTGAGACAGGCTGGTCTATCCTTGAACACGAAGCTTACCAGTTCAACTAGACTGGCTAGCCAGTGAGCTCCAGGGATCCTCCTGCCTCTGAGGTTATAGACCGGTACTGATGTTCCTCTCTCATGAGGGTCCTGGAGGTCTGGTCTGAGGTCCTCATGCTTACATGAGAGGTGCATTGCCAACTGCGACATCTTACCAGCCCTGAGTTGGCCCTACTGTGTGGATAGGCAGGGTGAGGCTATTGGGGACTATCAGTAAGTAGTATTAGTTTGCATTCTTGTTACCTGTCAGAACAATATAAAGGTGGGGATTAATTTAGGGTCACTGTGTCAGAAATTTTACTGTAGATATCTCTGAAACATATCACTACAGGCTCTGCTGACTCTGGGCCTGTAGAGAGGAGAGAGCATCGCGCCTCTGGGAGCATATGGCATATGGATGCAGACAGAGAGGACAGGGCTGGAGACAAAGCAGCGCTTTCAAAGGCATGCCCTAGTGACCTGCTTTTTCCAATTAGACCCCACTTCCTAATGATTCCAGAGCACTCTAAAATGGTACCACCAGCTGGTGACCAAGTGTTCAACTTATAGACCTCGGAGGGATATTTCATATCCGCACCTTAACTGTACATGGATTGACCTGGTGTCCTGTCAGAAGAGAGAGTGAAGATGGTTTACTGCTAGACAGGGATGTATAAGTGAAGGGCAATGAATCCCTTTGGAGAAGGGAGAGGTCAAGAATCCAAGAATGTTTTTGCACTCGGCCCCTCTCTCATGTGTTATAATTGTTGGTTCATGTAATATATCAAGTGTGAGGCATTCACTACTATCCCCATCTTATTGAGAAGGATCTATGAAGACTGCATGACTCACCCCAAGTCACTCAATGCTATTGGTGAGATCTACACACTGTCATTCTGGCTGTTTAGACCATACCTCTTGCCTCTTTTAGGTGCTGCCCTATCCTGGCCTGAACTGTCCCTTGAAGGACAGTTCCTTTGGAGAGTGAGGAATGTGCCATGAGGTCATACCTCCTGGAGGAAATGACTAATTGCCTACAGGATGTATCTCGCCTTAGCTCTTTGACCTTGGGTAAATTGCTGTGCCTCCCAAGCCTCCATTTAGTTTGAGTTTATCATCCATAAAGAAGAGATGGTAATGGACCTCCCAGGGTCTTCATGGGGATCAAATGAGACAATACATGCAGCACTAACGGTTAGTATTTAGCAGGGGCTCCAGTAATGACCAATGCTGATGCTTATGTAATGCTCGGGGGAGCTCAGCCCTCCCCTGCCTTACTCCTTGCATTCCATAGCATGCTGAGAGTGGAGTGTGTCATCATCTACTCCTCATGGGTGAGGCGTGAGAGACGTAATGATGGCATCCCTTGTCCTAATACACAACAAACAGGTCCTGGAGCTGAGGCTCACTTCTGACTGGGGGTGGAGAACCAATCTCACGATCTGGAACTGAGCATGTGCACAAAGGTTACATTCCACCGAGACTGTGGGGACAGTGGAAAGTCGGAACTATAATTGGCCCTGTTCAGTACTATTCTGATTCTCCCTGTTCCTATGGCTGATACCAGAAGGATGTTGTAAGAACCTTCAGGCATACTTAGCCTTACTCTCTTCTGCACCTTGCTTCCTTCTCTACCCAGGATTTTGAGGTTGACCTTGAACTCAGATAGGGGCACTGTGACCATAGCTATCCGGGGCAGGTTTGTCCCCTCAGGATCAGCCGCCATACTTTGTACCCCCTATAGAACCGAGAACACAACATCTCAGAGTTCTACATTTGGGGTTGGAGGAGGCTAGAGGGGTTAGCCTTGAGTTAAAACAACAGGAGAAGTGGGCAAGCAGTGGAACTTTAGACTCATGTAAAAGGCAGAAGGGATCTTTGTGGATTCTTGACAGAGGAAAAGACAGGATTGAAAGCTTTGGAAGTCTTTGCTCAAGTAGAGATGAGAGTGAATGGTTAAAATCATGACCACTATTCTTTCAGGAATCTGCTTCACAGAACCTGTTAAAGGGTGTGAACCTCAGCATATGTTTTAATGGGTACTTTTTTTCTCATCTCTACACTCTTTCTGTGAGGCTGGACATTTTATTCCCCCACCATATGCACACATGAGAACTCAGCCAACAGCCCTAACTTGAAATTGACAAGAAGAAGATTGAAACACTGGCTCCCCTATCCAAACACACATCCCCTGATCTGATACTCTGTTGGCAGGAATACTACCCTGGGCAGGTGCTGCCATTGTCCATGGGTCAAGAGACTCGCAGTATATGGCTTACGGTTCCAGAGAAGCAACTGAAGAAAATAGATATACAAAGTGTGGCTTGAAGGAAGGACGGGCTAAGATGTTTGTCTGGATGATTCTGAGTTTTCTGGTCTGGAGGATGGAGCTAGATGGGACTGGGCAGGACAGGAGTAGATGGATGGTCTGGGTGTTTGGTAAGACCTGCCTATTGAGCTAGAGGCTCTTGATAGAGGTTTCCAGGCGTTGGTGGCTAAGATGGGACAACTTGAGATGGTAGGACTTTTCTTTGGAGTAGAAATGATTAGGCTCCTATATCCACCCCTCTTGTTTGACCTTGGACAAGTCACTCTCCACCCTGATGTCCTTATCTTTAGAATAGAAGCCATGGCTCTGTGTCTTTCCATTGGGTTTAGCAATAACCTCAAGAAGTAGAGTGGTCAACAGGGTTTGACTGGCACATCTAGAGGACAGATGAGGAGCTTCCAGCTGAATTTATTGACAGAGGCTGTAAGACTGAGCCAGCGAAAGTGGTTCAAAGAAAGCAGAGGGAAGGTATCACGTGGTAGCAGATGTGTTACCCAGTGAGACTCAATCTGCAGAGGGCATAGCTTCCAGATTTTGAAAATTCATACATGAAATTGTTGAAGAGCAAATTTAATCAATATCTAAAAGATATAAGATTCTCTAAGACAAATTACAGTACAGTCCCAGTTCCTCTGTGAGGAATGCAGCCCTCCTTTGATGGAAGGCTATGTTTCTCGTCTTCCTCCATGCTATGTGATGTCATATACAATGGAAACCCCAGCACCCAAACTTTGGTTTGTTAGTAACTTTCATTATAAAGCTGTTCCTGAATCTTTAGTGGGCTTCCTATAATCTAAAACTCAACTGAGCTATGTACGTTCACCTTAGATCTGAATTGACCAAGGCTGGATTTTAAACCTCCAGACTTTTGACAGGCTGTGAGTTACTGTTATCATAGTAGAGATGCTAACCTTCCATGCACAAACCAATTTGCCAGTCTGTAGAAGGTGGAGTTGAGCCTGAATCACCAAAATGAGCTTGAGCCAGACTGTGTCTACCCGCCACTAAACTGGCTATCTCTCACTGCCTGATCAAGGAGAGAGGGAGAGCAGATGGGTGTGTGGCTGGGTGTGGGCGTGTGGGTGTGCACATGCCATATGCCAAATGCATTAATTAGTGCATGCGTGTGTACCTGCTCCCTTCTGTTTGTCTGTTTCACCTTGTGTGCCACGCTTCAGGGAGTTACCTGGAAAATCTCTGTGCTGTAGCCCTTATGATGAGATGTATTTGCTTGAATGTAAAGGAGATGCATCCTTCTCAGCCTGCCTGTCAGTTCCTGCACTGTTTGTTTATTTATTATTCATTCCTTCATTTCATTTCTGAGTCTATGACCTGCAGTCTCATGACTATGGAGGATGCAGAAACACTAGGGGAGCTTCAGGGATTTGTTTTGACTTAAGGTTAGAGAAATGAAATGACTATGCCTGGGCCATCTTGAATCTGGGAGCCTGGGTTCCGAGGACTTGTGGAATATAGATGTCCTGCTCCAGGTTGCTAGGTCCTTGTGCCCAAGGCAAAGGCTGCACAGTGCACCAGGAGCCACCCCTATCCACTTTCCCATAAACTGTACCCAGAATCCAAGGTGCCTACTCCCAGGCTGTGCATGTCTTTTAGATGCCAAGTCATCTGAGTGTCTCCAGCTGATCCAATCACCTGCCCTTCAGGTAGATTCTGAAGAAGATGCAGCTCTGGACAGGCCCTTCCAGAGCAGCATGGATAGTTCTGCAGTTGGCCAGGTTATCCTGTTGGCCATCTAACTCCTTCTTGTCTTCAAGGGGCTTTGCCTGCTGAGATGGCATCTCCTCTGAGAGTCTCCCCTGCTCCTATTCTGAGGAAGGACCCCGGCCATCCCCACCCTACCACACCAGCAGCAACTGCCTCTCTCCCAACACATGCCTCTCCTTTCTGACTCTCCTCCTTGTTTGTGATCTGTTTTTCCTTGAGTTTAATGCATGGCTCTGTAAACTTCATGAAGGCTGCAAGATCACAGCCTCTTTCCACCTTTCTCTCTTCCTTTTACCATCCCTCTGCCCCTTCCTCCCTCTTCTCCACTCCCCCTCCTGCTTTTCTTCCTTTTGTATAGTCGTCGCCCTTCCCTTAATACCTAGCAGGTGCCTGCCACACAGTCAGTCTTTAGTATGTGCACTTTTGAATAAATGAACTAGTAGAATGATAGTCCTTTGTCATATCACTCCTTCATTGAAACTTGCCACTCCTAATAGCAAACTGCTACATGTCCGTGGATGGGCCACAACTGTCTACTCCTCCACAGAGGCTGCCTCTCTCTCGATCTCAGTTGTTCATTGGCTGGCACTGGCTAGTCCAGCTAACACATGGATACTTCAGGTCCTGCTTAGATGGCCCTTCTTTGGGAATGCTCCTCTGACGCCCCCCCCCCACCCCTGACTGGTTAGATCTTTCCCTCCATGCTTGTCATACAGCCTCCCTTGATCTTCTCCAATAAATGCCAGCTACCTCCTTCTCTGTGCTTGGGTCCATCTCAGTTCTGAGTTCCTGAGCTCAAGGATTGACACCCAGGTGGGGCACTAAAAAAAAAAAAAAAAAAAGATGATGGCCAAATATGGCAGGAACCCCGGGGCAGAACACACCCTCTGGCTCTAGTTTCCTCAGCTGTGAAATGGGTTCATCAGAGCATCAGCCTCATGCAGGTGCCAAAGCAACAGAATGAGTTACCTGAAAAACACTTGAACAATGACTGAAATGTTTAAGTGCCATGATGATGGCAATTATTCCTCATGATTGGGTTGTCAAAGCCAGATCCATAACATATGCTCAGTGAATGACTGAGGCAAATTGAGATCACTAATCTTTGTGCTTGCCCAACATGACCAATTGCTCTCATTTCTAACATCATGGGCAGTCTGGAACTCCAGAAGGCTCTAAGTGGCAATCCCTATGGCTAGGTGCCTTGTTTATATAAGTCAATGGCTAGACTTCTAGAGAAGAAATGCTCTATTTCTCTGGGTCTACTTAATAAACACAGAAGACTTGGCAGTGTTTAAAAGTTAATTAGAAGTGACGTATACTTCTTTACTGGAAGTCAATACACATAAAACCAGCCCCCACCAAAAGGAAAACTGGACTTTAAATCAAATCCTTCAAATCAAATGTAAATGATATTCATAATTGTTGCCTCATTTTGTCATTTTGACAATGCAATGTAAAAGGTGATTACATGAACTGCAAAGATTGTATTCAAGGCTTATTTCTCCTCTTTGTTCATCATCACAGCAAACGAATGATTTAAATGACATGGTTTTGGCTTCTGATCCAGCTCCAAGGATGGAATTGAAAACTGCTTCAAAGCAGCTAAAGAGAAAAAACAAGCAATGGGGGGGAAGGAGCCACACTTGAAAAAAAAAATAAAATCAAAACAGTTTGTTTGTTTTTATTTAATAATATAAAACACATTACCCACCTCCCAGAAGCCTGTGCAAAATTATAGTGTTTATATCTATGACTTCTCAGAGCCTCAGTGTCCTATCGGATGAGTACTTTGAGGACTCCCTGAGTAATAGACCCAGAGCAGTGGCTAAGGGCCCCTGTCACTGCTCACACACACTCTCTGAATGCAGAGCCAGGTTACTATGGACATTATTCAGGAGAATCTAGACGTGGCTAAAATGTGCCTCAGATCACCTGTTTACTACCACACATCCAGCCATATGGTGCCTAGTCATCACCTAGATCCTTGGTGTCAGTTTTCTCATCTATACAATGGGAGTATTAGCTCCAATTATAGAAGTCGTGATAAGATACATGACATTTAAGAAGGCTTCATGTAAGTCTAGGTGCCTGGCAGATGACTCTCGGTCCAGTAAGTGCCCAGTAAGTACCATCTTTATTTAATCTCTCCCTAGCTTTCATAATCACACATTCTAGGTAAAGATACTTATGCACAGTTGTTTCTTAGGAAAATTTTAACCTTCTTCAATTCTGAGCCATTCATATGCATCCTATTGATTTTGGCCCCTTCCACCAGCTCATGTCCTTGATTTCTAGATAGCATTCCGACTGTATCAGTTGCTTTCCTGTTGTTTGGATAAAGCACCATGACCAAGGCAACTTAAGGAAGAGAGAGTTTATTTTGGCTTACAGTTACAGGTGGATTAAAATCCATTGTGGGGATGCAGGCAGCCGGCTGCTGCCTAGCAGCAGGAGCAGGAAGCTGAGAACCCACATGCAAAGGCAAGCAGGAAGCAGAGACAGCAGACCAGAGGGCTTTTACTCCCAAAGCTCATCCCCCAGTTCATACTTCCTCCAGCCAGGCTGCACCACCTAAATGTCCTGAAACAGCGCCCCCTAGTGGGAATCAAGTGTTCAAATGCCCCAGACTATAGGAGTCGTTTCTCATTCAAACCACCACAAAGAGTCCACTGACTTTATAAAAATAAAGGAAAGTAGTTGGTTGTGTGAAATGAACTAACTTACCCAAAGACCTCATCACAGTGACCCGGAATGGTGCATATTCTGTAGAGCTAGTCAGTTACACAGGTTTCCCTTGCATGAAATATGTTTATAAACATCCCCGTGGAGGACCATGGTGTACATTTACTGTGGCCATAAAGAAATCATGAGTTAAAGATGTAGAAACTTAATGGGTACTGATTTAACAAGTGAGATAACTCCAAACACCTGTGAATTACCACCCTCCATGGCAAGAGCCTCTGAAGTTACTATTAAGGAAAATTAGTATCCATTTAACTGTCACCCAAATTGGGGGAAATATACAGCTCAAAAATGATCACACAGAGCCAAGAATTGGGCCTTAAACAGTGTATTGGGCTGCTCCATTTTGACACATTCCTAAATTGTTGTGTTTATGGGTCTTAGCTCCGGGATAGCATTCAAATATAGATAAAAAAGACATCCTTCGATTCATTAATTTAAGTAGATAACAGATTGCTTTGTGGATCAGAATCTATAAAAACTATATTCTGAAGATTAATTTTAATTGGAATGCTTGGGGGAAAATAACTGAAAGTGAAGATAACTGTACCAGGCCCCTTTTCAGCTTGAGAAAGCTACAGACCTCAGTTTATACACAATCCAGTCCAGAACTTCACAGTCTCATTTGTCAGTTCAAGTTTTCTTAGCATCCCACTGAACAGAATCAAGTGAAGTCAATTTCAGTACGATATTTTATTGAATTCTCTCTCTCTGTGCCACACCACGTTTCTAATATGTTGTCATTTCAGCAGTCAATCAACACTAAGAGCATCAATGATGATTTTTTTTAAATGTTCTTTTCATGCAGAGTCTTCAAATGTTTAAAGTCTTAGTTCCCTTCTGCTGATGGGATAAATAACATGCCCAGAGGCAGAAGAGGGGAAACTGGGGCTCATTTGGCTTCTGTTTCCAGAGGGGATCGTGCCCATCATGGTTGAGAACGGCCTGGCAGCTGGAGGGTGAGGCCAGTCGGGCAGTCAGGAAGCAGAATGACCACATTTTATTCACACACAGAAAGCAAATGGATGGAGAACAGGAAATATAGACCACTATAAAAGACCCTAGTCTTCCACTAAAGCTCCTCTTCCTGCAGGTTCCATTGCCTTCCTATCCAGCGCTACCAAGTGGAGACCAAACACCTGAACTTAGTGAGAATATTCTCATTCAAGTCACAAGTGCATATCACCAGTTTGAGCATCCATTTTTGTAGTGTTCCGTAATCATTGGTGGCAAAAAAAGCTGTACATTAAACGTGATTGTACTTGGAGTCTATAAGAATAACTGTGTATTTTGAAAGAAGGATGAAAGGACCAGTCGTTGAATGTCCACCCCCACAGAGTGTGCACTCAGAGGTCATTTCTCCATTCTCCCCAGCCACACTGTGCCTAGGAGATCTTAGTCCCGTTTCCCATATATGGCAGTAGCTCAGTGGATTAAGTGTCTGCCTCCAGTGATGCATGGCAGAACCAGGAGGTGAGCTGAACCGTCTGGTTGAACATAATCACTATTGTTTCTGTAGTGGTGACATCTACAGTGTCTTCCACGGCTCTTCTGCTAGCCAGCAAGCCCTGGAGAAGGACACAGGAAAAAAAAAGTGTTAGGGAATAAATATGGATCCAGAGTTGAGCAGAGCCCTTAAAGAACGTTTTAGGTCAGTGGGCAAGTCCTGTGCTGTCAGTACACTTTTGAAAAGTCTTTCCCCATAAATAGAATGTTAGGGGGAAAAGAGCCTCACCAGAACAGCATAAGACTTCTTATATAGATGCTTCTAAGCCAGAAACTGTATTCATCTTCAGAGTTAAGCCTGGGAAGAATGCCTCACATTTATCATTTATATCTGGCCTTATAAATTATAATTTTCCATTTTATTCTTCTGTGAATTGTCTGATTCAATCCTCACAAGAATGTCCTGGGGCCATGGGTGCTTCTCCTGTTCATGTCAGTAATCTGAGACCCGCAGACCTAAGGGCTCGAGTCATGAAGCTGGTCACTGGAATCCCTCATGTTTAAACCCACAGTGACCTTCACATTCATTGTTCCGATCATTGGTAGATTCCCCCAACTGACACACAGGGCTTCGAAGTGAGCAGAAGATGGGATGTGAGAGGTAACGCTTCTCTCCTTGTCTGATAGCGCAGGGTTAACAGAATGAAAGGCACTTTCTCTAGCCTTTCCCGTTCACTTCTACTCTGCCACCCTTTACGGTTACCATGAATGAATCACTGGGGACATCTGAACACGATCATGGTGACAATGACCCCTCTTTCAGATCACTTCTTCCCTTGAACTCCTAGGGAAGTTCTGTCAAGGGACCTGCCCACTGGGAGCTAGGTTTGCAGTCAATGCATAGCTGTTCTCAGAAATGCCAGGGAGAAAGGTCAAGGTGGAGAGAAGTTTTTTTTTTTTTTTTTTTTTAAAAAGAGCTCCAAAAGTGAGCACACCCAGAGAAGACCTCAGACAGGTGCCTGAGCCCTATGCTGCTGTTGGTGTGTGGTGTTTCCTTGCTTGTCTCTAAAGGCTGCGTTAATGAGGGACGTTTTCTTCATGTATAATGGCATCTCAGGAACAAACAAGCACCTTGAAGCTGGAGGGGAAACAAAAGCTCTGCTGTGAGGTCAAAGTCTCTGAACAGACCACAGACTATCACCATTTGGCTGGAAATTAAATTAAAGAAAAGGACAGATTGCACATCAGTTAAATCTTTCCCAGTATAGCATACGTAACAATCAACTCTCATGGTCTAGTTCACCAGCTTCTCCAACCTAGCTGTAGGCCTGTGCCCTGGTATGATTTGTGACAGATGCCAGTATTGGAACTCCTCCCTGGCCACCCTGTGGATGCTGTGTGATCCCCCTCTCACTTGTTCAAACAGAGACAAGTCTAGACTCAAGATATTGCACAGACAAGTAGGAAGTGCTCGTATCCTGTCATGGGTGTCATCATATTACACCTGATGCCTCTTGGGTTCCTCTTGTGAAGTTGTACCTCTTCCCCTCTTGCCTGAAATGTTTAGGGGGTGCTACACTAAAAATAAAGACCTAGGGAGATTGCTCAGTGGTAAAGTGTATGCCATGAAAGCATGAGGATCCAAGTTCAAATTCCCTCAAACGCATGTAAGAAGCTGATGGAGGTAGCATGTACCTGTAGTATTGTCACTGTAGAGACAGGGCAGAAGATCTCTGGACCTCACTGGCAGATGGTCCAGCTGAACTGTGAGCTCCAGGCTCAGTGAGAGACCCTGCCTCAAAAAGAAGTGAAGGAGTTATAGAGGAAGACAACTCACAGTGACCTCTTTTCTCCAAACGCAAGCACGCACACACACACATAGCAAGAATTTCCACATCCCCTTGGGGCCCTTAACAGGAACTGACACGATTACTTGTGGAATCGTGTTTTCAAAACAAGACCAGAAGTAGCAAATGGAATGGCAAATTTTGTGTGCATGATCATCGAAGGGTGCAACAGCTGCTGCTTTTTAAAAGCAGAAAACAAATTTTGCAAACTGTCCCCCCTCCCACCAGGCAGAGAAATATCAATTCTCAAAAAAAATTCATTTTCAAAATTTTATTCAGAAGCAAATCCAAACACAGGCAGAAAAAAAAAAAAACCCATAGAAACACAAAGATGCGACCTTAAAGCTCTTGACAATTTCTAGTCTCTTCAGACTGGAAGACACAGCCAGTGGCAGCAGCAGGGGCCCCCTGGGGGAGGGTACAGGACTGCAGGGACTGCCCAGTGCCAAAGAGACTCACTGGCTTGACACTGCTGTAGGAAAGCAACCTCTCGGATCACTGGACAGCTCTGACCACCTCCACCACTCTCAAGAGACCCCAGCCATTGGCCCAGCCTCTTATAGTTAGTTTAGAGGGAAGAGGCCATACCTCCCTGAACTGTTCTTTTTCTTCTTGTCAATCCCAAAAGCCAAGGCCTGTGATCTAAGGATGGGGTGCTGTGCTAGTCCCATGTACATAATTCCTCCAGGCTCCCAGCTTTTTATGGAAATCAGCCACTTCCTTCAACTCTCTATCTTTTGGCAACAAATTCTGTGTCAAAAAGTGTACACTTTCAACCAAACCCTTCATCATGTCAGGCAAATTGGGCTTCTGCTGACAGCATTTTATAGCTTCTTTCCTTTGAAGATGGAAAGCCATAAACAAAGGCAGTTCTTTGAGAGACCCAGGCTGTGACTGAAAACCTAAACAGGCTTTTTTGGAGAGTCATCCCCTGCTCCCTGGCCATTGCTCTCATTCTGAATGCCCATGTAGACTGACTTCAGTGTTTTGTTTGTTTGTTTGTTTTGTCTTGTCTTGTCTTGTTTTGTTTTGTCTTTTGTTTTGCAAAGCCCTAAGAGGCAACCCATGGAACCTTGCTACATTATGTATCTCCCTGTACTGTTCATTCTTCTAAACCCTGGTTAACAGGGATAGTCAAGTCGTGACTACCTTTTCAGTCCAAGTCCCTTATTCAACTTGGCCCTCGTTAGCAAATTTGATCCCCAAAAAGCATCTCCATCGGCTCATTTGCCTCACTAGCTGTGATTTCCTCTTCCACTCAAGCCTGTGGATAATATCTCTTTAGAGGATTGTGGGGGAAACAAAGAAGATGCAGAAACTGGATTTTAAAAGCAGAAACTCATGGGCAATAGGGTTGTCTCCTGTGGTGGGGTACATGCCTGCTGCGGATGAATCTTTGGGTTCAAACTGCAGCACACCTTAAGGGGAGTGACACTGGACCTGTAGTTCCAGAACTGGGCAGGTAGAGGCAGGAGAATCAAGTTCAAGGTCATATATAGAGTTCAATTCCAATCTGGGCTGCATGAAACCCTTATAAAAGAAAGAAAAGAAAAGGAAAGGGAAGGGAAGAGAAGGAAGAAAGAAAGAGAAAGGAAGGAAGGAAGTGGAAGGAAAGAGAAGGAAGAGAAAGAAAGGCAAAAAAAATTTTTTATATTTTCCTAAAATCTATGTGTCAACATTTTGGTATGGGCTTTTTAGTCAATAGTACAATAGATAATAAAACTATGTGTTTCAGAGGGTGGGGACTTAACTGACTCGTTCATTGACAGAAAAATAGCACTTGACACATTGTGTCACTGAGTAAATAAGCTGTCAGGGGAATGAATATTGATGGGAATCATGAGGACCCTAGCCAAGTTGCTTCAGCTCACACTCTGAGGTCTTACAGAAAGGCAGCTAACTGTCACCACAGCTCTACAAAACAGGTGCTGATGTCTGGATTTTGTAGATGAGTGGGTACACCAAAGACCCAGGGCCTGCCTGAGGTCTTGGAGCTAGAATCCCTCGGAGCCCAGCTTTCTACTCACAAGCTTTTATTGAAGCGCTCACTGGCACAGTTTATCCTTTTCATCAGAGGGAGGACTATGTGCAAAATGTTATTACAGAAGAGGAGACTCGAGTTAGGTGAGTTACTGCACCCAAAGGGTTTCCCCAGCAACCTCTGTCAGCCTGGAGGATGGCTCCTGCATGCAGTCCATGGGCCACATTGATTACTGTCCTCCCTATGATAGAGATGAAGAGCTGAGGATGTGCGTCTGTAGCTCTCACAGCTCTGGGCTTCATGACTTGGGATTCAAGACAATCTCAAGCATTTTCATGGGTAGACTGGCGCTGATAAGGAATCATTCAGTAAGCACAAATACAAACTCTCCAATTAGGGCAGAACGTCAGACAATCAGGATGTCTGATGTGAGAAAAGTCTGAGACTCACAGTCAGGGCCCCATGGCAACTTCCTCTCTATTGGTGTGTACATTTATTGCTTCTCCTACTATTCATCCTTAATTTGTGGCTGTTCACCTGAAGCACCACAGTAAGACTTTTTTCCTTCTGACCTAAGCAGTTAGTCCTGCTCAACTTCCTACAGTTTTCTATGACTAGCTTTTGCCAAGCCCAGAGTTCTAAGTTCTTGAGCTTGCTCAAATTCCCCCCACCCCATCACGGACCACCTCTCCTCCTCTCCTCTCTCTGGGGAAGCCTAGCTCTTCCTCTTTGTTCTATCATTAGTATTGACTTAGCACCTTGATTGTCTCCATCTTCCATTGGGTACATTTTAGTTGTTTCCCTCCGCCTTCATGCTCAGATCACCCCATGCTAAAATAAACCCTCTCAGGGTCATTTTATTGTTGCCCTTCTTTTCACCGGTCTTAGACAGCACTCTTTATCAACATCTCACTTCATTTCTCACTCTTAGTAACATAAAGAGAGGCTCTACCCTCACCATTTTCCTAAAATTGCTCTCTTGTGAAAGTTACAGGCACCAAAACAACTGAATTCCTTAACTGTTTCTTCGTCCCAACCTGCTTGAATTCTTTGAGGCATTTGGCAAATTATTTTTAATGTTTTTTGTTGACATTCACACAACATAAAGTTAGCCATTTCAAGTGTCTGTCTTAGTGGCACAGTGCAGGCACAAATGTGCAACCAATAGCTCCATCTAGATGTTACATATACCCATCACCTCCAAAAGGAATACTTGTACCCAGTCCCCAACTTCCCTTTTCCAAGCATCTAGCAACCACCAACCTATAGTCTATCTTTATAAATCCATGTTTTGTGTATTTGGGGTACATAGAGTCACACAACTCAAGACTCTTTTACTGCATGGACCAGTATTTTATTCTATTTTAGAACTGAATACAATTACATTGCATGTATAGGCCACTATTCACTGACATGTCCATGTGTCAATTGCTCTCTCTCCCTTTTGAGTCTTATGAACAAGACTGTCTCTCTCTCTCTCTCTGTCTCTCTCTGTCTCTGTCTTTGTCTCTGTCTCTGTGTGTGTGTGTGTGTGTGTGTGAGATGTTAACACACTTACCCCCATGAACCCCTAAGCTTTTCTCAGATATTCTATATCTCAAGAAGATTCGATCAAATCTTTGCAGGCATACAATTTTGGATTGGTCTTCGGTTTGCTATCAGTTGAGAGGCTAGTCTGGGTTCCCTCTTCTATGTTTTTTTTTTTTTTTTTCCCTGAAGCTCTTCTCTACTTCCGCATGCACATTGTTTTAGGTATCAGTTCTTCCTTCCTGGCTATGACAGGGAGTCTTGAGTCTGGCCTCTGCCCTTCCCTTGTGGTGTATGCACATGTCTGTTATTCCTAATTGACTCTTTGCTGCATGTCTGGGATCATGTCACATCTTATTCTCAAGCCAGCAGTTTGCAGTGCCAACTGGGAAGCATTCAGATGAATTCCAAACTTCTCTGTCACAGCTCCCATAAGTCAGGTGATTCTCCCATCAGAAAATACTGTTTGTCTTACATGTTCACCTGAAATGGCATGGACCCTTCCATATCTGTCCAAGGGATGGAGCACGGGAGTTGTATAAAATTATAGGAATGAGGAGGTCTCAATGCAGTTTAGTGGTTGCTAGTGGTTTGGGGAAGGGAGATTGAGGATGAAAATCTTAGTAGGTTATGGGAATTCTTTTGGGATGATACAATTGTTAGGAGGTATGACACAAATAGAACCATTAACTCCTGGCTTTTTGTGTTTATTTGTGTGTGTGCACACACGCATGTGCATGTGTGTGTACATATATGCTGCTCACATGTGGAAATCAGAGAACAACTTGCAACAGTCAGTTCTCTCCCATCATGTGCATCCTAAAGATCAAACTCAGGTCATGAAGCTTGGCGACAAGCTCCTTTACCTACTGAGACATCTCTCTAGCCCTTGATTTATCACTTAATATTCCATAATTTTTAGCAAAACAAATGCCATATGCCAAGAGGTAAATCAATTTTATGGAGTTTCTTTTCTTCTTTTTAACAAATTATTTTTATACTTATCTTTGAAATATTCCTATATTTATACCCATGTATCTTGATCATATCTATCCATAATTGTTTCCCTCCAACTTCCCCGTAGGACCCCGCCCCTTTGCCTCCCAATTGCCTGTCCTCCTTTTTTTGTAATTAGCAATCACCTGAGTCCAATTAGTGCTGCCCATATGTTCATGAGTGCCCATATGTTCATGAGTGTGAGGTCACCCACCCGGGCATGGGCAACCTATCACAGGCCATGTTCCGAAAGGGAGTGATTCTTCCTCTGTCAGCAACCATCAAGTGCTAAACTGCTATCTGGGATTTTTTTTCTTTTTCTTTTTTGATTCATAATTGATCTTGGTGAAAATAAGTCCTAAAAATATGGCGTGCTTGCAGATTGTGTAAGTTGTGTAGTTGACCCTCCTCGGGCCTAAGAGCTGTAGAGTCTGCAGCTCACTGAGATGTTCTGGCTCTTGGCTAGAGTAGTGTAACATCATTGTGGAAATCTGGCCACCTGTGCTGACTAGTCTCACGTCAGCTTGGACCACACAGTAGAGTTATCTGAAAGGATGGAAACTCAATTGAGAAAATGCCTCTATAAGATCTGGTTGTAAGACAGTTTTTTTAAAATAGAGGCTGCTGGGGGGAAGGAAGGTTCAGCTCATTGTGGATAGTTCCATCCCATAGATGGTGGTTCTGGATTCTATAAGAAAGCAAGCTGTGCCCGCCACGAGGAGCAATCCAGTCAGCAGCACCCTTCCACGGCCCCTGCATCAGCTCCTGCCTCCAAGTATCTGCCCCGTTTGAGTTCCTGTCCTGACTTTCTTTGATCATGAACTGTGATATGAGAGCATAAACTGAATAAACCCTTTCCTCCCCTATTTGCTTTGGTCATGGTGTTTCATCACAGCAATGGTGACCCTAACTGAGACAACACCCTAACCGGATCGGATCCTGCTTCTTCCTACTGTCAGATATTGCTGTTGTTATAACTCGCAATAGCTATATTATTCTTTATTGAATTAGTATGGATAAAGTATTCAAATCCCTGAGGGAAACTAATACCAAAAAATCAGTTGTCCCTGAGTGCCAGGGCTCTTTCATTTAGAACTTCTTTCCTGGCTTGATTTTTTTTTTTTTTTTTTTTTTGACTGTGGCTTCTTTGGTCAGCCATTCAATCCCTTCGGAAGGGAGATAGCTTCGTCCTTGTTTACAATCATGTGCTCCTGTGGTGTAGAAATGAGAGGAACTTAGATATGGTAAGGAAAGGAAAATGGTTAGATAAACGAGAAGCATGAATAATTTATAGAGAAATAACTCAAGCAGCTAACTATATCATGCATTCTCGGCTTCTTTTATGAGTGATCCATATGCCAAGTCCATGCAATAGTGTATATTTCTAGAAACCTTTACTAAAATGAGCAAGAAATACTAAATGCCTCATTATCCTTTCAGAGTGCCTAATGATACATTATTTTCTGTTATAAAACTTCAAGGTTTCCAAATACATTGTTGTAAATCTAAACCGTCAACATTTCCCCCATAAGAAAAACCATTGTGTCCTATAGAAATAAGATGTGAGATTTACAATTCAGGGTCATGTATTTTCATCTCTCCCCAAATTCTATGGCACATGGCAGGAAACCACAATCCATATTTTCTTGAATAGAAAATATGCTATGAGGACCCATAAAACATTTAAGGACATTTAGAAAAGCCAGAATGGGACTTTCAGAACTGCAGCCTAAGACAGGAAAGCTGAAAAGAGTGCAACAGCCATGATTAATAAGATAGACATTTTAAAAACAGTGTTTAGAGAGGTAAAGGGGTTGTACAGATTAGTCCAAAGTCTCAATATCAATGTCTCAATATATCTGCCATTGTTTCTGCTACACCTCTGTACACAATGTAAGAAGACATTTCATAGCTCAGCTACTGGACTCAAATTTCTCGATTTCCCATCCCACCCCCAGAATTCATCAGCCTCACAACTCTTTAAAAATCTCTTTAGCTTTTTAACACTGAAGTTATTCTGTTGGTGAAATAGGAGCTGAAATTGTGTGTGTGTGTGTGTGTGTGTGTGTGTGTGTGTGTGTGTGTGTTTAACAATTATAATCAAAGAAAAATAGGCCAGAAAGGAGTGAGGAGAATCATGGATGAGTTTAGAGGAAGTGATACAATTAGATTTTCATTAAATTTTTTTTTAAATGATTATAAAAGGATTTTTAAATGGTACTTTCTTCCTAGAGATGTTGTGAGGTGGAATGAAAGAAAGAAGTGTGTGATATTTCAGGGCAGGGCTAAGCATGTAGGTGTGGAGGCATCACCTGGTAAAAAGAAAATAACATAAAATTAGAGCATAGTTAGCACTCTCCAAGGCCACATTTTGAATGTAGCTATGGTCAAAAAGTCTCAGTATGTGACACAAGGATTCAGTGTCCCCCTCTGAAGATGTTTAGTTTGTGAGCATTGTTTAAACAGTATGATCCCCTAATTATCAAAAGAGACATTCAATGCAAACAGGATGGACTTCCAAGATAATTTGCTAGAGTATGATGAGGTATAGAAGCACTACCTGGGAATATAAACTGAAAAGCACCCTTGCCTGAGAGCTAGTGAGACAGCTCAGTGGATAAACCAACTAACACACAAACCTAACCCCTGGGTTTGATCCCAGGAATCCACGTAAAGGCAAAGGAAAGAGCCAACTCCACAAGCTGTCCTCTGACTTCCACTCAATATGCTGTGGTGCGTACACTCACACATCACACCCACAGTTCCAATAATGACAAAAAGTTCTTTAAATGCTCTTATTTGAAGGCAGAGGTCCTTGGGTTAAAATTTTAAAATAACAATTAATTGATCACTATGGATAAGCTTTAAATGTAAACTACAGAAAGATTAAAGGATAACAGAAAAACTCATAGTCACATCTGGAAATTCGGTTGTTTTGTTTGTTGCTTTATTTTGAGACAAGGACTCATCTTGTATCCCAGGCTGAAAACAGAGCCCACTGAATCACTTAAGGCAGCCTCAGACTCATGAATAATTCTCCTACCTCAGCCTCCCCAGTGCTGTGATTGTACGCATGAGCCCCCCAACTTCCAGCTGTGGTTTTAGCACACCTCTCTGTGACTGATATAAAGCACCATGTAAAAATGAGCAGAGATCTTGAAGATTTTAGTGGCATATCAGAGGACACTGGTACACAGGGATGCTGCAGGATATGCATTCTCTTTAAGTAATCCTAGGATAGTTGTGAGAATATAATGCATGGATCACAAAATCTAACTAAATTTTTTAAATCCTACAATATGTATTTTCTGAGCACTGTGCATGTAATCCAGGAGTTCATAACAAAGGGAGCCAGAGGTGTCCCACATGCGCAGAATCTAAGCAGTACACTTTGAAACATGCTGTGGGTGAAAATACAAATAAGAAATACTAGCAGAAAATATTTTGAGCAGAAGGTAATGAAAACGTGATGCTGGGTGGAGCTGAAGCAGAAGGAAAGTCAGAGAGTAGTAAGCTGGGCTACAAAGGAGATGGGAGGAGATAGTGGAAAGAAAGTCAATCACGGAGAAAGGAGATACCAGAAAAGAAAACCCAGCCAAACCACAGCTCAGCTCTCTGAAAGATGCCGAATTCGAAAAGCCCCTTGGAAGGAGGATGACAGAGAACAGGCAATTGGAAATGAATGGGGTGTAAAAGGAAACTTGACTGGGCATAAAAAGGCAAGGGGCCCCTGTGAGTATATTCCTGAAAATCAATTTGAAAGTTGAAACCGACAAATCCTCTGGACGGTCTAAAAACTCAGTGCCCATGAGAATAAAGATCGGTGTCTGTGTCTCCTGACCTAAAGCTCTGCAAGCCAAGATCAAACCCAAGCCAGGTGACTGCATGGAGGATTCCACCAAACTTTCAAAGACACAACACCAGCTTATGCTTGCACAAAGGAGTCTTTCACCTCCCTTTTCAAAGCTGGTGTCACCTTGTCACAGTGGAGCCAGCCCAAACACTGACGAGAGCATTAAAAAACAATCTCGTGCATAACTGCCTTCAGGAAGATGAGAAAGTTAGACCAGTGAGCACGGAAGCCTGCATTCATCAAACCACATCAACTAAAAGGGAGAAATGGCAGGCCACGGAGTGGGAAAACCCAGCTCACGTATGTATCTGTGTGGGACCTTCGCCCACAGCAACAAACAATGTCTGTAAAACTGAGGGAAGGGCAATCAACCAGTTTAACAGTGGGGAAGGGAAGAGCACCTTGAAGTGACCCCTGAATGCTAAGACTTCTAGCATCATTAATCCACAAGGAGATATATAGTAGGGCTACATGAAGATAATACCAAGATGCTAACACATACACACCACACAGAGACAGACAGATGGACAGACACACATACACACACCACACATACACACATATACCACACACAGAGACAGACAGCTGGAAAGACACACACACACACACCCCAAAAGGCTTCTGAAGAACAATGATACCATGTATTAGCTGGCATATGCATCATTCAGAAACCCTACCCATTTCAAAGCCAAGTGTTCTATGACTTAGAGATGCAATCGGATGTAAACTTCAAATAAATGTCCAGACACCCTCCCCGTTGGATATTACAGCGCTCATGACCACGCTACTCATAGTAACTTAAACTGGGCAATGTGATGAAGCCCAGCAGGAGGTGACTGGTTACAGTCTTGGTGTGATGAGACCTGTTGTTATGCTCAAGAACAATGTTGGCTCCTACAGATCAGATATAGCATGAAAGAAACCAATGAGAAGGAAGAAGTTCACCCATGGGCAGTAGCAAGTCTCTGGAAATGCCTGGAAGTCAGCACAGTAGGACCATCATCCATGGGAGGATGAAGACTGAGAAGGCCTGAAGGATATTTCTGGAATGATGAGCGTGCCATGTCTCTACATTGCCATGGTGACAACACAGATTTGATTGCTGTAAAACAAGTTAGTGAACTGATACTTAGAGTTTTGCCACTTAATAAGAGAATGTCTAGAGCATGTTTTCATTAAAAAGTTAAAAGTGAAAGAAAATGACAGGGACTGCTCCTCTTGGTGAATTAGCAAATGTTTCTTATTGCCTTGTAGTATAAAAACACAGGTAAGCCATGAGACTGCAGCCCTCGGTGCTTGGCACAACCAGGATTTCAAGACCAGTCTGACCTCCCTTCCGGCCTATCTGTTTAAACCATCCTGAGGCCTTTCAGTGCTGATTAGAGACATCCTAAGCATAGGCCATCTCTTAGCAGAATGGACCAGTTGGGGCAGATCCAAGGGCTGATCACAGATACCTGCATCTTACGTAGTAATGAGAAAGAAGAGCTTTTCTGTGACCCTGTAATTACTGGACAGGTCTATTTGTACTATGGGTGTGAAGTGTCCCCTAAAGGCTCATGCATTTGAGCATTTGGTCCCCAGATGATGGTGCTGTTTTGGTATGTCGTAGACTCTTTAGAAGGTGGAGACTGGCTGGAGCATGGGGATCATTAAGGATTAGAGATTAACCTGTGTTCTCACTCAACTCTCCCTGTTTCCCCTTGGCCAAAATGTCAGCAAGCCATTCAGTTTCCCACTGCCACAGTGTTACTCCCATCACGCTGTCCCTGCCAACATGGATTATATCCCCTCAAACCATGAGCTAAAATAATTCCCCAAGTTGCTTCTTGTTAGGTAGTTGATCACAGTGATGAGGAAAATAACTAATATAACACCCTTAGCTCTGGACACATTAAAAACCAGTAGAAGTCATGTCTTGCAAATGACTTTAAAAACAAACAAACAACAAAAACACAAAATGTGCCTTAAATTGTAACAGCTCACAGGCAACTTTATTTTTAAAAAGAAGAAAACTTTTAAATCCATGAAAATTGTTTTAATCTTAAAAATTCAAATTTAGCTTGATAATTTTGTCAATTAAATGCTTTGGTGGTTTTAAGATAATGACCATGTATAAGAGGAAATACCAGAACTTTCTGAGAATTTTTTTTCCATCATCTTTGTTATGTAGTATGGAAAAGCTGGGTTTTTCTTTATGCACCAGATAAAGAGACTGAGTTAGAGAGGTAGCTAACTTTGTGGCAAAAATTGACCTTACATACATAGTCCTGGGGTTGATCTCCAGTGGTGTATAAAACAAACAAACCAACAAAACCCAACAAAAATAAAAGAGGTTGAGTATCAGAGCTTAATTCAAGTATGAGTTTCCTCCAGGCCAGCAGTTAATTCTAGAATGTTATTTATTCTTCTGCAGTAGCTTTATCTCTGTCTCAACATGTGGCTATCTAATGGTCCATTTATCTTCCCCAGCACATGTGTGCTCTTGAACCTCTCTGATTACAGGGTGTGGCTTATTCTGGCAACTATCTGATCAGGATTCCAGTCATGTTCTGAAGTAGACAGGGGCTGGTCACCTCCCCTGAGCTCCCCTGACTGCACAGGGAGAAAACAGTAACAACAGTGCTTCCATAATCACGCTCTTCTGGCAGACATATCTCCTGCTGAAATGGAACTAGACATGCAGGAAAGAAGAAATAGCCTCATACAGCACATTACAGAGTAGAAAGCTTTTGAAGTCAGCATCTGGGATGGTCCGAAAAACAAATGTGCAGTCTGAGGAAAAGAATTACTGCTGACACCCAGCGACCTCCCGGAAACCGCCTGGGGATGAGATTATCTCTCTTCCAGGACTCAGACGGCCTTTGCAAGGACATTTTCTTGCTTTGTTTTATTTCGCTCCTGCCTGATGGGACCTCCAGTTCTGTGCCAATACATTTCCCTTCAAAGACAGACGTGTTGGTTTTACTGTGCCTGCCCTGATTTCAGGTTTCCTGGAAAGCAGACCCCAGAGGAGGACCTGGGGGCGGGGTTTCTGTCTGGGAGACAGTCAGATGAAGCAGAAGGTTGGGAAAGGTGTTGGTGAGATAGGAAGCAGCAAACACCAGCAGGAAATGTGTGCCATTGAGGTTGCTCCAGCACACAGTGGGGTTCGTTTCTACAGTTCTACCAGGATCTCAGAGAACCTTCTGGAAAGCTTTCCAAGAACTGTCTAGTTCCCTCACTCCCCATGAGATGAGTTACCTGAGTGTGTTAACTATCTGATGTGTAGGAAATGTTTTACCCTGTGTTAAAGAAGGTTCTAGGTAAAATGAGAGACAGTCACATAGACTTCCTGTAAAAACTTGAGAGAGCCAGAGGAGTGTGGGCTCCCAGGGAGCTGTGCACCACAGTTGCTGCCGGGATGGATGAGAAACGGTTAGCGAGTCTTGGCCACAACCTACATTTCCCACTGGAAGTCCAGCTCCTCGGATAGTGTTATTCAGAATATGTTGAGTGTTTGGCCACGAGTGTGGTTTGAGCCAAGCTATTCCATACCATGCCAATCGGGGCAAGGCAGGCCTATTGTGCTGGCTGTCTAGCCCACAGCTCATATGACTTCTCCACAAAGCCAAAGACCAGGATGAACATCCCTTGTGGAAAGAATGAGGAAGTAACTCACTCCAGCCTGAGGATTCCATCATCTTTGTGCATCTAAGACTTTCCACCTTCCACAATCCAAAGGAGCTATTACTTTAGAACTGCAGTTCTCAACCTTCCTAGTCCTGTGACCCTTTAATATAGTTCATCGTGTTGTGGTGACCCCCGACCATAAAATTATTTCTATTGTTACTTCATGACTGTAATTTGCTAGTGTTATGAATCAGAATGTAATTATCTCTGACTTTCAATGGTCTTAGATGTCCCCTGTAAAAGGGTTGTTGACTCTCCCCATGGGCTCATGACCCACGGGTTGATATCCACTGCCTTAGAACATCCTACATCCTCCTCAACAAGGTGATTGCCTGGAGCCTCATAGACCCTCTGACAAATACTGTTTTGATAGAAGAGAGATGGGGAGAGATAATGATTTGGGGCTACAATCACCCTGGGTTGAAGTAGAGAAAACTCTTTGACTTAGAGAGTCAATATAACTGCAAAAGCTATGACCTGTCGCTAAATGTATAGATGTCCAGTTTTGATTGTTTTTTTTTTTTTTTTGAGAAAAGGTCAAGATCTCGTGTACCCCAGGCTAACCTTGAACTCACTATGAGATGGAGGACGGCCTTAGACTTCTGATCCCCATCCCTCTACCTCCAAAGTGCTTGATTTATAGACAGGGGAGACACCCCTTGTCTATGATTATTCAGTGCTGAGGATCAAACCTAAGGCTGTATGTATGGTAGACATACATACACTCTACCACCTGAGCCACATTCCCAGTTTTATATAGGACCCAGAGCTGACTTAAGTTATAATTGCAGAGTCCCCTAGGAAGACTGAGAGGCAAGAAAAGTAGAATGCTTCCAGACATCCTCCCAGCCCTCCTTCCCAGGAGCCAGGAGCAATGCTGAGAACATTCCATCTATGAACAAACTAGTATTATCCAATTTACAAAGAGGCACGGGGAAACAACTGAGGTAGACACGGGTAATATACTTGATAGTCTATGTCTTCCAAAGAAGGAGCCGAGCTCAGGGCTGAGTCTGGAGCTTGCATTCCTGAGCATCTGCTGTAGCAAGGTGGCTTTTACTACTTTGTATTATATTAATTATACATTCTAATTTATATTACTGTGCTTAATACCTCCCTTCCACCCGTTGTTCCTCCCAACCCCCCAACACTATGCAGGAGAGAAAGAAAGTTAAAGGTGAAAGGGGGCGTAGTTCTCTTTAGGCTACTTCCTGCTGATTAGGGTCATTGGATTCTTTGGGGACAATACCACTCTCGTTAGAAGTCCAACAAACCAGGAAACCAGGAGACCAGCAAACTAGGAGACAGCAGCAGGAAGAACAAGAAGCAGTTTGGGGGAGCATCAGCAACTGGGAGAGCAGCAACCACTTTCTACCTTGTAGCCCTTTCTCTTCTTCATAGAGCTTTCTCCTACTTCTCTGTAGAGCCTCCTCTCTTAGAGCCTCTTTACTCTTACTTCTTTGTAAGTCCCATTCTCTTTTACTTCTTTGTGGAGCTCCTTCTCTCTTTTCTCCTTGTAGCCTCCTTCTCCTCGGGGCTCTGGCTTTTTTTATTCCTCTCCCAAGTCCTCAGAGTTAAACTTGCTCAGCTGGCTAAGCCACGCCCCTGCTAGATCACGAGACCATTAATACTTTATACCTGTGTCTTAAGCAGCCCACCTGGGATTAAATAAAAACATTCTCACATTTGGTTTTAAAAGACTCCTACCACAACCTGCCCTGCCAAGCCTCCCCATCCCCCACACTCTGGGTCAAGACACACTGGCTTATATAAAGCAATACAGAAAATACAGTCCTCATCTTATGCCTTCTTCTGTTTTCCTAGTCAACTATGACTCCCTAGGCAGTACCTGGGATGCCAGTAAATATTTGACAGAAGCAACATGGATAGGAAGGTTTGCTTTAGCCCATAGTGTCATTGCAAGAAAAGCATGGTGGCATTTGTGGTGCCAGGAGTCTGAAGAAAAATGCTCTCATGTCAGGTCTGACCTGGGCCAGAGCTACAGAGCCCAGCCTGCGGGAACCCATTTATTTATTCCAGCTAGACTCCGCCTTCTAAAGGTTCCATAGCCTCCCAAACTAGCAGAAACAGCTGGGGAACAAGTGGCCAAACACATGAGCCTGTGGGGCCTTCCACATTCATTCATGACAGTCACTTTGTCCTTCTCTGTGCCACAAAGGATGGTCACTCGTGCTTCATATTATCTTCATTCTCCCTAACTGACCCATGACAGCCTGCGCCATTTCCCTGATGGCCAGTGTTTATCACCTGTGAGCCCTTAGCCCTGTCACTGAGCTGTTTCTGTTCGGTGGGAAGTGAGTCTTGCTGGCATGCAGCCTGGCAGAGGGCCTGGCACACAGCAGCTGCCTAGTACCACTCCCTTGGCAGAATGGCCACAGGAGTAGGCACAGAATCTCACATGAGGCCCCTCTCTTCAGAGAACAGAAGCTTCATCTTGGACTTTCTGATGCCAGTCTTCCCCCGTCACACATCACAGCTGAGGAGAGCTGCAAGGCAGACATGTTTTTAGGCTTCAGTAAAGTGAACTCACTTTCCACAGGAGTAATGAAATGAGCCTCTCCAATGATGATCCAAAAGGCAACTGTCATGGCAGACAACTGAGAATGGCAGCAGGGCTACATTGCACTACGTACATTTTATGTGTTCTTTAAGCAAGTCATGTGAAGTCCCAGAATCATACTTAATACAACTCCTCCTTCCAAAACCATTCCTTCTTGACTTTGGACCTGTAGCAATCCTCAAAATATAATGCCATGCAGAACCACTGGGTTCTAATATACACAATGAGTGGATAGTTCCCTTTCCCTGCTGAAAATTCCTCTTTCATGCCCACAGTGGGTGGGCAAAGAAGAACTGTCCTATGGACTGAGGGACCAGGGTCACAGGACCCAGGGCCCCTGCCACACAGTCCATACCAACTGATTTTGACACAGCATAACTCATGTGGCTCTTTGCATCACAGCTAAATGAAACCAGAGATACACACAGTTATGAAGCTAACTAAAAACTGTATGGTATAACATCTATTCAATACTGTAAATATCTAAATATAATAATTAAAATACAATATGTAAATAAATATCTAAAATTATCAGAGAAAAAATAAAATGTAATAAATAAATATCTAAAATGAGTAAAGATAACAAAAATTAAGATGTCTCATCTAAAATGTGGCAACTGTGAATGTCTACAATGTCCCAGTGGGACTAGATTGTCATTATATTGTCAAGGGTGAGGCTGAGATGCCACCTTCATTATGGGAATGACTATCTGGGGAAAATGCTTTCTACAGAGGCTGTGTGGATTAGGATTGAGGGCCAGAAGCTGAGATAGTGATTGGGGGTGGGTGGAATTTTATGGAGGTCAATACCAGGACTTCTAAGAGTTTAGACCCAAATGGAACTGAATATCTCTCTTAGATGATGAGTGACTGTTGGCTTTGACCTTGAAGGATCAAGTCTGGTCTAGGAAGAATAATAACAAGAATTCTACCTTTGTGAGTGTCTGACTAAATTTCATCACTTCTGAGAAGTCTGTTGTGGACATGTTGACTAAACTGGGTAACCCAATATCACAACACATTTTATGTCTTTCTGTGTTTCATCCAATTCTCAGTTTCTAATTAGGAAGACGTTACTTCTCTCTTCTCTTCACTTTTCACCCATCTCCATTTCCATTGGTTTTTCTGAAGAATCATTCATGCTTAGCTGAGAGCCTGGCACATACTCAGAGTCCCATAAAGAGGTATTGAATTAATAAGTCCAGTTCTAATTGAATAGCTGTTAGACCATTAATGTCCAATGACTTTTGTGATGTCTTATGGCAGGGTTCCAGGGATCAATAGGAAGAGTATCAGATGATAGGGTTCAATGATTCTGTCTGTGCAGTGGGAAGCAAGGGAGTGACCCACAGAACACCTAAGATGACCATGTTGGCTGCACGTGTCAAGTAGACTAGAGATACCACACAAGTGCAAAGTGGAGATATGTTCAAATAGTACTGAGTAATAAACTATTTCAAACTTGTAGGTTTAATGATGACTCCGCTTGGTCATGTTTCCCTGGGGTCAAAGATTCTACCTACTTGCAAATCCTGTCTTTTACTCAGCTGTTTTCACCTGGCAACTGAATATAGAAGAAAGTTTCACCCATACATCTGGCACCTCGGTGCTTATTCATGTTCTCTTTCCATATGCTATCTTGGGCTGCCTCATAGCCAGTCAGATGTCTGTCATGGTATTTGGCTTCCAAAGGGAACAGCCAGAGCTACTTTTTTTGCCAAAGCTACTTTTAAAATGAGAAACTGGACCTCTTATTCAGACCCAGCTCTGGAAGCTCCTACTGTGTTGGCCAAAATGGCACAAGGTTGCTTCAAATTCACCCAGAAGAGGAATCAGTTAGCTCTTAGTAGGAAGATTAGCTAAGACTTAGCACCCATTTTTAGGCCATCTACGCTGGTTTGAATGAGCCTGGCCCCTGTAGGCTCATGTATTTGAATACTTGGTCACCTGTTGGTGGAACTGTTTGGGAAGGATTAGGAGGTGTGGCCTTATTGGAGGAGGGCTGTCACTGGGGTGGATTTTGAGGTTTCAAAAGATTCCTGCTATTCCCAATTTCTTCTCTCTGCCCTGGGGCATGTGGATCAGATGTAAGGTCTCAGTTACTGATTCAGTGACATGCCTGCTTACCTGCTGCCATGTTCCCAGCCACGATGGTCACAGACTTGCCCTTAGAAACTGTAAGCAAGCCCCCAATTAAATGCTATTTCTTATAAGTTTTCTTGGTGATGGTGTTTCTTCATAGGAATAGAAAAGTAACTAAGATATCATCTGACCCCCCCTCCCCCGCCAAAAAAAAAACCAGTTGGGGGACTGTTCCTATAGATCCAGCCTGTGGTTGTAGCAGAGAAGGGAAGAGAAAGGGAAGAAGGTTGCCTTATAATTAAGGGCAATCTTGACTGTTGATTATGATTGTCTTATAGCCATTAGAAAAGAGAGAACTCATTTGTCTCTGCAGGTTTCACATTACTTTATGGGGAAGGGGAGTTCATGAATTCCAAGACTTAGATATTACCAAGTTATCCTCTTACAGTTTTAAAGGTCATGTGTGTAAAATGAGCCCCACATATCTAAAACTAAGATGTCTGAGGGCTGGATCCTTTCTGGAGGGTATAAGACAACCTATTCCTTGCTTCTTCTGACTGCTAAATGCTGTTTAGAACCCCTTCGTCTTCAAAGGCAGCTGTGAAGCGTCTTCATGGAGGTGGGGTAGGGTGGGGAGGAGGTGGTGTCCAGAGGCAAGCCGAAGGGATAGAATCAAAATCTTATCAAGCTAAGCATAAAAAAAGTTTGTGAGAAGTGACCTAAAATGTCAGACATATGACTCATATGTGCTCTGGAATTCAAGGTTATAAATAAACACCACGGATTCGTCAATACAAAGTCACATGAGGATTTCTGAGGTCATTTATGGAGAGGGTTTCCTGGGACTCAAATAGGAAAGGTAATGTTAGTAGCATCCTCGATAACTCTGTCTCATGTGTTTGCTATTCTGTCATTTGATCTCTAAACACATGGGTGTTTTCAATTACTTTTTTCACATTCAATTATAGATGCAATAGATCCCCGTGTATTAGTCCACTTTTCAATTGGAATTGGCCAGACTTCCATCACTCCATTGCTACACATGGCTCATGGTAACAAAAGATCCTGATGCTCTATAGAAAGAGGCCTGAGGTTCACACAGAGGCATCCCACCATGCAGAGGTAGAGGACAGCAGAGGCTTGAGGGTAGAAGTAAACCCAACAAATCCTGAGAGAGCAGACAACACAACCATGATATTGCATGTGTGAGGATAGGTAAGCAGAATGAGGGACCTCCCACAAAAAAAAAAAAAACACAGAAAAAAATGGATAAAGTATAGGCTAGTAGTGATTCTTTGAGTTTTTAGTGTCTTCTTCCTTCTCTCCCTGTTCTCTTTGTGGGTAAAGAGAAGGTTACAAAAGCTTTATAACCAACAACTGTCTACCCACAATCTGATGGACCATGCCACACCACCATGAAGTAACTGCTAACTGCCTTTGGGATATAAAAAATAAGAACCCATGCTGTCGTCAGCTGGGAAGAACTTCAGCTTGGTTGCAATCCAAGGGAAAAACAGCCACCTCCCCCTATGTGTTAGTGTTAAACTTGTCGGCTCTAAAATGTCTTATGTAGCAGCGCTGTAACGTAAAATACTCACAGATTATATTGTGATTTCATATCTAGAAATCATATGATAGTGACAGCTTAAAGGTCCTTCTAAAACTAGACATGAAGTTTAAATTTGGAACACGTATATAAAGGGCTTTGATTTTTTTTTCTAAGCTTCGTATTGATGCTGAGTTTTCCTGAACCAGTGGTAGTTAAGAATCCCAATGTGCATGGGGTTAAGGGGCATCCTGGCATAAGAGTGCTTCAGTTTTAGAACATTGCTAGTTGCCAGATAGCTGAGGACAGGCCCAATATTTAGGACTTTGAGTGTTAATATTAGAAAAAGTCCTGAAAACAGCCAGGCTGGAAAGCCTTCTCCCCAAGGACTTCCCAAGGTTAGTAATCCCCAAAGAAGGGCTTCTTAGGGCTGATAACTCACCAAAGGGATTATAAAACAGAATTACCAATTTATTAATTTGCAAAAAGAGAAATAAGCGTGACCAGGACTAGAAATCCCCAAGACCGTGTGATCGGCATCTCTCCTCCCTAGATGAAGCCAATCTAATAACTTTAAAAAGACAAATGATGAATCCATGCAGAGATGCACAAGATCCAAATGATCAGCCAGTTCTCTCCTGGCATGAAGTCTATCTACTAATTTGCAAAGAGAAATTCCTGTCAGAGACAGATTACTCAGAGACCCATGGTTAGGACATTTTGTGCATCGCCTCCGTCTTTTGTGGAACTGACATCCAGTGAGAAGACCCTCAGTGGGCAGCCTGTAAGAGATGCTCTGAAGGCAGCAGGCTCTTCTTCCCCAGTGACTGAAGACTCTCTTCATCTTCAAATGCTGGCAGGATCTGCCGTGGTAGCTCCTCCTGAGTTCAGGACGGATCTTGCTGACATAATCTTGCCAAATAGTATCATACTTTCAAGGCTCTTGACCTCTGAGACCTGGTCATTGTTATATGTGCTAACACCTTCAAATACCAAATACAGAGGTGAATTTCACTTCCCTGAGTACTATCTCATCTTTATCACACATATTTCTTCTCTTATTTTGAGCAACCTCAATCTACTTCCTGCCAGATCTTACAAGGACAAAATGGGGAGTGTCTTGTCCTTCAAGAATCTCCATTAATTCCATGGAGACACTAGAGAAAACAGTGGTTAGGGGCACAGGCTCAGAATTAAGGAAAAAATCTGTGGTCTCCAACTACTGAGAACTTAGGTAGCGTGTTATGTCCCTTTGAGCCACAATTTCTCAGTCTGTAAAATGGGAACCTTTCATATCCAGTTGATACAAGTAAGAAATGATGGGAGATTAACCTGGTTTAAGAGGGACTTGATACTTAATGGATGAGTGCAGATAACCATAGCCGTGAAAATCACTTTCTGTTGCAATTTTAAGATATTATTATTTTACAACCTAGACAAACAAAGATTAATGACACAAGAACCCGACTGAAATTGCACATTGGGGATAATATAAATATAACCCACACCCCATGTTCTATCTAGTGCTACTGATATATTATTATTTTTGGAGAAAGATGACTGAATAAAAAAGTATGTCACGAAAATATTAAAAAGAGGACATGTTAAAGAAAAGGCTTTCAGTGAAAAACAATGGAGCTGCAGTCTCTGTTGACTGTTCCCCTGCCTGGCTGCTTGTCCTCTGTCTGCACTGCTTATCACTGTCCTCTCTCAGTCTCTGGATACTGTCCCTAGTCTCATATGTCCCCCTTCCTCTATCCCATCTCTTTTTTCTCTTAATGGAATCTTCAAAAAGAACCTAAGACTTTAAGTCTATAGCCCGGGCTCAGGAGGCTTGGCTCTACATACTATGGTTACCATGGTTATCAGAGCAACAATTACTTCACTGATTCTTCCCAGCTACCCTGTCAGGGGTACCATAGGCATTTTATGGATGATACAGCCAGTACATAACAAAATAAAGGCACTGAGAAAAACGTCCCCATGGTCGGAGTCATGGGTTGAGTCATAATTGCTGCCACCTTCCCAAGCTACAGTAATATTCTCCAAGTGTCAGTGTTCTAGCCAATCTAAATATTGTCTAACTGAGGGTCTAACTCCCTACATAAGAAAGTGTATTCACTGCTGGTGGGAATGCAAACATGTACAGTCACCGTGGAAACCAGTAGAGGTTTCTCTAGAAAACTGAAAATATAACAACCATATGACCAGCAGTCCCACTCAGGATTGTATGCCCGCAGTATGCAGTCACCATACATGAACGTCCATGTCACAGCTGCTACACTCTTCACCCTAGCCACGAAGTGAAACCAGCCTAGGTGTCCATCAACACATGAATGGATGGGGAGAGGTTGGCACATAGGCACACTGGAATATTATGTGTCCATGAAGAAGAATGAAACTGTGACATTTTCAGGAAAATGGGTGAAACTAGAATCAGTGGGCTAAGTGAGTGAAATGAGCCAGACACAAGAGAGCCAAGTTGTGTGTGTGTGTGTGTGTGTGTGTGTGTGTAAAATAAACCTTACAGTATGCTGTGATGACCTTCATCCACACTGTACAGGCGAATCTGACTAACTCAAGCGCGTAATGCTTCAAAGAGGGACATCTCAAGACCAGAGCTTCATGGGTCTGTGCCATAAAGGGTCCACCACCCAGTGCTTTGACTTTCTGGCAAAGGTTACCTGAGCAAGCCAACGGTGTGTGGCAGTTCCACAGGAGAACTTTTGCATACCAGTTCCCCCAAAGACCCAGTCTCCTGAACCAGTGGCCCTGCAATTGTCATGACTCACCAGTGAGCCATTGCTCCCACCCACAGAGACTGGCACTGTGGTCCTCATTTTAGATAATTATTCTTAAAACATTTATCCCTCTGGTGGAAGAACCAGGCAGCCTTGGGCTGTGTTAGACTCATGCAGGCAGGCTCACAGAGAGCATGGTCTGTGTCCTCTGTAATAACCACTTTTCCCTGCCTCAGCCCTCCACACCTCTTGGCTCTTAGTCTCTTCCCTGCTGCTAAACTTCCCAAAGGAAACATGATCCTTTGCATCATGACACATGATCGCCACCCACTGGTAAAGCTTTTCAGTGCAGACTTGGGTTGGGCCCACAGCAGTCGTCTCCCCCTCCCCCCAAGCTTGGTAGCTTAGTGTCTGAGAACCCAAGTTTAAAGAACACTCACTGCCTTAAGGAGGGTAGTAGTCTCAGTTCATTCAGATAAGGCCAGTTTCATTTATCAAGCTTCTGGCGTGGGACTTAATTCACATATGAGGCCCTCCATTGTAACTGTGATGCTGAAGACGAATTTTGGGCTTCCGAATATGATGATGCCATGTAGTCAGCACTGGGCCTGAATTCAATCCCCAGAACCCACGTGAGAAGGCTGGCATCCTAGCACATGGCTATAAACCCAGCGTTGGGAAGGTAAAGATATGAAGACCCCTAACGCTCTATGGGCTACCCAGCCCAAGCCAGTTGGTGAAATCTAGGTTCAGTGAGAGCCCCCTTCTCAAACATAAAGTAGATGGGCTCTGAGGCAGAATGGCACCTATGCTTCTCTTTCTCTCTCTCTATCTCTCTCTGCCTCTTTCTCTCTCATACACACACACACACACACACACACACACACACACACGTACCTCAACACACTTTTATTGTTGCATGCTTTGCAAATATAAGATAGACAACATTGTTCCCATCATGATTTTGAAGGAAAGACCTGAGGCATGGAGAGATTAAGGCACAACACAGTGAGGTATGACAGTACAGAGTTTACTGAACTCTGGGAAATCTGCCACCAGAGTCTCATCCTCTTGGCTCTGCCTTCTCTCAGAAAGACTATCCCACTTCTTTCCAGGACCTCTGCCCTGTTTCTTCCTGACATGGAGCCATTGCATCCTTATCAACATTTCCCAAATGCTCACGGTAGCCACTGGATCCACTGATAAGCCTGTTCAGCTTACAGTGGATGGTCCACACAGCTCCTGGACTGCAGGACTGACATGTTGGGTCAGTCTCTCATATAGGCAAGCTGCAAGCAATTATCTCTTGGAGGAAAACAAATCTTTTGTGCTAACTGTTGATCCAGAGTGTCTCTCTTGAGTTCCAGGCATGAGTCGGAAGTCAATGTGCTTGTTTCAGACCAGATAAGAAAATGAAAGAAAAGAAGAAAGGAAAATGCGGGCCCATCCCACTTGGAAAATTCTCCAAAAAATTTTTAGGGCCATTTCAATTTTTTCCCCTAAGAAACTTGATAAAACAATATGTTTTTACCTAAAATATCACACTGGCTGTTCTGGAACCTCTTGCTTCTTGAATATTTATTTTAAAATGCTGTTCTTGCCACAACAAATTTCAGCTTTCTTGGCTCCTGAAAAGCCGTAAAATCATTAATTATCTCTTAAAATGTATTATTAGAAATACATGATCTTTCTGGCCTTGTGTCTAAATATCTTGGCATGAGCCACTGTGTACTTAATATGGACAATCATGTGACAGCTGTGATGACCTTTGAGGTCTTGTCTAGCCATCAGCAACAATGAATTCATGAACTTGGACTAAAGATTACCAACAGATATACTGAACTCTCCCTTTGTCTCCCTCTGTTCTTGAAGAGTAGGTTAGCAGATATTGATTTTTATTTCTCAACCTGCTGAGAAATGAGCGTTTCACTGTTGACATCTTTATGATCTGTAGTTTCTGGTCTTTTTAATAGCCTTGGTGCAGCATTATAAAAAGGATCTTGATCATAAAAACTGTTACAGATGAGGAAGTTCCTTCAGCTAAGCAAGCATACCTGAAAGAATCTGCTTCCTCAGAGAGGAAAGTCTTAAGGGTCACACCAGGAAGAGAAGCATTACTTGGGTTGGACAGAGATGAGATTTTCCCTCCACACCAGGTGTGGAGGCCAAATTGTTTATTTTTATTTGTGAAATGTTGACCCATGGACCATTGGGAATGCAAACCTTAAAACCTGGTTCAGCAAAGGTGTTGTCTTGGGCAACAGTATTTTGAGTCAGACTGGGTTAAGTTGTGCTGCTGTGACAAACAGATCCCGAAGTATTTTACAAACTTTAGTAACTAATCTGTTTTTTGTGTATTTTGGTTTTTTTTGTTTGTTTGTTTGTTTAGAGACAGGAGTTCACTGAGGAGCTAGGATGGTCTTGAACTTGTAGCCATCCTCTTGTCTCAGGTTCCCAAGTGCTAACATTATAAGGATGAGCCACCTCAACCATGTAATATCTTGAAGTGATATACCAGCATTGTCTGTGGAATAAAAAGAGAACATTCCAGAGTTTTGCCTTCTCAGTAAATGTTTTCCAAGAAGTGGCAACATTTCTTACTGTCACCTTTGGTCCTAAAGGTGACACAGCCCTATCTAACTGCAAAGTGGACAGGAAGAGTTTAGCTCCGGACATGCTCAGAAGGGGTGGCCCAAGATTATGCCCAAGTATTAGAAACCTTAACCACAGGAACCAGGATGGTTAAGACTGTGTTGTATTCCAGGCAATATGGCAAGATCCTGCCAACTTTGTTTCATCTACAGCTCACTGAAGGGAGCTTCAGGTTCTTTTTCCACGGCACTGAGAAACTATTACCTCAGGAGACCATTTTTCAGGTACAGACATGCTGGACCTGTTAGCCATTGTTTCAGGAATGTAATGTCATGGAAAAGTAATGTCACATGAGACAACCATACTAAATGTTTGAACAAACATTTAAAATATTCAGCATTGGGCCTGAAAAGATGGCTCAGAGGATAAAAACACTTACTGCTCTTGCAGAGGACCCAAGTTCCTTTCCCAGCACTACGATGTCCAGGCAGCTCACAACTGCCTATAACCCCAGCTCCAGGGGTTCCAAGGCCTCTGGATACACATATTCATGTTCCTCCACCCCCAACACTCACACATACACATAATTAAAAATAAAATTAAATCTTTAAAATATGCAGCATGTATAGGTGCATATGTAATTGATTAGAGAAGATGTGTATGCATGAAAATTTTTGAAGTAGTATACACATGTGAGGTTTACACATAACTAATTTATGCATACACTATAAATTACTTAATATTCATCCTATGAATTCATTCTCTCCATCTATCTGTCCATCTACTTGAACCAGTGGCCAGTAGAAATATAATTTAGGCCATGTGTTCAATTTTTTAAAAATTTGTGTTGGTATTTAAAACACTAAACAGAAACAAGTGAAACCAATCACATAATATGTTTCATTCAACCCCCTATTAACCCAATGCAGGCAAATATGATTGCTTCACTATATATTCAGTTCAGAGAATTATATATTTATTTCATTTTTGTGCCTAGTTTTTAGAATTCTGCATGCACTTTATAATACACTGCAATTTGCACATTCCACTGTCTTTGAATACTCTTGATGTATATTCATTGTTCATAAACTACACTGATGATAAAAATCTTCATGTCCACAGTACATCAAAGCTACTTGAAATAATTGAATGAGACCATTAATGATGACCAAACTAATGATGTGTGTCTTCTGTATTGTTCTGGAAATAATGTGAATGCTTGAAATATGCACTTTTTAATTAAAAAAATATATATGTATGAGTGTTTGCCTGTACATATGCATACTGTGCCCACAAAGATCATTGGGAACTGGAGTTATTGATGGTTGTGAGACACCGTGTGGAGGTGGGTACAGAACCCAAGAACCACGGGCACGCCTAACAACTGAGCCATCTCTCCAGCCCCTAGCATGTACATTTTAATATGAGCCTATGCTTGCAAACTATGAACATAATTCAGTTCTCCTTGGAGGAACGCTTTCTATAGGAAATCCACAGAAGCAGCTGTTCTCCCTGCAGCCAGCTAGAAGAATTTCCTTTGGGGAGCAGAGGTATCTGTTTGTCTGTGAAATGGGACTGCAGACACTTGGATTTGCATTTTCTGTGACCAGCTCTGTGACAGGCCAGCTCTCTTCTTGATCTGAGTCCCTACCAGGAAACAAAAGGCTCATCCACATCTTCCTCCACTGATAGAATGCAGGCCTGGCTTACTGTGTCTGCATTCCAACAAGAGCTCCTAGGTTGGAGCCCACTTGTCAAAAGGCAAGTGCCATAGATTTCCCAACATTTCCTGGGCTCAAACTTTCTTTTCTGTCCATTATTCTGAAGTGCAGGGTTTTCAGGAGAGCATGGCCTCTCAGAGAGGAGTCTCCAGGGCTAAGATCTGAAAGATACACTCATTTGTCACAGTCCCTCAAGGTTCTGAGTGCTGGATTTGGGACTGGTGAACAAGCAGCTCATTGGTTCATTACAAACAGCCCACAAAGCACTGTTGGTGTCCACAGGTAGCCATGACAAAACTTGACAGATAGGATAAGGAACCACTGAAAGTCTAACTTGTCTCATTGTACAAGACAGAATGAGTGAAAGAATGTCTGTAATGTGGCAGAAAACTGAGAAGAGGCAGAGCCACAATTCTGCTTCTGGGCTGTTCATTCCAGACATCCTGCCTGGTGAACATAAAACTGGAAGGAGAAAATAGCACGTAGGAGCTATGACAAGACCAAGTGGTCCATATGGACATCAAACTCAGCATGATGGCATTGCCAGACTTTTCTCCTCTGGCACAAAGAACTTTTGAGCACTGTTTGATAATATTCTAAAAAGAAAATGAGAAGCCACATCTCCCAAATGTTCTGTCTAGGTCCTGGAAATGACTAAAGCGTTACTCTGACTCCAGTGTGACTGTTACAGATGGGTGCCTGGTGCCATGCCTTGTTCATTTAGAGTTGTCAGGATGGGGTTGTCACAGCAGGCCTGGTGTGTCCGTGGCTAGATACAGACCTATTCACAGCATCAGAGAAGATACCTGGCCATTCCAGAAAGCAATTTCTAGCTGGATGTGGTGGTGCCTGCCTATAATTCCTACACTCAGGGTTCTGAGGCAGGAGAATCATGACTTAGAGGTCAAATTGAGATGCCTAGTGAGATGCTGTCTCAGAAAATAAAAAACAAAATAATTTCTCAACAGTTCTACTTCCTATATTTTATTATGAATATTGCCAGACATAAGGTTAGGTTTGATCTGAACAACCATGTGTCCCACTCCTGGATCCTATGATTAACATTTTAATAATCTTGCTTTGTTATTAATATTAATATAGTTGCTTGCCTTTTGTCATTGGCCTACAATAACTCTTTACATATCATGGGGAAAGTCATCCCAGGCTGTGACTCACCTATGCATTTTCTTCATGGTTTTTGGTTGACAGAACTTTCAAATATTGATGCCCTTTAATTTTAGATTTTTGTATCTACAGTCTTGTTTCTTTGGGCCTAGTATAAAAAATACATACTTATACATCCAGAGTAGGAAGGTCTTTTCATGTTTTTCTCCAAAACTATGATTTTAAAGAGCCTTGGAGCTGACTCAGCAGGTAAAGGAGCTCGCTGCCAAGCCCGGCAACCTGAAGTCCATCTCTGGGATCCACATTGTAGGGAAGAACTGATGCCTGAAAGATCTCTGGTCTCCAAGCATTAACCATGGCATATGTACACACACACACACACACACACACACACACACACACACACACAGCCAATCAATCAGTCAATATAAGAATAACTGCATGATTTTGATATTTACATGTAGAATTAATTTTGTATCTATTTAGACATATTTGCTGTGAGCTTTCAGTGATAAACACTGAGGTTCATTTTACTTCTCGTATTTGTATAGCTAGTCGTCCCAGTGTTATTTATTCAAAAAAGAAAAGACCATTTGTTTCCTTCATTGACTTAGCTTGATATCTTTGTGGAGAGTCAATTGGCCACATACCAAGTTTGTTGCTAGGCTGCATATTCTCTTCCATGGAGCTGTTAGACAGCCCATGTGCTCTTCTGGTAGTTGATAAGCCTCCAAGCAAGTTCAGATCTTTCAACTGTGTGCTTTCTCAAGATTCATGTGGCTATTATTTTGGTGTATGTATGTGTGTGTGTGTGTAGGTGTATGCGCATGAAAGCCGAAGCTGGAGGTAAACTTCAGATGTAAGTTTTCAAGCACCATCCACTTTATTCTTTGAGACAAAGTCTCTCCCTGGCGGAGAGCTCATGTAGTAGACTGGGCTGGCTGGCGAATGAGCCACAGGGATCTGCCTGTCTCCACCTTGTCAGTGCTGAGGTAACAAGTGCCAACCACTGTGTACATGGATGCAAGGGATTAAACTGAGAGCCTTACACACGTGTGGCGAACACTGTGCTGTCTTCTCACTTCCCAGGAATATCTTTTAGATTTTCACATGACTTGTACCATGAGCTTGCCAACTTGTCCAGAAAGCCGAGTGACATTCTGATCATCATGTGAGTCCATGGGAAAGTTTGGAGAAAATGAACATGTGTAATACAGAGATCATAAACATGGTAGACTTTGCCATCTTTGTATGTTTCTTTAATTTCCTTCAATGTTCTAATTTTTAATATGACAATATTGAACATCTATTGTAACATTTATTCCTGAAGAATCTTTTATTTTAGATACTACTATAATTAAATGTTTCCTTGAGCTTTAATTTAGAAGTATGTGCTGTTGAAATATAGAAGTTCCTGATTTTGTTTCTACAAGATTTATTTTAATATTTAATTTATGTGTCTGTGTGTGAGTATGTGCACATGAGGACATAGAATCCCCTGCAGCTGGAGTTACTAACAGCTCTGAGTTGCCAAACATAGGTGCTAGGAATGGAACACAAGTCCTCTGAAAGAGTATTATATGAGCTAAGGCATCTCTCCATTCCTGAAATGACTCTTACCCTGCTGACTCTGCTTATGTGATCTGGAACCCTGAAGTGGTTTACTGAGGACTTTCAACTTCTGTACCAACGGTTCCACTTCTGACTTGTACTTCAGGAGGAGTGACTTTGCTCCCTCTGTGTAAAGCTGAAAGGATGTGACGAGTGAGCCCCCTTGTCATTTTTCCTGAGACTAGAGGGAAATTTTGCAGTATCTTACTAATAGTGTTCTGCTAGCTATGGATATGTCAGAGATATTCATCGTAGTGATGGAATCTCTTCTGTTCTCTGTTGTCATAGTGTTTCTTTTATCATAAATCAGAGCTTAATTTTTCCAGTTTACTCAGACTTTATTGAAATGACTGTATGTTTTCCATTTTCTACTGTTTGATTATGTATATGTCTCTGTGTGGGTCTGCGTATATGAGTGCAATGCCTAAGGAGACTAGAAGAGGGAGTGAGATCCCCAGGGCCGGGTGTTATTTACATTGTGAACCTCTTGACATGGGTGCTAAGAACCTAATACTGATCTTCTGGAAGAGCAGCAAGTGCTCTTTACCACTGAACCATCCCTCTGGGCCCCATACATTTCTTAAATGGTTTATTTTGTTTAAGTAGCAGAGTCTGGCATTTTGATTGGTAACTCAGGCCATATTCCTGGAATAAAACCTGTTTTGCTGCATTTTACATACTAACGGAAGCAACTTGCCACTATTTTATTATGGATTTCCGTGTTGATTAAGACATTGTTCCATAATTTCTCTGTCACAATGTTTTGCCAGGCTTTGGTGTCAGAGTTACCATGCCCTCCTAAAACAAACTAGCTGCTAATCCTTCTTCCACTGCTTAATGAGAGTTGGGAGCTTGTTTTCATCCACCCCTCACATGACTGAAGGATTTGATGTGTGAAACTCCATTTGATCTGCAAACCTGCTGTTGTCATTTGTAGGAAGGTTTATGAAGTTTTGTTTTAACAAGTGAAGCCTAAACTAAACATCTAAAGGATTTTGGGTTAATGCATGTTTCATACAATAGCTGTTTGTTAGAATACTTTTGGTTTACATCACTATGTTTGTTGGCATATATCATCTTTGATTTGACTTCACTATTCTGATGCAGGAACCATGAAGACAGGCCTGGCTCATTTCTGATATTGCTCATCTCCATGGGTCTAGCTAGGAGTTCACCAATCTTGATTGCTTTTATTGGTATTTTCCATGTAAAGGGTTTTTAGTTTTGTCTTCTCTAGTGTTTTCCAGTCCACTGATTTCTTCTAATTATTGTTTTTACCTCATTCTGCATATTTCAGGTGACATTTCTCTTTGTTTCTAGCTTCTCAAGAGAGGTCCCAAGGCCACTTGGTATTCCTCTTTTTCAGTAGAATCCATTTAAGGATATAATTTCAGCTGGACTTGGTGGCAAATGCCTTTAATTTGCCCCAGTGTTTGGAGGCAGAGGCAGCCAGATCTCTGTGGCTTCAGGGCCAATTTGCCTTACATAAGGAATTCTTTTTTTTTTTCATTTTTAAAAATATTTATTACTTCAGGTTACATCTCCATCACAGTGTCCTCTTTCCACCCCTCCCAGTCCTGCCCTCCCACCCTCTACCCCCATCCCTTCCATCCCACTCCTCTGGAGTGGAGAATTCTAGGCCACCCAGGGCTATATTGTGAGACCTTGTCTCAAATAATTACATGAAGAAATAAGGATATAGATTTCTTTTTAAGCTTTATTCGGTTTTTTTGTTTTGTTTATTTGTTTGTTTTAATGTCAAATAAACCTTGATTATATCCTGGACATTGTAAATGAAATGTTACAGAAAAGCTACACTTTACTTTGTTCCACAAGGAACAGTTTGTTGTTTTTATTTATTCATTTGCTTGTTTATTCTTGTTTTGGCTAACCTCAAACTTGTACCCTCCATGTTTGAGATGAGCAACACCTCAAATATAAATTCCGGCCGATGAGATGGCTCAGCAGGTAAAACCTTTTTCTACACAAGCCTGGCAACCAGAGGTCAGTCCCCTCAGAACCCACGTGAGGGTGGAAAGGTAAAATAAAGTGCACTCTGACCTCCACATGTGCACTCTGACTTCCACATATGTACTCCAACCTCCACCTGTTCACTATGGTGTACATGCCCTCACACATGAACATAAACACATAAAATTGAATGAATGAATGAATGAATGAATGAATGAACAAGTGAGTGAAAACCCATAGAGACTGCTTATGGAGGTGGGCTTCAGTGGTCCACAGCAGCAGACTTAAAGGTGTGATTGACACATAGAAGCCAAGGTTCCCTCTCCTCAGAATTCCTGTCTGAACACACCCATTTTCCTCCTGGGGGCTCATGCTGTTCTCAGCTGGGTCCTCTGCTGAACAAGCCGTCAGGACTGTGGGATTTTGTCCAGTTTTTGTCACCTGCTTGGCATTGGCTGATTTTGTTGTCAGGCCAAGACCCCCAAGGATGGACACACAACTTATCTCAGTGTCGTCACATTCTTTTCTTCTCCCTGTTTCCTTAGAGCCCTGTGTTACCTATTATGTGTGTGACCCGCAATTTACATCTTACGTATAACAGTGGAATTGTCAAATGCTACAACGGAATAATATAGTAGTAACAAAAATGCACCTTTGTGTGATTAAGGAGAAGGATGACTCCCACCAAATGCAGAATATGATCTGAATAATCAATGCACTTGAGTTACCTACCACAAGTCTGGCATACAATTTAATCAAAGAATGCTCTAGCTTTTAGCCAGGCGTGGTAGGGCATACCACTAATCCCAGCACTTGGGACACAGAGTCACTTGGAATCTCTGAGAGTTTGAGGCCATTGGGATCTACATAATGAGTTCTAGGCCTGCCAAGGCTGCACAGCAAGACCCAGTCTAAAAACAAAACAAATAGACAAATCAAAAAAACAAAGAAAACTTTACTAGTCTTCTGTTTGAGATGTCTTTGTTTTCACTGTTTACCTTGTGCACTCACTCCTAAGCAGGCAACACAAATATGAGATTGGCTAGCCATTGGCATGCATGAAAACTTATACAAATAAATTACATCAATAATACATCATGAGGATTTCCTTGTATTCATTAGATTGCTTTGGGGAATATGCCTTTAATTGGTATATACTATTCTACAAAACATATCACCCTCATTTAGATGATTCATGGCTTATGAAAACAGGGAACTTAACATAGCTTTGGTGTATACAGTTCTATATGAACAAAATCCTACCCTGTAGCCTAATTTTCGGTGAAGCTTAGTGCTGACTGGTTAATGCCAAACAGATAAAGTTAAGTACCACATTTCAGAGTCTAAGATGCTCATTAAAAGCACTTTCAGATCTGGACTAATAAAAATGACATATCTGCCTCGTCCCTGCTTAAGGAAATTGAAGTGCTTCATCATCCTTATCTCATTAAGATCCCACGGCACTGCTGTGGCATGGGCGAAGGTCAAGGAGGCACTGCCTTTTGCAGTACGGGGGATCAAGTGTCAGGATGATGAAGTGCTCTCAGTAGGATTACCCATAGTAGGGAAGAGCCCTTCATTTTGTGCCTGAGATTTCTTTACTCTGGGATAGTTCAAAGCAGCCACAGCTCTCAGATTAAGGGACTTTCGACTGCATGGTCCTAGCATTCAAAGGCTATGAACTAAAAAGAAAAAAAAATTAATCCCCCCTCCCAAATTTAGATACCTGTGTATGACAAGAACAGGCAGAAATGCTAACTTTTCTACTCTGCTCCCAACTCTTATATGAAATATTCACCTATTGACTGGATGTGTGAAAGAGGTGATTTCAGCTCTGTCTTCTCCTCCTGTATTTCTTGCACCTTCTCACAAACCAGAGGTCTTCCTCAATACTCTGCATGCACAGGGACTATTGCAATGACAAAACAATGAGATATATCCTATCACTGGCCCCACGTTTAAAGGAGAAAACTAAGAACCAGGTAGTTTAGGCAGCCAGCCCGGGGTCCACATATACCAGCCATGAGTCTTGTGCTAAAATGAAAGAAAAGTCCATTCCTGTCTTACATGAAGCTGACTAGTGTCCCTCAGAGCATAAGTGGATCAATAGCAGGAAGTTTGTTCTAATCCACAAAGAAGCTTGTCATGCTAATGGTATAGGAGTCTTTGCAGAAGATTAGGGGCTCATTTTGCTGTCCTCATAAGCAATTTGTGGTGTTGGAGAAAGGGAGCATCCTTAAGTTATGCAAGCAGTTGAGAAAATTTACTACTTTTGCAGAACGACAAGAGTTTGGTTCCAGTGTTCTGAATCTAAGATGTTTTTAAAATTGTGATGCAAGTTAGGATGGAAGCTGAGTTGGATATAGAACCTTAAACTCATGGAGATGGTTAGATAGAATGTTAAAGCCAGGTGCCAAATACATATGGACTGGACATTGGGAATGTATGCTAAGCCCTATAACTCTCATAATTGTTTCTAATTATTTCTGTTGTTTTGTATTGTATTTATTGTTATAAGAGAAAGAGCCATTTGTTGGACTGAAAGGGGGAGCGGTTGGGGGGGGAAGATATACCTTCAACTTAAAAAAAAAAAGGAAAAGGATGGGGGGTTGAGAGGGAAGAGGGTAGGACTGGAGAGGGGAGTAGGGAGGGGATTGCAATTGAGATGTAACTTGAAATAAAAAATAAATTAAAAAAAAAGAGTTTGGTTCTAGTGCCAACACCCACACTGGCCTCATGTTTAAACCTACAAACATATACATATAAATAAGAAAATAAATCTTAAAAGAAGAGAAACAGTTTCAGGCTGCTTATTTTAATTAGTATTTACTGAGCACCCAATCCTGTATCAACTGCAGTAAAGACTGTGGATATAGACTACCAGTAAGACAGATTTGACCTGTATCATATGAACCAATGTGGAGACTCAACAAAGGCTGATGACTGTGCACACAGGAACTTGGGATGTAGAGCAGGGCCACCCAGACTAGACCAAGGACCATATTTGAAGGAAAGGGTACAAGCATGCTTTCAAGCGGCATACACTTGCAGAAGATGCCAAACACAGTCTTACGTGGTTAGGCTGTGATGGCAGAATGATATGCACCTGAAGACTTAACACCTTGTGTTCCCTTCTCCTGGTCCTGAGGTTGGGAGTTCCAGATTAGGGCAGCACTGTTTTCACATTCTCAGTGAGAACCCTGCTTGACTCTCAGACTGTTGCCTTCATACCAAGTCCTCACACAGCATAGAGAATACTGATCCCATAATCTCCCTAAAAGAATACTAATCCCAGCATGAGGGCTGTATTTTCATGATCGCATCTAATACCATCCTAAAGGCTTTGCCTCCAAGTGCCATTATGTCAGGAGTAGAATTTAGCTTATGAATTCCCATGCAAAATACATCCATTCTTCCATATATCCCAAAAGTCATTTTCCCTCTTGAATTTTACTTGTATTTTTGTTGACTTCTTTACTTATAAATTTCTTTATTCTTGAGACTTTCACAGATGTGTGTAATGAAACATGATTGTATCTACCCCCTCATTTCCCACTTCTGAATCCTAGCATGTCAGCTTAGACATGTCCCTTGCCCAACTTCTTCTTCTTCTTCTTCTTCTTCTTCTTCTTCTTCTTCTTCTTCTTCTTCTTCTT